>CAWUFW010018038.1:0-237883 GCA_963921515.1 Calotriton arnoldi
CAATCAATCAATCAATCAATCACGGCATTTATAGAGCGCGCTACTCACCCGGGAGGGTCTCAAGGCGCTGGGGGAGGGGTAAGTTACTGCTCGAACAGCCAGGTCTTGAGCTGCTTCCTGAAGGAGAGATGGTCCTGGGTTCGCCGAAGGTGAGTGGGGAGGAGTTCCAGGTCTTGGCTGCCAGGTAGGAGAAGGATCTTCCTCCGGCGGTGGTTCTGCGGATGCGTGGTACGGTGGCGAGGGCGTGGCTGGTTGATCGTAGCTGGCGTGTGGGCGTGTAGAAGGTCATGCGGTCGTTGAGGTACTTTGGGCCCAGGTCGTGGAGGGCCTTGTGTGCGTGGGTGAGGAGTCTGAACGTGATTCTCTTGCTGACGGGGAGCCAGTGCAGGTCTTTCAGGTGCACGGTGATGTGGCTGTGTCGGGGGATGTCCAGGATGAGTCGTGCGGAGGCGTTCTGGATGCGCTGGAGTCTCTTTTGAAGTTTGGCTGTGGTTCCGGCGTAGAGGGTGTTCCCATAGTCCAGTCGGCTGGTGACGAGTGCCTGGGTGACGGTCTTCCTGGTTTCAGTGGGGATCCATCTGAAGATCTTGCGGAGCATGCGCAGGGTGTTGAAGCATGAAGATGAGACGGCGTTGACTTGTCTGGTCATCGACAGGGAGGAGTCCAGGATGAAGCCCAGGTTGCGTGCGTGGTCCGTTGGCTTGGGCGCGGTGCCCAGGGCCGGGGGCCACCAGGAGTCGTCCCAGGCGGAGGGTGATGAGCCCAGGATGAGGACTTCCGTCTTGTCTGAGTTCAGTTTAAGGCGGCTGTTCCTCATCCAGTCGGCGACGTCTCTCATCCCGTCGTGTAGGTTGGCTCTGGCGGTGGTGGGGTCGTTGGTGAGGGAGAGGATCAGCTGGGTGTCGTCGGCGTAGGAGATGATGTTGAGGTTGTGTCGGCGTGCGATGGCTGCGAGGGGGCTCATGTAGACGTTGAAGAGGGTTGGGCTGAGTGAGGATCCTTGTGGAACGCCGCAGATGACTTCGGTGGCTTCGGATCTGAACGGGGGAGGCGGACTCTCTGGGTTCTTCCGGCGAGGAACGAGATGATCCATTCCAGTGCTTTCTCTCGGATTCCGATGTTGCTGAGGCGCTTCACTAGGGTGCGGTGGCAGACGGTGTCGAACGCCGCAGAGAGGTCCAAGAGGATGAGGGCAGCTGTTTCCCCGTTGTCGGTTAGGGTTCTGATGTCGTCGGTGGCTGCGATAAGGGCGGTCTCGGTGCTGTGGTTGGCCCGAAACCCGGACTGCGAGGGGTCGAGGGATCCATTCGTCTCGAGGAAGGCGGCAAGCTGTCTGTTGACGGTCTTCTCGATGACTTTGGCCGGAAACGGAAGGAGCGAGATGGGACGGTAGTTCTTGAGGTCGGTGGGGTCCGCCGTTGGTTTCTTCAGGAGGGCGGTAAGCTCGGCGTGCTTCCAGCTCTCCGGGAAGGTGGCGGTGTGGAAGGAGGAGTTGATGATGTCCCGGAGATGGGGTGCGATGGTGGCGTCGGCTTTGTTGAAGACGTGGTGTGGGCAGGGGTCGGTTGGTGATCCGGAGTGGATGGAGTTCATCGTGCGGGTGGTGTCTTCGGTGCTGATCGGGGTCCAGTTGCAGAGGGTGGTGGTGGCGGGCGTTGGTTCGGCGGTAGGGTGCGTTGTTTGTGCGTCGAAGCTGTTGTGTATGTCGGTGATCTTGCGGTGGAAGAACGCGGAGAGTGAGTTGCAGAGGTCTTGCGAGGGGTGATGTCGTTGTTTCCGGCGCTGGGGTTGGAGAACTCTTTGACGATGCTGAAAAGTTCCTTGCTGTCATGGGCGTTGTTGTCCAGTCGTTCTTTGAGTGCCGACTTCTTGGTGGCACGGATCAGCTGGTGGTGTTTGCGGGTGGCGTGCTTGAGGGCGGTCCTGTTGTCTGTGGTCTGGTCGAGTGGCCAGGTTTTCTCGAGAGTGCGGCAGTTCTTCTTGGATTCCTTGAGTTCGTTGGTGAACCAAGGGGTTTTCTTGCTTCCGGGTCTGCTGGGAGGGTTTTTAGTGGTGCGAGGTCGTCGGCGCAGGCGGTCAGCCACTTGGCGAGGTTGCTGGCTGCTTCGTTTGGGTCCGTTGTGTTGGTGGGTGTGTTCTGGCTGAGGGAGGCGGTGAGCTGCTCGGCGGTGATCTTGCTCCAGCTCCGGCGGGGAGTCTGTTGCGGGTGGTGGTGGGTCGCAGTCTTTCTGAAGCTGAAGTGGACGCAGCTGTGGTCGGTCCAGTGGAGTCCGGTGGCGTGGCTGAAGGAGATGTGCTTGCTGGACGAGAAGACGGGGTCAAGCGTGTGGCCGGCGTAGTGGGTGGGCGTGTTCACCAGTTGCTTGAGTCCGAGGTTGGCGAGGTTGTCCAGCAGGGCGGTGGTGTTTCTGTCGTTGTTGTTCTCCAGGTGGAAGTTGAGGTCCCCTAGGAGGATGTAGTCGGCTGAGGGCATGGCGTGCGGGCTGATGAAGTCTGCGATGTCTTCGCTGAATAGTGTGCGTGGTCCCGGGGGTCTGTAGATGAGGGTGCCTCGGAGGGTGGTCTTGGGGTCAGTGTGTATCTGGAAGTGTAGGTGTTCGGGCGGCGGAGAAGGTCTCGTCGGAGTTAGTCGAGATGCGGATGGTGTTCTTGTGTACGATGGCGATGCCTCCTCCCGTCTGGTTGACGCGGTCCTTCCGGGTGATCTTGTATCCATCCGGGATGGCTATGGCGATGTCGGGCGCTGAGGAGGCGTTCATCCAGGTTTCGGTGAGGAAGGCGATGTCCGGTGCTGTTGCGTCGAGCAGGTCCCAGAGTTCCACGGCGTGCCTGTGGACGGAGCGGGTGTTCAGCAGGATGCATTTCAGGTGGTTGCTGCTGTTGCTCGACTTGGCGGAGGTGGTGCACGTCCGGGGGCAGGTGAATCGGCAGGTTTGGCAGGTGAAGGGTCCGTGGGTGCGTCTCGGTGAGGCTCGGTAGCAGGCAGGGTTCCGGCCGGCATTGAGTGCGGTGAGTGTGGCGGCGTCGTAGGTCCGTCGAGTAGTGTTGCGTTGGTGGGTTCCAGGGGTTCTGGCGCTGGGCGCGGTCCAGTCGCGGACGGGCGCAGACGGGCTTGCCTTAGGCGCGCCTTCGGCGCGCCAGCGGCGCGCCCGCTGCGCACGTCCGCTGCGCGGCCGTGCAGCGGCCGCCATTTATGGGGAGGTGGGAGGGAGGAGCAGCTGGGAGGCGGGAGGCAGGGGCAGCGAATGGGCAGTCAGGGGGCGGGGCCGCAGGGAACGCAGCGGCGGGAATGGCGAGAGGCAGCGGGGGCACAGAAAGGAAAACAGGGGGAGAGCAGACAAAATCACGGGCACAACAACAGTGGGGCAGCGAGGGGCACAGAAAGGAAAACAGGGGGAGAGCAGACAAAATCACGGGCACAACAACAGTGGGGCAGCGAGGGGCACAGAAAGGAAAACAGGGGAGAGCAGACAAAATCACGGGCACAACAACAGTGGGGCAGCGAGGGGCACAGAAAGGAAAACAGGGGGAGAGCAGACAAAATCACGGGCACAACAACAGTGGGGCAGCGAGGGGCACAGAAAGGAAAACAGGGGGAGAGCAGACAAAATCACGGGCACAACAACAGTGGGGCAGCGAGGGGCACAGAAAGGAAAACAGGGGAGAGCAGACAAAATCACGGGCACAACAACAGTGGGGCAGCGAGGGGCACAGAAAGGAAAACAGGGGGAGAGCAGACAAAATCACGGGCACAGCAACAGTGGGGCAGCGAGGGGCACAGAAAGGAAAACAGGGGGAGAGCAGACAAAATCACGGGCACAACAACAGTGGGGCAGCGAGGGGCACAGAAAGGAAAACAGGGGAGAGCAGACAAAATCACGGGCACAACAACAGTGGGGCAGCGAGGGGCACAGAAAGGAAAACAGGGGGAGCAGACAAAATCACGGGCACAACAACAGTGGGGCAGCGAGGGGCACAGAAAGGAAAACAGGGGGAGAGCAGACAAAATCACGGGCACAACAACAGTGGGGCGGCGAGGGGCACAGAAAGGAAAACAAGGGGAGAGCAGACAAAACGGGCACCGGGGCCACAAGCGGAGGGCGATCTTACCTACAGGAGCAGCGGGCAGACAACACAGGCGGAGCTGTGTGGTGGGGGAGCGACCTACCTGGCAAGGTCAAGGGTCGCTCTCCTCACCGTGCAGCGGCCGCCATTTATGGGGAGGTGGGTGGGAGGAGCAGCTGGGAGGCGGGAGGCAGGGGCAGCGAATGGGCAGTCAGGGGGCGGGGCCGCAGGGAACGCAGCGGCGGGAATGGCGAGAGGCAGCGGGGGCACAGAAAGGAAAACAGGGGGAGAGCAGACAAAATCACGGGCACAACAACAGTGGGGCAGCGAGGGGCACAGAAAGGAAAACAGGGGGAGAGCAGACAAAATCACGGGCACAACAACAGTGGGGCAGCGAGGGGCACAGAAAGGAAAACAGGGGGAGAGCAGACAAAATCACGGGCACAACAACAGTGGGGCAGCGAGGGGCACAGAAAGGAAAACAGGGGGAGAGCAGACAAAATCACGGGCACAACAACAGTGGGGCAGCGAGGGGCACAGAAAGGAAAACAGGGGGAGAGCAGACAAAATCACGGGCACAACAACAGTGGGGCAGCGAGGGGCACAGAAAGGAAAACAGGGGAGAGCAGACAAAATCACGGGCACAACAACAGTGGGGCAGCGAGGGGCACAGAAAGGAAAACAGGGGAGAGCAGACAAAATCACGGGCACAACAACAGTGGGGCAGCGAGGGGCACAGAAAGGAAAAACAGGGGGAGAGCAGACAAAATCACGGGCACAACAACAGTGGGGCAGCGAGGGGCACAGAAAGGAAAAACAGGGGAGAGCAGACAAAATCACGGGCACAACAACAGTGGGGCAGCGAGGGGCACAGAAAGGAAAACAGGGGGAGAGCAGACAAAATCACGGGCACAACAACAGTGGGGCAGCGAGGGGCACAGAAAGGAAAACAGGGGGAGAGCAGACAAAATCACGGGCACAACAACAGTGGGGCGGCGAGGGGCACAGAAAGGAAAACAAGGGGAGAGCAGACAAAACGGGCACCGGGGCCACAAGCGGAGGGCGATCTTACCTACAGGAGCAGCGGGCAGACAACACAGGCGGAGCTGTGTGGTGGGGGAGCGACCTACCTGGCAAGGTCAAGGGTCACTGTGGTGATGGGGCTTTGGGCCCCATTGCCACACTGTTCAAAAGGTGCATCAGCTATGGACCCCACACTTCCCTTTTGATCACTGTGGTGATGGGGCTTTGGGCCCCATTGCCACACTGTTCAAAAGGTGCATCAGCTATGGACCCCACACCTACCTTTTGGTGGCTGTGGTGATGGGGTGTTCAACCCCATTGCCACAGTGGTCATGGTCTGCTTGCATTGTGGAGGCCACACACATTTATGTGTGACACATGTGCTAGGGGGTCACATTGTTTGTTCAATGTCATGTTCAGTGTTGTAGGCATTTGTCACAGACTACACACCCTTGTCATGGTGTTGGGGGGGATGTAATTTTCAGACATTCCTTATGTGGGAGTATGCTGGTTGTGTCATACATTACCCGTCCTATGAGTAGGGGTGGTGGTAGTGGTAGGCATCCATCCCCCTAAGGGTGGGGATGGTAGTAGTGACAGGCATCGAGCCCCCCCTGAGTGGGGTGGTGGTAGTGGCAGGCATCCAGCCCCCCCTGAGTAGGGGTGGTGGTAGTGGTGGGCATCCAGCCCCCTGAGGGTGGGGATGGTAGTAGTGACAGGCATCCAGGCACCCCTGAGTAGGGGTGGTGGTAGTGGCAGGCATCCAGCCCCCTGAGTAGGGGTGGTGGTAGTGGTAGGCATCCAGGCCCCCTGAGTAGGGGTGGTGGTGGTGGCAGGCTTCCAGCCCCCCTGAGTAGGGGTGGTGGTAGTAGTAGGCATCCAGGCCCCCTGAGTAGGGGTGGTGGTAGTGGTAGGCATCCAGGCCCCCTGAGTAGGGGTGGTGGTAGTGGTAGGCATCCATCCCCCTAAGGGTGGGGATGGTAGTAGTGACAGGCATCGAGCCCCCCTGAGTGGGGTGGTGGTAGTGGCAGGCATCCAGCCCCCTGAGTAGGGGTGGAGGTAGTGGTGGGCATCCAGCCCCTGAGGGTGGGGATGGTAGTAGTGACAGGCATCCAGGCCCCCTGAGTAGGGGGGGTGGTAGTGGTAGGCACCAGCCCCCTGAGGGTGGGGATGGTAGTAGTGACAGGCATCCAGGCACCCCTGAGTAGGGGTGGTGGTAGTGGCAGGCATCCAGCCCCTCCTGAGTAGGGGTGGTGGTAGTGGTAGGCATCCAGGCCCCCTGAGTAGGGGTGGTGGTAGTGGTAGGCATCCAGGCCCCCCTGAGTAGGGGTGGTGGTAGTGGTGGGCATCCAGCCCCCTGAGGGTGGGGATGGTAGTAGTGACAGGCATCCAGGCTCCCCTGAGTAGGGGTGGTGGTAGTGGTAGGCATCCAGCCCCCTGAGGGTGGGGATGGTAGTAGTGACAGGCATCCAGGCCCCCCTGAGTGGGGTGGTGGTAGTGGCAGGCATCCAGCCCCCTATGGGTGTGTATGGCATTGGTGATGGCCATCCCACCCCTATGGTTCTGCTGTTGCTAGTGTACGTCATGTGTGTGTGACATATTTCGGGTACGTGTCGTTTGTTTGTATTGTTGGTGTTTGACTTACCGTCTGCACCGTACGCGTCCGTGCCGGTCCCGGTAATAGATGTAGAGTATAGGTAGGACCTGCGCAATGGGATTCATGCTTGGATTGTCTCGTTCGGGTTTCTCGTGTCTTCGAGTCGTACTCGTAGCAGGCTTGTTCGTCTCGTAGCCGTGGATCGTCTTGTGGCGCCAAACGGAGCTTATGTACGGCTCGCCCGGATGCTCAAACGTCCCGGACGTAGCGACGGGTTCGGCGCGTACGGAGTGCGCATCGTACTCGTCCGGCTGGAAGGTGCTGTGTATTTGCTTCCGTACGACTCGATTCGGCGTTTACGGATCCGGCTCGGGCGGGGAACAGGAGCTGAATTGGGTAAGTACGGCTCGCTCGGAAACTGGGTTGTTATACGCATCGTACTTGTTCGTCCGGACGAATGTTCGAATTGGTCGGGAAACACGCAATCGGCTGGTTTTTTTTCCGGACGAATACTGTTAGGTGCGCTTCCGGCCGGGATCGGAATCGACCCCTTAGTCTGTGTGCCAAAACCTTAGCATATATTTTTCCATCACAATTCAGGAGTGAGATTGGACTGAATGAACCTGGTAAAAGAGGTGGTTTGTCTTTTTAAAAAAAAACTATTATATTTGCCTCTGCCATTGAAGGGGGAACCCACACTCGTTGTGCTTCTAGAAAGGTTGACAACATATCTTGTTCCAGTTTGTGAAAAAACATTAAAAAAAATTCCAATGAGAGAGCATCTGGGCCCGCAGACTTCTCTGTGGCTAATGACTTTATAGATTGGGAGATAGGAGAATCCAAAGCCACTTGATCCTCTTTGCTTAGAACTTCCCTTTCCAGGCCCTGAAAAAAGGTGCCATACCCATTTTCCGGATCTTCTAAAACTTCTCGGTATAGGGACTCATAAAATTGTCTAAATACTTCAAGTATCTCCATGGGTGTTTCCACTATCCTCTCCCCTGCATTCTTTATAGCAGTTATTCCTTTCCCCACTTCTTTCTGTCTAGTCTTTTTTGCTAACAATCTACTTGTGGTTTCTCCGTATTCATAGCATTCAGACCGATACATGGTATATTTAACTACAATTTCTTTACTAAACTGCTGATTGATTTTGGTTTTCCAAATACAGACATCGGATTGATCTTTTTCAATATCCTTACCTTCAGTCAAGCTTTTAGTCATTATTTCTTCAGCCAGTGACCTTTGCCTAAACAGCTCCTGAATCTCCTCCTGCTTAACTTTCTACAAATGTAATCCAAAGCTAAATGTCTGCCCCCTGGCTCCTGCTTTATTGCGTCCCATACAATCCTTGCTTCCGCGGTCCCTCAATTTATTTCCATAAATTGCTTTATCCATTCCTTGATGTGCTCCAGATATACTGCATTAAGTAGTAACTTCCTGTCAAATGTGAACACCCCCTTTGTCCTAAATAGGCCTACTACAGGGATTTCAAGAATTAGTGGGTTATGATCTGATAGTATCTTGGGGAATTAAAAATCTCAGCTTCTGTGGCAATACTTTTTGAGATGAAAAAATAATCCAAACGCACTAGTTGGTTATGCGGGAAAGAATAATAACTTTAACTTCCATTGTAACATTTGTTATTTTCATTAAAAAATATATTAACTTGAGTTTTCTTTAGCACTATAGCATATTTTCCTGTTGTGTAGCTCTGTAAACAAGTGCTAATTTAGTCAACACATTTAATCAATCTCAGAAAGAGGCAATGCAGAGATATCCCTCCTGGGTTTCAATACATGGTCCAAATGTTACACACAGATCACGGCAACTAAGTAAAAAGAGCCATTGAATGTTCCTAATTGAAACCAATATAAGGATGCCACATTTATTTAGTCCAATATATGTTTAATTCTTTTTTCATATAGTACCATAAATTAGAAATGGTCTCAAAACGCATTACTAATTTGTGGGCTCTAATTGCATTCTCTTTTTTATTTACTCTTTTGCTTCAAGGGAAAAACATTTTTTTCCAGGTTGTTTCTACTATTTCACTGTCTTTGACTCTTAATTAGCTTTTGATATGGCTTGCATTCTTTTTCTTTAGTTATAGTGGGAGTGTAGCATGACATCCTGCTGTTTGTTTGTTGCTGGGAAACATCAGCTTCTATCCTAGCACATCTAAGACACTTTAAATAGCTCAAGTCCTTGATTGTTATCTTCCAATAGAATTAATTAGGAAGAGAGCCAGGCCACATGAACAATAAATAAACAGAGGTTTTACTAATTGTAGAACAACTATCCCTTGGGAGATAGGAGGTCTGGCCCACCTGCTCCCACACCCCTTTTCCTCAGAGCAGAGCCTGCATCTGTGCTGTAAAGAGAGCCAACACCACGGCTGCTGACTTTGAATCCTAAGTTTGTTGGTTCAAAACCTGCCACTTGACCAAAAATCATGTGAGTTTGGGCAAATCACATAATCTTCCTTTGGCTAAAATTGTAAATATGTGAAATGTGATTAAAAACATGTAAAATCTAAGGTACCTGTGTAATTCAACGATGCAAATTCCTTTTGATGCTGATCTTTTAATCTTCCAAAACCCAAATAACGCATAGAGCTCTGTTGCTCACCAGCTAGGTTCATGCTATAAAAATCCTAATTTATTGATACATGAAATACACAGATGCATGGAAAATAATTTATTCAAGAACTATGAGCACAGAGCTGTACACATTTTGTAGCCTGGCTCCTAGGACATTTGGTACCACCACTCTTGTCTGAACGCTTTTTGGGATGAATGATTCAGGGTGAAGGTTCCCAGGACCCAGTCCTGGGTAGATCTTGTTCGGAATTGGCTTGGTTAAGACCAGCTAAGGACCTCCTTTTATAATATAACTTTTCTTGAACAATCTCTCGCTTCCATAGAATTCAGAGAGCCACTATCCCTTTAGTATTATTGGTGACTTAAGACAATTTTATTTTTGCATGGGCTGCTGTTTCTGTGTGCCCTTTTAGTATTGTAGACATAACTGAGTAATGCATTCGTCCTAATTTTATACATATTTGAAGGATACATTTCATCAGCACAGATCGCATACAATCTGATAAAGTGCTATTTTAAGCATGAGTGTGTGCCATATTTGGCTACACTCATTTCATTTTGTAAAGCAGAAGGAGGAGTGTTTTGTTGCTTTTGGTAGTGGTAAATGTTTGTTTTTGCTGCAGATCACAAAAGACTTTTGGTGCAAAGCAAACAACATGAATATTAAATCAGAAATATAAGAAAAATTTAAGGGTCCTATTCACATAGGGAAATCTGTTTGCAGAGATCTCTGTGCACATATATCTCCTGTCTAAAGGGAGTGTGCAGTTCCTATCTGGATGTGGGGGAAAGACAGGTCTTTCTTCATGATGCCCTCACACACCCCGAGAGGTGTCATGCTTCATCATTTGGTGTTTGCCCCTCGTCAGGCCGGCGCTGCAATGCCTGACGAGCTCCCGGAATCGGGGCTTTTTCAGATAGGAACTGCACACTCCCTTTAGACTTGAGCTTCCTCCGGAGCCTGTGTGCAGGACCTCTAAACTCGGCTCCCTGTCCCTCCTTTGTTTAATACACATATATCTCCTGCCAGTTGGTATTCACCATTTCCAGGTGGAAATATACATCCAGTAGTAGGCCTCAGATGAGTGAATTTAAAACTCTAAAGTTAATATTTGTAAGTTTGCTGCTAGAGATCAGGGGTATGTCATTAGGTGGGGTTCTCCGCAACTGAAGTGAAGATTTCCGGCAACACAATGGAAAACTCTGAATGGTATAGAAAAAGGAAATAGTATTCACTTGACCTAAATCACAGAGACACCTGGCAAACATTGGCTGTGAATGTACATAAATATAGACCACACGCAAGACTTTGCTGTCTACCTCTTGGACTGTGTGACTTTTTTTGACAACACTCACAGCCCCAGCCACCAAGATGCAGCTCCTGCCTTTCAAGAGGAAGATGAAAGTCACTGAGGAAGAGGAAGACCATGTAGTGACCTTTGTTGTAGCTCACCACAGGGAACTACACGGTCTGCCTCCACATCAGTGGAGCATATGAGGTGGCCATGTGGCAGGATCTGACAGACTCTGTCATTGCTTTGGGAGTGGAGGCACACACCATGGGGAACCTAAAAAAGTGTCAGGATGAGTGGAAGAAGATAAAAGAGATGTCTCCCAAGTTACAGATTGCAAAGGCTCTTGCTGGAGTCAGTCTGGTGTCCCTCTCACGCCCCCTCCATCTCTACCATGTACCCTGATCTACTATATGGCCGTCTGTTTCAGGAAATCCAAATGTCAGGCCAGCAGAGAACCCAAACCCTTCTATCTTTCCACTACATTAGAACACCCTCCTATTGTTGCAAAATGTAAGATACAAAGCTCACATGTCACTCACATTCATTTTTACCCCTGAATGTAAATTGTTTATACTACTCTTCATGCACTCTAACTTTCTTTTAAACAATTCCCATATGAAATGCATTGTTAGCAACAGCTGGAGCAATCATAACCAATACAATGGCAGGGTGACAACCAGGCCCAGTGTCTAAATGTAAACCTGCCACCTACACAAGTGTACTAGGTATGCCAAATTGGTATCAAAGTCACAACCAAACTCTTGAAAATTGTGTATCTTTGTCAGATTCCAACAAAGCTATTAATGTATCTTCTTTATGTTTGTTGAGACAATGTAATGGAATTTTCGTAGGCCTCAGATATGCCCATCTATATTATGTAATCTTTTACTTTGAAGGTCCTTTGTTTTCAGCCCCTATTCCAATCTGCCAAAACCTAAATTTCTGCCTAAATCAATGTGCCAACACATGGACTGCTACAAACACGAGGTGGGTGACAGGTAAGTCTGTAGCTTTCTCAATTGAGGTTTATTTAACCATTTTCCTCTATGCATAAACGTCAGGATATTTCATTTATAATTCAATAGCACTGTCAGGACTCTATGATCAAACTCTTTCAATATGAATCCTGTTGGTTAAATGTATTTGTCTGATATCTGTGTTCTTGTGTCCCACAACATTCATCCTTCCATTTCTATACTTCATTGATAAGTGTAGGTGCATGTCTATAGTCACTCTCTCGATCCACCCATGTCTTCTTCACAGCTAATCATTGTGAGATATATACACTTTTTCACAGTACCTAACACACTCTCATGTCACGTCAATGTCGCCCTAAAAATGACATTTTTATCCCAGCAGATATTACCCAAGAGAGAAATCAGTAAACATTTTGTGATTGGGTAAAATTAAGGAGCTACCATACCATAATAAAAAAACAAGTGGATGCGGGTGTGGCTACTCTTTCGGAATTCTAAGTATGGACTGAGACCCCACCATGCACACTGTTGTCATCAATGATGCCATTTCAGATGTTGCAGTGTTGTTATCAATGGTGTCATAGATCATATCATGAGCGATGTAATATGGGAGGCGTGGAAAATTGGGTTTTTGATTGAGGGGGTAAAGACCCATCTCAAGCAACAACCACAATCCCTGTCAGTATGAACCACAAAAGTCATTAAATTTATCTGTGTTTAACCCTCTGGTAACTTGGCGAGTCAAGCTTAACTTAGGGTCACTGTGTTAAACATTTATGCAGCACACCAACATTAATAAAGTGAAAACACAACACAAGAAAAATCCCAAACCAATTTAGAAAAATGAAATACATTTTAATAAATAAAATGACACCAAAACAAATTAAATCCAATCAGAACAACTGTATGAATTTTTAAAATTGTAAGTGAAAAACAAACCTCAAAGATCAAACCGCCAACCACGGATATCTGGTTGCACGAGACAGTGGCAAAGTCAAAAGGTGATTGGGTCCGATCTCGGCTTACCTTCACACAGAAGAATATTCAAGAAAAAGTCTCTGAGAAGGTAAAGTTCAGGTCGAGGAGGAGGCGTTGTCATTGGAGAGCCACTTGACCAAGTCTCTTTGGAGATTTCTACATTCGAAGTTTGTCACTTTTTTGGCAGTCAAAAATCTCTGGCGGGACAAAGCTGGCTGTAGCCAACAAGGGCTCCACGAGTCTGGATACCCGTTTTGAGAGGAACCGCTGAACAGGATTTGCTGCTGCTGAGAAGAACGTAGTGGGAGCTACTGTGAAGTCAGACCGACAGGCGATGCTCCTTGGGCAGATCAACAAATAGGTAGGTCCCTCTCAATTCTCCTGGTCTCCTCTCAGTTCTCAAAGCACTTTTTAGCAGAAAATTCCCAAGTTTTGGATTTGGGCTATTTGGGTACCTTTAGCACCACAATCAAGGGACCAGGACTGGAGGAACACTACTTGGAGGGTCAGGTCTGACTCAGGCTGGCGCCAGGTGTGTGTTCGAGATGGTTGGAGCCTTTTCTGTCCCTGAGACTCTGATTAGAAGGCCAGTCAACTAGCCCTTGGAGTTACTCTGTAAGCCCCGGGTTCAAGCAGAAAATCAGGTCTCAAGCAGCAGGGCTGTCCTCTGAGGGCACAAGGAAGGCTTCAAGCAAGTCAGTCCTCATGGTGCAGCATGGCAGTCCTCTGAGATACAAAGCAGAACTCAAGCAGGAAGGCAGTCCTCTGGAGTACAACAAAGTCCTTTTGAGTGTCCTCTGCAGGTCCAGGATTGAACTGAACAGTTGGTCTGAGGGTCCAATATTTATACCTGGTGCAAGCCTTTGAAGTGGGAGAAGCTTCTAGTCCACCCCCCATATCTGGTTCTGGGAACTTCCTTCCTTTTTCTGCCCAGGCTCCAAGCGGTCTAGGGTGACAAAAGCTTGGTGCCAAGTTCCTTTGTGAGTGTGCTGAAGGCAGCCCTTTGAAATGTAAGTGGGGCAGGGAACAGCTCAACCCCACCCATCCTGGCAGGATGGCCCATCCTGCCAACACCTGGTCTCAATTTGTCTCACTGTCTGTGATGAATACACAAAGGCTAACTTCCGGCTAATCACAGTCATGTGACCCAGGATACAGGCTGCAGACAAAATGGTTAGGACACAAAAATGCCAACTTTCTAAAAGTGGCATCTTCAGAATTGTGACTTAAAATTTTACTTTACCACTAAAGAGGAATTTAAATTACAATTCTGTTGAGACAAAACA
Organism: Calotriton arnoldi; assembly: GCA_963921515.1. NCBI lineage: Eukaryota > Metazoa > Chordata > Amphibia > Caudata > Salamandridae > Calotriton > Calotriton arnoldi. The sequence continues at coordinate 13,825 of CAWUFW010018038.1, forward strand.
TGACATTTCTACCTGTGCCCAATCAAAAGTTAGCACTTATTTAATGTAATAAGGTAACACAATGTAGTCCCATGGGAGCCATAGGCTTCGCAGTAGCGAAAAATATATTTGGTAGCTTTTTAGTACCAGGGCATATAAAACTTAAAAGTATATGTTCAACCTTTTAAATGCAGTGCACCTTGCTCTAAGGGCTCACCTTAGGGATGATTAATATGTATTTAAAAAGGCGGTTTAGGCCAAGCAAAGGCTTATTTTGCCAGGTCAAATTGGCAGTTTAAACTGCACACAGGCTGCAGTGGCAGGCTTGAGACATGTTTTAAAGGGCTACTTAAATGGGTGACACAATGAGTGCTGCAGGCCCACTAGGAGCATTTAATTTACAAGCCCTGGGTACATGTAGTACTACTTTACTAAGGACTTATAAGTGAATCAGATGTGTGAATCAGATGTAGGCCTATTGTACTATGTTTTAAGGAGTGACTACAAGCACTTTAGCACTGGTTACCAGTGGTAAAGTGCAGAGTCCTAAAGCCAACCAAAGCAAATTTCAGCAAACAGGAGGAGAGAAGGCAAAAGGTTTGGGGCAAGACCACACCAAAGGCTGTCAGGTCTAACAGGAGGTAATTTGCAATGCATGACGAGGGAACGAGTTACAGTTTCTTTAGGACATGATTTGCAGTTGCATAAGATAACTATAACTGGTTAATTCCGGTGGCTTTGTTCATTTAAAACAGTATGTTTTAACTAACACTTTCACCTAACTATAACAACCTAAGTTATTTTTCATTAGTAGCTGCTCCCTGTGGGTGGGAGTAATGCTGGCTACTGCTGTACACTGGGAGTCAGCCGGGGCTGTGGGGGCCTTGGAGCTCCCCCCAAGGCCCCCAGCAAGTATATGGTGGATGCACTGGGTAGGCAATAGGGCACCTACCTTTAAAAAATGTGGGAACCAAGGGATGGGGCCCCCAGGGCTGATTGTGGCTCAGGAAGGGCGTATGCATGGCCCCTCCCCTTAAAAAAATACACAGCCCAGGGATGGGGTCCCAGGGCCTTTTTAAGGCTTGGGAGGAGGGCCATGCAGCCCCGCCTCCATAATTTTAAGAAATGACCCTGGGGGATGAGGTCCCCAGGGCCTAGCAAGACTCGGGAAGGGGTCCATGTGGCCCCCTCTTCCCTTTATTTGAATGAGTGGACCTGGGGGATGGTGTCACCAGGGCCTAACAAGGCTTGGGGAATGAGGCCACATGACCTGCTTTCACTTTAATTTTAGTAGTGGACCTGGGGATGGGGTCCTTAGGGCCTAACCAGTCCCCTTTAATTTTAGTAGTGGCCCTGGGGGATGCGGTCCCCAGGACCTAATAAGGCTCGGGGAGGGGGCCAAGCAACCCCCTCCCCTTTGATTAAAAAAGACAGCCCTGCGTAGTGAAGTCCCTGGGGCCTAATAAGGCTCAAAGAGGGGGGCCGCATGGTCCCTGTTAGGCTTGGCATCTTTTGGCATGTTTCCCCTGTCTTTTTGCTTTCTGACCTCCCGGTTTTGACTCTGTTTTTGCTGGTTTAGTGTCTCTGCACACTTTCTCACTGCTATTCAGTGTTAAAGTGCAAGTGCTCCTGTTGTAAATTGTGTTATGGACTGGTGTTTCCATGATTGGCATATTTGATTCACTGGCAAGTCCCTAATAAAGTGCACTGGGAGTGCCAGGGCCTGTAAATCAAATGCTACTAGTGGGCCTGCAGCACTGATTGTGCCACCCACAGAAGTAGCCCTGTAAAGGTAACTCATACCTGCCACTGCAGAGTCTGCGCGCAGTTTGTAACTGCCATGTCGACTTGGCAAGTGCACACACTTGCCAGGCCCTAATCTTCCCTTTTACTATATATAAGTCACCCCTAAGGTAGGCCCAAGTTACCCCTGTGGGCAGGGTGCTGTGTATGTTAAAGGTAGGACATGTACTGGTGTGTGTTACATGTCCCGGTAGTGAATTACTTTTAAATATAACTTTCCATTGGGACAAGATAGGAAAGTGCAGTTTAGTATGCCTAAACTCAGAATATAAAGATGCATCTTTTAGTTAAGATGATTTTTATATTGTGTGTTTGAAAATACCACTTTTAGAAGGTAGGTATTTTCTTTCTTAGCCATCCTGTGTGCCTCTGCTGGGTTTGTGTATTGACTGCCTGGCCTTGCAGTGACAGGGGCTGGGGATGTGCATTCTCTTCAGCCTGCCACTGGGGGGGTCGAGGTGTGTCCTGCCTTTCCTGGATGAGTCAGGCTGGGCTGAATAGACCTGGGCTGCATTTAGAGTAGTGGGAGGAGATTTCCTTGCACCTGAATGGGCCTGGTCTGCTGTAGACAATGCTGTCTGCGCCTCCTGTTGGGAAGCTGGCCCAGAGAGGACCAAACTGGTTTGGACTAAGCACAGACAAGGTTTGGACTAAGCACTGCCTGAGAGAACAAAGGAATTTTGAGTATAAATATTGGTGCCCAGACGCCAGAAATTTAGAACTCGCTGGAATCAAGGAACCTGCCAAGAAGAAGAGCTGGAAGAGCTGCCAGGGGGAGTGCTGCCCCTTTGCTGTGTTGTTGCTTTGTTGGGTTGGCCTGCAGTTGCTGCTTATGCCTTAGGCAGTGAAAGGACTGGACTGAACTTTCTATTACTTATGCTGATTATCTCTAAGGGATTGAAGTAGAGCATGCCTCCTGTTCTGAAGTCTCAGGGATTGCAAAGACTTCACCAACCTCTGGGTACCGCTTCTGGACCCACTGTTTCAGTTGACACAGAGAAGGGAAATGCAACCGACTCCGTCGCTGGCTCTGTGTCCTGATGGCACCACAGAAGGCTTAGTCCGCATCTTGCACCGCAACCCTGGTCTCACCGACGATGACGACCGACGCTGCCACCACCGAGCCGCTGCTTGCTCCGTGACCTGTGGGTACCGCACTTCGCACCCCCTCACTTCACTTCGTCATCCTGGTCTCACCGAAGCCGTCGCTGCTGCTGACTTTGACACCCGTGACCGCATCGTGGCTGGGAGCACCACTCCTAAGTCTCACGACGCACCGCCTCGTCCCACACAGCAGTCTGGGCCGACGGACGCCAGCTCTTGCTAACCGGCTCTGTCGCTTGCACCGCAACCTGCCAGCACCGCATCAAGCACTGCCTCACCCTGTACCATAAGCCTTGGTCTCACCGACACCGTCTGGACAAGCGCCACCGCATGGAGAGGGCACCGCACCCTGCACCGCTTTCATTTTGCAACGCAACCACGACAGTTACCATTAACGGCTTGCACCAACATGCCAGCCACAATGAGAAAGGTACTGTTACCGAGTCTGTCCACGCTTTCGCTGGCCCGTACTGATGCAGTCAGCTGGAACTGTTAGACTCTGTTGTTTTCAACATCGAGGTAGCCCCGGACGGAGCTACCGACTCGTACAAACTGTGTATTTGAGATATTTCTGCAATTTTAAGGCTATCTTGCAAAGTATATATTTTTAAGTACTGTATGTTGGATTCCTGTCATTTTGATCTTGTTTTGGATATTTAAAAATATTGGATATTTTTCTAAACTGGTGTGGTGTCCTTTTGTAGTGTTTTCACTGTATTACTGTTGGTTATGTGCAAATGTTTTACACACTGCCTCTGAGATAAGTCTGACTGCTCGTGCCAAGCTACCAAGGGGGTGAGCTGGGGCTATTTTATGGGGTGCAACTCCCTTACCCTGACTAGGAAGAAGGGTCCCTACTTGGACAAAGGTGCAAACCATTGTCAACTAGAGACTCCCATTTCTAACAGTCCCCCTCGCCTATCACAAAAAAGAGGCCCTGGGAGATGTGGTCCCCAGGTCCTCATTGGGCTCTGGTAGGTGGGCCACATGGCCTCTCTCTCCTTTAATTAAAAATAAACAGCCCAGGGGAATGGGGTTGCCAGGTCCTAATAAGGCTGCATGAGACAAGCCAAGCAGCCCTCCTCACATTTCATTAAAAAAAGGCCCTGGAGGATGAAGTCCCGAGGGCCTAATAAGTCTCAGGAAGGAAAGCCACTTGGCCCCCTCCCCTTCAAAAAACATAAGGCCCTGTGACCAACCCCAGCTGCGCACGGCCTTCAGCGGGGGTTTGGCTTTATGTATGGTAATAAAATATTACGTTATGTTAAAAAAACCTTAGAAATTCATTTAAAAAAACAAAGGTTAAAGTAACGTTATAGTAAGGTGAATTTGTCAGTGACAACATTAACATTTTGAACTAAAAAAACACTGACCCCAAACATTTATAACATGCTCATTACCTCCACACACCTATGATGCATTAGTAGCACATGCATTTTGTAAACGCTTACTCCCATCAGCTGGGCACAGGCTGTTAAAAATTAGGAAGAAAAGTAACATGGTAGCTACCCGTCACTATGTCAACTGAAAAACAAATTATTGCACTCATTGCATGATGTCATCAGTGATGTTATAAATGATGTCATAGAACATGTCATCAGTGATGTAAAATGTGAGGTCACTGTAAGTGGCGGCTGGCATAGGGCGTGCTGCGGGGTGGTGGGGCGGGGCGGGGGAGGGGCAGGGTCGGGGGGTAGTAAACTCGGACATACGATGGAACGGAGGAACATAATAATTACTTTCCTCCGTTCCGTCGTATGTCCGAGTTTAATACCCCCCCACTCTGCCCCTCCCCCACCCCACTGCCCCGCAGCACGCCCTATGCGAGCCGCCACTGGTCACTGTACATGGGTTTGTGTGACTCCCCCTCCCCACGCCTTCTTGGGCCCAGGGGTACCCATCCCCAGGGGCTACTAATTTTTTTTAAAGGAGAGGGCAAGAGAGGAAAAGTGGGAGGTACGCTGCTGGTGGAGGTCATGTCCAGCTCGAGCCACAAAACAAAGTATTGGTTTTTGGTGTTGATGTGAAATGCTCTGGCTGTTGTGATGTGTCGTGCTCCAGTCCAACTTTTGGAAAAGGTATACAATGACTGTTGTATGCTTGCTCACCTGCCCTTGGAAGTTGGGGGGATATGTTATAGTGTTTATTTTTTCTCTGAAAAAACGGAATAAAGGGATATTAAAAAGGGGGGGGAGAAGGCCGCGCAGCTTCCCTCCCCAAGCCTTCTCAGGCCCCTGGGACACTATCCCCCGGGGCCGTCCATTTTTTAAAAGGGGAGGGGGGACACACGGCTCCCCTCCCAGAGTCCCCCTCCCAGAGTCTCTTTTGGCCCCAGGGAACGCATTCCCTATGGCTATCTGTTTTTTAAAAGGGGAAGGGAACCATATGGCCCCAATCCCCGAGGCTTATTAGGTACCCTGGAAACCCATCCTCTGGTGCCAAGTAATTAATAAAGGGGAATCGAGCGTAGCCCCCTCCCTGAGCCTAATTAGGCCCTGGGGACTCAATCCCAGGAGCTGAAATTTTAATAAAAGGTGAGGGGTGCTGTAAGGCCCCCCTCCCGGATTCTCTTTAGGCCCTGGGGAGCCCATCCCCCAGGTCTGTTTTTATTTTAAAGGGGTGAGGCGCAACAGAACCCCCTTCCTCTGCCTCATTAGACCCTGGAAACCCCATCTATACAGGGCTGTTTTTATATTAAAAGGGACGGGGCTGTTTGGCCTCCCTACCCAAGCCTATTATGGCCCTAAGGACCCCATAATCTGGGACCTGATTTTAATATAGGTGGGTGCCGAGTGCCCACCTGGAGCATGCACAAACACATGTTGGGGGTCATAGGGGAAATCTCGGGCCCCCACGGACCCAGCCAGCTGACCACATGGTATGGGAGCCGGCATTGCTCTCGCTCAGCTTATAACAGCTATTTATGCAGCTCCCTCTGTGCATGAGCCATATCTTGTTCTGTTTCCAGTGCAGGCAGGAAAACAGAATACAAGTATACTCACAGCTGGTGGGAGAGGTTTTAAAGCTCTTGCCTTTTGGGAGCAGACTTTGTGTTTTGCTCCTGTTCGGCGGGAGTTTTAAAAATGATACCACCAGACAAGAGCAAACACAAGTTTCCCTGCCCTTGCGAGTGCGGGCAACTGCTGTGTCCCTGGTGTGTGCTCCCCAGGACACGACCAGTGAATCAGCGAGGAGGGGTGAGGTCCCCAGGACCAAAAAGGATCAGGGAGGGGGTCCACATGGCTCCTCTCCTTTTTTTAAAAGTCACGACCCTGGAGGATGGGTTATTTAAATGCTCAGGGAGGGTGATGTGTGCCCCCTTCATTTAATCAATACATTAGGCCTCGGGGTATTGGATCACCAAGGCCAAATACAGCTTAGGGAGGGGGGCTTTGCACCTCCCTCCCCATATGATTAAAATTGGACCCCTGTGAGACTGGGTCCCTAGGTCTGGAAACAGCTCAGCTCAGGTCCCTTTTTTCCCCTTGGGCCAATTCGCTCCCGTGGGAGTTAGACTCCTGTGGGAGTGAGCACTCTGACTGGTTGCCAGCAACATGAGAGAAATGGCTTTCTGGAAGCCATTACAGGACTTGAGGACTTAATTACCTGTCCTGAACTTGTAGAAATAAAATGATATGATAAAATGATATAATAAGGCAGGGTAGGGATACCCTGCCCCTCTAGGTCTCATGGGGGGGACCAAGAGGGACCCTTCAGGGGCCAAAATTGTAAGAAAACTGCAATTTTTGCCACAATCCAGTGGGATAGCAAACTAAAATATCAAAATGGCAGCCCGGTATCGCATTATTTAATTAAGGGGAGGGGGAGCCTACCCCCCGGGACACAGTGGTTTCCCTGCCAGCACTGGCACATGCAGGGAAACTTGTCTGCTCCCAGCGGGTGGGAGCTTTAAAAATTCTCTTGCCAGCTGGGAGCACATTTGTATTCTTTTTAGGGAAACAGAGCAAGATATTGCTTCCACCTGGAGGGAGTAGCATAAATAGCTGCTCCCTGTGGGCAGGAGCAATGCCAGCTCCAGCACCATACAGGGAGCCGGCTGTGGCCACCGGTGCCCTGGAGTGTTGTCTTTCGGGAGTAGAAGAAGGAAGTCTAGTGATAAATAATGCTTGTGGGCAGACACACCACCACCGAGCACTGGCAGCGATTAGGTGCACGCCGATACATGCCATGAATAAGATTATAAATATACATATATTACCTACTGGTGATCGCCAGTCTATAGTTATAGACTGGGAAAAATAAGGAATTTTGGGGTCCTCAACATTGGCCCTGTGAGATGGGTGCTCTTCCTATACCGGCCCGCCAAGTTCGCAACTTGGGTGTCACCATTGATGATTCACTCAGTATGCACGCCCAAGCTGTCAAAGTAGCCGCCACCTGTTTCACAATCCTGAAGTGGCTAAAAAAGTCATCTGGATGCTACCAGAACCTACTCATAAAACTGTTGTCCATGCATTGATCACTTCAAGGCTTGACTACGGCAACATTCTCTACTTGGGATCTAACAAGGAGGTGACTCGCAGGCTGCAGCTGGTCCAGAACTCCGCAGCAAGGTTTTTATGCCAGATCCCTAGAACCTCTTCTATCTCCGGCCATCTTCGTGACTTGCACTGGCTCAGGGTGGAGAACCGAATTAAGTGCAAAGCCCTGAGCTACATGTTTAAAATCAAAACAGGAGTTGCCCCCAAATACCTTCAATCATTGGTCCATCCTTATGTCCCTCCTCGCAACCTCCGCTCATCCACTCAGGGGAAGTTTTCTGTCCCTAAAACTAAACTATTTCAGATGGGTGGAAGGTCTTTTACATACCTAGACCCCTCACTTTGGAATGCCCTGCCCCTAGCTCTCCGAAACGAAACAAAATATATCCAATTTCGCAAATCTTTGAAGACGTGGCTTTTCAACCAATAGCCTGCTGCCTTGTTAAACTCAGCCTCTGATCTTAAATTTTTTTTTTTATCTGCTTCTGCGCCGGGAAACCCTTTTTGGGTAGCTGTTGCGCATTATAAGTTTAATTAATAAAATAAATAATAAATAGTTATAGTTAGGAACATGTTTCCATAGGAAAAGCATTTTTTGACTTGCCTATAACTTTGGCGTCGTTTGACAAATCCTCATGAAATTTTCCAAAACAGTGTCAAGTTGGATATTGTTGTGCAAAGAAAATGTCGGGGTGATCCGTTAAGTGGGGACTGAAATAGAGGGGGGGGGCAAAAAAGTGTGTTTCCCATGTTAATTCCTATAGAGTCTTTAGCCACGCTTGTAGCCCGAACCGCTGGACGGAATTACACCAAATTTGGCAGGAAGGCAGCTTTTGGTTCACGGATCATGCTTTCAGTTATATGGTGTAAATCAATTCAGTAGTTTGCGAGATATTAAAGGAAATCCAAATTTTCATATCTAGGGTCACAAAGCCTTCATGAATAATGACGAGCCCTTACAGAGACCTACAGAGCTCTGATTGGCTGCCAACACTTTAACCAGGAAGTGTTGGTAGCCATCTTGGGACTCGGCTTCAGCTAAATCCCCCAAAAAATGCAAAGAAAAGAAAAGGTTGCAGGGTACGAATACCCTAACCCCCTAGCCTTGGTCCTGGGGTGCCAGAAGGACCCTGACAGGGAAAAAAGCATTTTTTTTTAAATTCACGACAGAATTCTCACATATCCATGAGTATCACATTGAATTTAAAAAAATGACAAGCTCAGTCTCCCATGCTTGTTTTTTATGTAGCCCCCAGGTGGGCCTAGTCCCCAGGGCATGCTATTTATGAAAAATGGAGGGGGCACAAGGGGCCCCTCGAAGCGCTTATTTATGCCCAGGAGACCACCACCTCCTTGGAGCTTATGATATTAATCGGGTGGTGCTCACGGACCCCCTGGGCCCCGGGGACCACCACCTCCACAGGGCGCTTAATAAAAAAAATAGATAGGGGGCCACATGGACCCCCCCGGGGACCACCACTTCCCCAGAGCTACAACAAACATTAAAGAAGGGATCCAGTTCTGGTAAATCTGGGAATGCGTAAAAAACCATGGGAGTTGCATGGGAACACCCATGCAACGCCCATGGAACAGCTCCCTAGTGCAGAGTAAGGACGCACAGCAATTTGCGCTGCATTGCTTTACTCAAGATTTATGAGGCCATTTAGGACCACGTATATTGGTCTTGCGTGGATTTCTAAATCTCATATTTCAGTTATGCTGTGCATGTACCACTTTGAGTTGTGCAAGCGTGATGCAACTGGGGTCATAAATATGGCCCTTATTCTGCTCCCAGCTGGCAGGAACTTTAAAAATGCTCCAGCCAGCTGGGAGCAGACTTGTGTTCTGTTGCAGGATGGGAAACAGAATAACATATTGCTCCCACCCGGTATATGGGGTCCCCGAGACTAAATAGGTTCAGGGAGGATGGCTGTGCGGCTCCCCTCCCCTTTTAAAAAGGGTACAGCCCCGGGAGATTGGGTTCTCTGAGGCCTATAAAGGTTCAGGGAGGGGGCCACTTGCCCCCTCTATTTATTAATTACTCGGCCCTGAGAGATGGGGTCCCCAGGGCCTATGAGGCCCATGGAGGGGGCACACGCCCCCTCTCTTTTTTACTTGGCCCTGGAGATGTGGTCCCCAGGGCTCAAAAAGGCTTGGGAATGGGGCCGAACACCCCCTTCCCCTTTTAATTGGCTTTGGTCTGAGGATGAGGTTCCTGGGGCCTGATAAGGGTCAGGGAGGGGGCTGTGCAGTCCTTTTCCCATTTTAAACAAAAATGGCCCCAGGGATGGGGTCCCTGGGGCCTATGAAGGCTTGGGGAGGAGGGTCACACTGCCCCTCCCCTTTTTAATTGGCTTGGCTACAAGCGATGGGATCCCCCATGCCTAATAAGCCTCAAGGGATGGGGAGATGTGACCTTCCCTTCCCCTTTAATTGGAACTGTCCCTGAGGATGTGGTCTAAGGGGCCAAATTAAGGGTCAAGGAGGGAGCTGAATGCCCTCCTCCTGAATATATATAGTTTTTGGCCCCTGGGGATGGAGCCCCGGGTCAAGAAGGCCAACCCTACGCTGCACACACTAAAGGATGGTTGCAGTGTGGGGTCGGCTGCCTGTGGGGAATTGGAAGCAAGGCCTAGCTGCAAGACAAGCCCTGTGGCTATCCACACACTGTGCAAGACCAAAGGCCGTGTGCAACATGGGGTTGTGTGCCATGGAGAGGCTGCCTGTGGGAAGTAGGATGCTGATCAACCCCATGCTGCATGCGACAAAAGGCCCTGAGCAGCTTGGAGTTGGCAGCCTGCGGGAAGGGGGTTGGCTGCCTCCGGGTGGGTTGACTGCTTGTGTGAGGTTTGCTTACTGCCGTGCACAACCAAAGGTCATGCCTGGCGAGGGTTTGGCTTTATGTATGGTAATAAAATATCGCATTAAAAAACCTTAGAAATTCACAGAAAAACAAAGGTTAAAGTAACTTCATAGTTGGGTGTGATCAAAAGATCTGCTTTTATTTTTTTTAAAACCTTAAAAATTCACTGAAGATACCAAAGGTTAAAGTAACATTATAGTTAGGTGAATATGTCAGTGACAACGTTAACGTTTTGAACTAAAAAAAAGCACAGAAATTCACCAGTCATAGTTAGCAGAGCTAACTATAACTTGCGCCCCCACCATGCACTGCTTATGACCTCACATAGTGCATCACTCATGAAATGTTCTATGACATCATTTATGACATCACTGATGACATCTCAAATGACATAATTGATGTCATGAGTGATGTAATATGTGAAGGCATAAGCAGTGCATGGCTGAGGGGCAAGTTACAGTTCGCTTTTCTAACTATAACCATATATTACTTTAAGCAAATATATATATAAATATATATTGACCATAAAACCAAAGGTTACAGGGACCTTATCGCACGTGTTATAGTTTCATGAAATAAGTATAACTATAACCTTGAATTTCTATGGGTTTGTGCATGTAAAAGCTGAACCTAACTATAACGTCCCTGTAACCTTTAATTTTTTAGTGACTTTCTAAGGTTTTTTTAATTCTATTTCCTAACTATAACGTCCATCTAACCTTTGTTTTTTTCATTGAATTTCTAGTTTTTTTTTAATGGTAACCCCTATTGTGCATGGCTGGCCAGGTCCTGTGGCCAACCCCTGGTAGGCACCCAAACCCACGCCACACACAACCTTCGGCTGTGCATGGCGGGGGTTGGCCAATCCCCTGCAAACACCCAACCCAGCTTTGTGCACAGCCGCTTGGCTTCAGGGCCTGCAGCTATCCCCCCGCAGGCACCCATCCCGTGCCTCCCACGACCTTTGGCGTTGCTCACCAGAGGGTCAGCCAACCCCCATATGCAGGCAACCCGGGAGGGGGGCACAGAGCCCCTCTCCCCAAGCCAATTACGGCCTGGGCACCCCATCCCCAGGTGTCCAGCCAATATTTAAAAGGGGAGGAGGGCGGTGCGGTATTTTCCCTTTGCCGATTTTGGCCTGGGGATCCCATCCGCCAGGGCCTGGCCAATTACTGCAATGGGAGGGGGCCTGTGCAGCAGCCCTCCCTGGGCCGATTCCAGCCCCAGGAACCCCAGCCCCCGGGGCCTGGCCAATTACTGCAAGGGGGGGGCCATGCTGCACCCTGCCATAAGCCGATTTTGGCCACAAGGACCCCATCCCCCAGGGCCGGGCCATTACTAAAAAGGGAGCAGGCCATGAATCCCCCTCTACAGGCCGATTTAGGCTTGGGCACCCCATCCCCAGGGGCCCGGCCAATTGCTGAAAGGGGAAGTGGACAGTGAGGCCCCCTCCCAGAATGATGTTGGCCCCATAGACCCCATCCCCCAGAGCCCGACCAATTAGTTCAAGGGGAGGGGGGCCATGCAGCCCACTCCACAGGCCAATTTCAGCCCCAGGGACCTTTACCCCCAGATTGCGGCCACTTCATGGTGGGTGCCCTGGCTACACTCAAAGCACCCAGTGTGTGCTGTTGGGAGCCGCGGGGGGAGCCTGAATGCTCCCCAGCGGTCCCTGCCAACTCCCTTCCTCCAGCGGGAGCCTGCATTGCTCCTGCTTGCAGGGATCAGCAAAAAATGCTGCTTCCTGCATGCAGGAGCAATTTTTTCATCTGTTTTCCTACCTGCTTTACAGCAAATCAGGGGAACAGATGAAAAGTCTGCTCCCAGCGGGCAGGAGCAGTTTCCCTGCTCCCAACTGCAGGGAGCAGACTTACTGTTTGCTCTCACTTGGGGGGAGCTGTCAAAGCTCCCGCCAAGTGAAAGCAAACAATGATGTCCCAAGGGTGGGCACCTCGGGACATAGAGAGCTGGCCCTGGGTGGTGGCGGTCCCCAGGGCCAAAAATGGCTCCAAGAGAGGGGCTAAGCAGCCCCCCTCCAATCAAACTTTGCGGGCTACCCCAGGGAGGTACTGGCTCCCAGGGCCAAAAACGGCCTTGATGGGGGCTGCACGGCCCCCTACCCTTGTCACAATTGGGGTGCCCAGGAAGGTGGTGGTCCCCTGGTCTTAAAATAGCCCAGAAGGGGGGGTCCATGTGGCCCCCCTCCCTGCAAACATTGGCCTTGCCCCAGGGAAGTAGCAGTCCCCAGCTGAATACTAAGGGTGGGCGTAGTTGACGGAGTACCACTACACGGAATTCTGCGGAATTGAACAAAAACTCTGTGAACTCCGCTCCGCAACTCCGTTCCGTCTCATCCCCATTAATAAAACAGAAACCTCACATACCCTTGATAAAACAACAAGTAACTCTATCTTTACATGCAAAAATGTATATAGTCATCTCACAAAAGTGAAAATGAAAATACAGCAAGCAGTGAGAGACGTGATGATTTTGGTGTCCTCCCTAACCTAGGGAGAGAACAAAGCAGATGCCTTGGACACAAAGAGTACATCATGCTGAATGATGCGGTGGTGGTCCCATCCTCCTAGGACCACCCCAAGCACAGTTATGGGCGAAAATACAATCCCAACCAAAGGCCCTGCAAAGCATTATGGGACGAGATTCTAGAGTGCAGTGAATATTATAGTATCCAATATCAAAACATTCCTCAAGGGGAATCTCGCCCCATAATGCTTTGCATTGGGTTGTGGGTGCAGAAGTTAGCTCTGCTACATGGCGTAGTCAGAATTATTGCATGAATTCCGTGTTTTTAATGTAATGCGTAGTTAACAAATCTCCGCAGCCTCCGCTAGCGGAGTTCATTGCCCACGGTTACTGAATACACTTATTTTTATTTGCCCCTGAGACCTGGCCCACCTGGGGGTTGAAGCTTAAACAAGTTCGGGTGAGCTACGTACTAGTTTTGGAAATTTTGTGTAGAATCAGCAAATGGCGCCAAAGTTTTTGGCAAAACAAAAAACGCTTGATCTATGGAAACTAGGTCCTTCCTATAACTAGCTACATATATATACTCACTCACTAACCCATGGAGCCACTGACAGACTGATACAGACTGATTCAGACATTCACACAGTTTAGTCACTAACCCATGCATTCAGTAAGAAACTTTAAATCCCTCACTTATACAGTCAGTCACGCACCCACTAAATCATCCATTCAGACACTCATATACCCACTCATTGTTCAATAAACATTAGCATATATATATAAAAAACATATTTAAACTCTACAGAAACACACAGTCACTGGATTATGTCATCAGTGATGTCATCAGTGATGTCATTTGAGATGTCATCAGTGATGTCATCAGTGATGTCACTGACCATGTCATGAGAGTGATGTACTATGTGATGTCATCAGCAGTGCATTGCGGGGCGCAAGTTATAGTTAGCTCAACTAAATATAACGGCCGAATTTCTCTGGTTTTGTATGAGTGAAATATCAGCCTAACTATAACGTCCCTGAAACCTGTGGTTTTTTCAGTGAATTTCAAAGGTTTTTCAAATGCTAATTCCTAATTATAACGTCCCTGAAACCTATGTTTTTTTCAGTGAATTTCAAAGGTTTTTTAAATGTTAAATCCTAACTATAATGTCCCTGAAACCTATGGTTTTTTCAGTGAATTTCAAAGGTTTTTCAAATGCTAATTTCTAACTGTAACGTGCCTGAAACCTATGGTTTTTTCAGTGAATTTCTAAGGTTTTTTAAATTGTAATTCTTAAGTATAAAATTATTTCTAACCTTACCTTTTTTACAATATTTGGAAGTGCTTTTTTGAATTGCTTTTTTAAAAATGATTAGAACTATATTTTTGATTTAAAAAAAAAGATATACTTAGTTTTTCTAAAATCCTCTTCAACAATTAAAATCACTCTTTTAAAATATATATATCATACACTACTAAAAATATACTCTGTGTTTTTATATGTACAACTTACATTTATATTTTCTTGAAATAATGCTTTTAATACTGTGAAAGTTGTTTTATTGTATTGTTATGCCTTCTTTTTAAAAAAAAATTTTTACAAAGGAGTCACGCACCCTACCCGAACCTACACGATGGGTGCGCGGATTCATGGTGCGCGGACCCTGCTGGCGCGCATTTCTGGAGTCGCGCTGGAGTCGCGATTCCGGCGTAATTTAAAAAGTATGAAATATCATTGTAGAAATTATAAATATAAATTTTGGTTAAAGACTTTCACTAATATAATTTAGAAAACAATTTATAAACAGTATTTTTTACTTTACTATGAACTGTACGAAATTTCACGAGTGCGGGACGTATGCACGTAGGGTGCGCGACCCTTCCTGGCACGTATTTCCGGGGTTGCGCAGGGGTCGCAACTTCGGCGTAATTTTCAAAGTGTGAAATATCACTTTACAAAGTTAAAATATCAGATTTGTATAAACACTTTCACTAATATACTTTTTAAAATATATTATAAACACCTATTTATACTTCATAATTATGTATACGAAATTTTACGGGTGCACGACTTGGGCGCGAAGGGTGCGCGCACCCTACGTGACTCCATGTGACCTGAAAAGAAAGCTTCTGATTCGTTTAAAACATTTTCATTCTGTAAGAGGGAGGATCCAACACCTGTTTTATTCCTCTTATTATTTGTCTGTCTTCCTGACAAGACCTGCTTCTTCTACCTTCCTTAATTTTTCTATTTTTGTGTGTTTCTTGACTTTTTATTTAAACAATGGCATCCAGTCATCCTGATAAAGACCCTCTGGAACAAGAAGAAGATGATATCGTGGATCCAGTAAAAAAAGAAAGGAAAGTGTGGTTTGGGCCTTCTTCACTGTGCCGGAGGGAGAGAAGAAGGTCAATGCAAGGAAAGTTACCTGTAAGATCTGTAAAAGAGTACTCTCGAGAGGTTCAGACAAGAAGTACTCATGTGAAACATCATCCATGAAAAAACATTTGGAGACAATTCACCCCTTGCATCTGGTGAGAGAAGTTACGCAGAGGGAGAGGAATGAAGCGGCACAACAAGATCCAAATGCTCCTTTAACATCCTCACAAGGACTTCCACCAACACCGAGGCCACACACTGTTCTAAAACTACTGGATGCCACCATTAGTTGTAAGAAATGTGATGCAAAACTCTGCATCGGGGAGCAATGCATTGACGTCATTACTAATGCAATTAAAGCACATAAGTGTTCATTTTGTTTTTAATCTGCTCCCAAATTTTCTTTTCTTTTTTTTTTTCAAACAGTTTTATTGGAGTCTTCAATTTTGTTTTGTTTACAAAAAAAGTCAAAAACACCCACAAAAAAACAATTGTTAGAAAATACAAAAGAAATTTAATATTCTTTTTAAAAAAAACAGTTCTTACGGAACCACATATACTGGTTACAAATAGAAAAATTACCTGAGTGATTGCATGAGCACAATGATACTGCCTGAGTGATTGCAGGACTATTTGTATAGTGTCTGAATGATTGCATGAGTGAATGGGTAATGCCTGGATGATTTTGTGAGTACATGGGTACTGCCTGGAGGATTGTTGGAGTGCATGGATTGTGCCTGGTTAATTTGAAGAGTGCAAGGGTAGTGACTGGGTTATTGCATGAGTGCATAGGTAGTGCCTGGGTGATTGCATATGTGCTGGAGTAATGTCTGGGTGATTGGAGGAGTGCATGGGTACTGCCTGAGTGATTCAAGGAGTGCATGAGTAATGTCTGGGTGATTGCATGTGTGCAGGGGTAATGTCTGGGTGATTGGAGGAGTGCATCGATACTGCTTGGGTGATTGGAGGAGTGCAAGGGTAGTGCCTGGGTGATTGGAGGAGTGCATAGCTAATGCATGGGTGATTGCATTAGTGCTTGGGTAATGTGTGGGTGATTGGAGGAGTGTATAGCTAATGCATGGGTGATTGCATGACTGCTGGGGTAATGTCTGGGTGATTAGAGGAGTGCATGGATAGTGCTTGGGTGATTGGAGGAGTGCAAGAGTACTGCCTGGGTTATTGCATGGCTGCATAGGTTGTGCCTGTGTGATTGCATGAGTGCAAGGGTAGTGCCTGAGTGATTGGAGGATTGCAAGAGTAGTGTCTGGTTGATTATATAAGAGCAGGAGTAGTGCCTGGGTGATTAGAGGAGTGCATAGAGAGTGCCTGGGTGATTTTATAAGTGCATGGGTACTGCCTGAGTGATTGGAGAAGTGCATAGGTAATACCTGGGTGATTGCAAGAGTGTACGGGTAATGTCTGGGTAATTGGAGGAGTGCATGAGTAATGTCTGGGTGTTTGCATGAGTGCAGAAGTAATGTCTGGGTGGTTGCATGAGTGTAGTGGTAATGCCTAGGTGATTGGAGGAGTGCATAAGTAATGCCTGGGTGATTTTATAAGTGCATGGGTCCTGGCTGGGTGATTGGAGGAGTGCCTGGATAGTGCCTGGATAGTGCCTGGGTGATTGGAGCAGTGCAAGAGTAGTGCCTGGGTTATTCTATGAGTCCATAGCTAGTGCCTGGGTGATTGCATGAGTGTAAGGGTAGTGCTTGGGTTATTGCATGAGTGCAGTGGTAGTGCCTGGGTGATTGCATAAGTGCATAGGTAGTGCCTGGGTGATTTTATAAGTGCATGGGTACTGGCTGAGTGATTGAAGGAGTGCTTAGATACTGCCTGGGTGATTGAAGGAGTGCAAAGGTAGTGACTGGGTGATTGGAGCAGTGCATTGCTAATGTTTTGGTGATTGCATGAGTGCAGGGGTAATGTCTGGGGGATTAGAGGAATGCATAGGTAATGTCTGGGTGACTGCACGAGTGTAGGGGTAATGTCTAGCTGATTGCTTGAGTGTAGGGGTAGTGCCTGGGTGATTGGAGGAATCCATAGAAAACACCTGGGTGATTGCATAAGTGCAGGGGTAGTGCCTGGGTGATTAGAGGACTGCATAGGTAGTGCCTGGGTGATTTTATAAGTGCATGGGAAGTGCCTGAGTGATTGAAGGAGTGCATGAGTAATGCGTAGGTGATTGCATGAGTGCAAGGGTAATGTCTGGGTGACTGGAGGAGTGCTTGAGTAATGTTTGGGTGATTGCATGAGTGCAGGGGTAATGTCTGGGTGGTTGCATGAGTGTAGTGGTAGTGTGTAGGTGATTGGAGGAGTGCATAAGTAGTGTCTGGGGGATTTTATAAGTGGATGGGTACTGGCTGGGTGATTGGAGGAGTACAGGGGTAGTGCCTGGGTGATTGGAGGAGTGCAAAGGTAGTGCCTGGGTGATTACATAAGTGTATGGGTAGTGGCTGGGTGATCGAAGGAGTGCATGGGTAATACCTGGGAGATTGCATGAGTGGAGAGATATTGTTTGGGTGATTAGAGGAGTGCATGGGTACTGCCTGAGTGTTTGAAGAAGTGCACAAGTAATCCTTGGTGATTGCATCTGTGCAGGTGCAATGTCTGGGTGATTGGATGAGTGCATGAATACTGCCTGGGTGATTGGAGGAGTGCAAGGGTAGTGCCTGGCTGATTGGAAGAGTGCATAGCTAATGAATGGGTGATTGCATTAGCGCAGGGGTAATGTCTGGGTGATATTATAAGTGTATGGGTACTGGCTAGGTGATTGGAGAAGTGCATTGATAGTGTCTGTGTGATTGGAGGAGTGCATGGATAGTACCTGGATTATTGGAGGACTGCAAGGGTAGAGCGTGGGTTATTGCATGAGTGCATAGGTAGGGCCTGGGTGATTGGAGGAGTGCATGAGTAGTACCTAGGTGATTGCATGAATGCACGGGTAGTGCCTGGATGATAGGAAGACTGCATGGGTAGTGCTTCTATGATTGCATGAGTGCAGTAGAAGTGCCTTAGTGCATGTATGAGTGCATGGGTAGTGCCTGAGTAAATGCATGAGTGCATGGGTAGTGTCTGGGTGATTGGAGCAGTGCATGGATACTGCCTGACTGATTGAAACAGTGCATACATAATGCCTGGGTGATTGCATGAGTGTAGATGTAATGTCTGGGTGATTGGAGGAGTGCATAGGTATTGCCTGAGTGATTGAAGGAGTGCATACATAATGCCTGGGTGATTTCATGAGTGCATGAGTAGTGCCTGGGTGATTGGAGGAGTACATGGATAGTGCCTGGATGATTGCAGGACTGCAAGGGTAGTGCCTGGATTATTGCATGAGTGCACAGATGGTGCCTGCGTGATTTAAGGAGCGCATGAGTAGTACCTGCCTGATTGCATGAGTGCACGGGTACTGCATGAATGATAGGAAGACTGCATGGGTAGTGCTTCCATGATTGCATGAGTGTAGCAGAAGTCCCTCAGTGCATGTTTGAGTGCATATGTAGTACCTGAGTAATTGTGTGAGTGCATGGGTAGTGCCTGGGTGATTGGAGGAGTGCATGGGTAGTGCCTGGGTTATTGTATGAGTGCATACGTAGTGCCTGGGTAGTTGCATGAGTGCAGTGGTAGTGCCTAGATGATTGCATAAGTGCATAGGTAGTGCGTGGGTGATTTTATAAGTGCATGGGTACTGGCTGAGTGATTGGAGGAGTGTATAGATACTGCCTGAGTTATGGAATGACTGAATGGGTAGTGCCTGGGTAATTGCATGAGTGCATGGGTGGTGCCTGGGTGATTGCACAAGTATACGGGTAATGACTGGGTGATTGCATGAGTAGTGCCGGGGTGATTGGAGGACTGCAAGGGTAGTGCCTGGGTTATTGCATGAGTGCATAGGTAGTGCATGGGTGATTGGAGGAGTGCATGGGTACTGCCTGAGTGATTCAAGGAGTGCATGAGTAATGTCTGGGTGATTGCATGTGTGCAGGGTTAATGTCTGGGAGATTGGAGGAGTGCATGGATACTGCCTAGGTGATTGGAGGAGTGCAAGGGTAGTGCCTGGGTGATTGGAAGAGTGCATAGCTAATGCATGGGTGATTGCATTAGTGCAGGGGTAATGTCTGGGTGATAAGTGTATTGGGACTAGCTAGGTGATTGGAGAAGTGCATGGATATTGCCTGGGTGATTGGAGGAGTGTGGGAATAGTGCCTAACTATATAGATGAGTGCATGAGTAGTGTTTGAGTGAATTTATGAGTGCAGTAAAAGCGGCTGTAAACATTATTTCACATTATCATGCTTATTACATTATTTCATCTTACCTTTTTTACTAATATAGATATAAAACTCAGTGAAACTATTTTACAGTAGTTTTGTTGTAAACTGAATTTAAAATCTTTTCAAACTTCAACATTACCTTCTGTAAAAAAGAAGAAAAACTGTTATCGAATATAATATTATAGTTTTAAGAACACAACATAATTTTAGAATTACATAACAATTTCAGTTTCCCTTTTTTGCTGTTCTCAGATTCTACTGAATTTTAACATACACAGTGATTTCAATGTAGATCATCATACAACAGCAGGGGAAAAAAACAATCAATGAGATTGTAAAAAAAAGAAAATCAGCGTTGAGCATTATTCAGAACAAGTGTAACTATCTGTTTACCTATCTGCAGTTTCTAAATTTCATTCTTCAACTACATTAAGTCTTTTATTTCTCTCAAGTACATTTTGTAGAATATACACTCTCATTTACATCGCGTATAATATAAAGATCAAATATATAAACTACTTCTTTCAAACGCATTTTTCCAAATGCAATATGAATTAGCACAAACAATAATCCAAACAATAGTTGTTCACATATTCCTAATAGGCCGAATAATGTTTCCAAATACAATTGCATTAAAAATATCCAAAATAAACTCGTTATTCCATGTTCACATCTTCCCAATGGGCCAAAACTTTGGCATCAAAAATATGAGATATGAATTTGGTAATTCGTAAGGCAACCTACATTTGAATTCCAAATGAGCAGCATTGCAGTGTGTCCATCCTTTATTGCACTTTAAATACACAGTATAGTGTCCAGATGTTGTAGTAGGTCCATCATGGAAAATAATAGCAACTGCTTTAAAAGTTCTTCCTGAAATTGATACTTGACTTGCCACAAAACTTTCAATTTTGGTTTCCAATTTTGTTCCATTTGCTCTACAACGTTGTAGCATTAAAATGACATATTTTCCATATCTTTCTATATATAATGTTGACAACATTTCTGATTTACAATGAGAACATTTCATATCTTGATTAGCTGTTTTTACTAATTTGTTAAAAGACACTGATTTGCAGTCTGGTATCATCAAGTATATGAATCGTTCAGTGTCTATTTCAGTAGTAGAAGAAAATGAACACTCTTCACATTTATGATCCCATCTGTAACTTAGTCCAAATAAATTTTCAATTTCTATTCCTTCATCATCCAATACTCCAAGCATAAACATAAGAAATTCTTGTGCATCTTGTTGTATATTCAATGTAAGTTTCAATGAAGCAGTACATATACCCAAAAGATGCTGAATGCCAGAAGCAGTATGGATTTTAGTTCTATCAGTTACCAACTTTTGAAAAATATAATGCAGTAAAGAACAGAATCTTTTTTCTCGATTTTCCATAATTTCATGATGAAGATCCTCTAGATAAAAGACAACATTTACAATTACATTAGCGCAGCAGTTGATACCTGAACTATTGCCTAACTGGTATCCTACAATATCATCAACAGTGTCCATTTTCATTTTCTTTGCAGTTTCATTATTCTCTTGAATTGTTTTCTTTTTTGAATTTCAGTAGAATATTTGTCATATTTTCGTTTTGGACACACTCCCGTTTCTCATACACGGGATATTCACCAAAGTTAGGAGCATAAAGTCTTCTTAACTGATTGTACTCTTTTACACAATTTACATCAGCACTAATCTTTTTCTCATCAAAATTAATCAAATACAACCCAGATAATGTTCTTACTCGAGACAATGCAACGTATGCCATATCCTCTTTAAACACTGTACTTCCAATATTTACCAAAGCACTGTCTACACTCAAACCTTGAGATTTATGAATTGTTACTGCATATGCTAAAGAAAGAGGAAACTGTTTTCTATGAACATACAAGTCTTTTACAAGCAAAAAACGAACAGCACAACGTCCAATCTGTTTTACCTCTTCAATCTGATGAAATGTAATCTTCAAAAATTCAATTCCATCTCTGTTCTGAAAATTTACAAAATCAACAACTTTTCCCATTGCTCCATTTACTAAACCTTCTTCTACATTTAAACTACGCCGTAAAATTACCCGACAGTTTACACATACATATAAAGTCTTTTCTAAACCTGCAGTCTTAGACACCGACTTTTCCAAAGAATCCAATTTTGACTGTAATTTCTCTGAAAGAAGAATAGTAACTCCTTCGTGTTCCATTTTATCAATAGCTTCCATTTTCATTATTGGTTGTTTTTCCAATTTCAAAAGTTCTTGATTGAATGTTGAACATTCTTCCAGTGTAGGCATTAGGCAAACTATAGACTTCTTTTCTCCAATTTTCTTGTATATTATTTCAGGTGCTATGTTTTCGTTTGCAAACAAGTTCGTTAACCCCTTCGCTGCTAGGCCTTTTCCCCCCTGTGCTAAGCCTTTTTTGGCTATTTGGGGTAGTTCGTACTTAGGCTCCTGTAACTTTTTGACCACATAAGGTATCCACGCCAAATTTGCGTCCTTTTTTTCCAACATCATGGGCATTCTAAAGGTACCCAGGGTTTGTGTATTCCCCTAGAGGGGACCCAGAAATTAGCCAAAATACAGCTACATTTTGTTTTGTTTGGGAAAAATGCGAAAAAAGGGCTACAGAAGAAAGTGTCTAGTTTTTTCCCTGCAAATGGTATCAAAAAAGGGATTGAGGTGCTGAAATCACCATCTTCCCAGATTTCAGGGACGAGCAGACTTTTGTCAGAAAATCAAAACATTTTACACAGTTTTGGCATTTTTCTGGGACATAGCCTATTTTTGCTATTTTTTGTGCTATCAACCTCCTTCCAGTTAATGGTAAAAATGGGTATGAAAGCAATAATGGATCCTGGAAAGCTATACATTTCTGAAAAGTAGACAAAATTCTAAATTCAGCAAGGGGTCATTTGTGTAGATCCTAAAAGTTTTCTTTATAGAAACTAACAGTTAAATATAGGAAAAATTGAAAATTAGTTGACAAAAACAGGCATTTGTGTCAACGTTTTCACCTGTAACTTCTTCTAATTATGACAGCTATTTGAAAGCAATATACCATTACATCCGCTGGACCTTTCTGGTTGTGGCGATATATAGGACTTGTAGGATTACCAAGAACCCGACGAACCCAGAGCCAATAACTGAGCAGCGTCTTGCAATGGTTTTTTATTATGTACCGGGTATATAGCAATTATTCTGGGAAAATGTATACATGGAAAAATCGGTATGAAAGACACCTATGTATTTCTGAAATGGGAACAAAATATAGAGTTTAGAAACAGTAGATATTTGCACATTTCCGAAATTGGGAGTACCCATACTAGCATGAAAATTATAGGTCATTATTCAAAATGACTTCTTTTTACACATTGTCTTTCATTTGGAAGGCAGAAATGCATCGAAAGTCAATAGGTAATAACAGTTGCTCTACAATCCTGTATTACCCTAAGTCTCCCGATAAAAATGGTACCTCACTTGTGTGGGTAGGCCTAGTGCCGGCGACAGGAAACAGCTCAAAACGCAACGTGGACACACTTCATTTTTACAGTGAAAACTGACCCTTTTTTTGCAAAGTGCCTAGCTGTAGTTTTTTAACCCTAGCTCGGACGGCACCTAGGGAAACCTAGAAAACCTATACATTTTTGAAAACTAGACACCCAGGGGAATCCAGGATGGGGTGACTTGACTGGCTCTCACCAGGTTCTGTTACCCAGAATCCCTTGCAAACCTAACAAATTGTCAAAAAAAACACATTTTCCTCACATTTCTGTGGTGGAAAGTTCTGGAATCTGCGTGGATCCACAAAATTCCACCGACCCCGCGTTCCCCAAAGTCTTTCAAGAAAAATGGTACCTTAGTTGTGTGGGTAGGCCTAGTGCCCGCGACAGGAAATGGCCCAAAACGCAACGTGGACACACCACATTTTCACAGTGAAAAATGACCCTTTTTTTGCAAAGTGCCTAGCTGTAGTTTTTGAACCCTAGCTCTGCCGGCACCTAGGGAAACCTAGCAAACCTATACATTTTTGAAAGCTAGAAACCCAGGGGAATTCAGTATGGGGTGACTTGACTGGCTCTCACCAGGTTCTGTTACCCAGAATCCCTTGCAAACCTAAACAATTGTCAAAAAAAACACATTTTCCTCACATTTCTGTGGTGGAAAGTTCTGGAATCTGCGTGGATCCACAAAATTCCACCACCCCGCGTTCCCCAAAGTCTTTCAAGAAAAATGGTACCTCACTTGTGTGGGTAGGCCTAGTGCCCGCGACAGGAAATGGCCCAAAACGCAACGTGGACACACTACATTTTCACAGTGAAAAATTACCCTTTTTTTTCAAAGTGCCTAGCTGTAGTTTTTGAACCCTAGCTCTGCCGGCACCTAGGGAAACCTAGCAAACCTATACATTTTTGAAAACTAGACACCCAGGGGAATCCAAGATGGGGTGACTTGACTGGCTCTCACCAGGTTCTGTTACCCAGAATCCCTAAAATTGTCGATAAAAACACATTTTCCTCACATTTCTGTGGTGGCAAGTTCTGGAATCTGCGTGGATTCACAAAATTCCACTTACACCGCGTTCCACAAAGTCTTTCAAGAAAAATGGCACCTTACTTGCGTGGGTGGGTCAAGTACCCGCGACAGGCAAGGGCACAAAACCTATTGAGGCGACATCAAAATCACCTATCACAAACCAACCTGGTTTTGCAAAGGGGGTCCCATGAATTTTTGGCCCGGGGCTCGGCGGTCACCTAGGGAAACCTACGAAGCACACACATTTCTGAAAACTAGACACCCGGGGTATTCCAGTGAGGTATGGCTTGCGTGGATCCCCCAACGTTTTCTTACCCAGAATCCCCTGCAAACCTGAAATTTAGCTGGAAACATCACTTTTTTTATACATTTTTGTGTGGGAAAGTTGTGGCATCACGGGGCTGACACAAATTTCCTACCACCCAGCGTTACCCCAGGTCTCCCGATAAAAATGGTGCCTCACTTGTGTGGGAGGCCCAAGTACCCGCGACAGGCAAGGGCCCAAAACGGATTGAGGCAACATCAAGATTGCCTATCACAAAACGACCTGGTTTTGCAAGGGGGGGTCACCTGGGTTTTTGGCCCCATGCTTGGCGGCAACCTAGGGAAACCTACCAAAACCACACATTTCTGAAAACTAGACACCCGGGGTATTCCAGGAAGGTATGGCTTGCGTGGATCCCCCAACGTTTTCTTACCCAGAATCCCCTGCAAACCTGAAATTTAGCTGAAAAAAATCACTTTTTTCACACATTTTTGTGTGGGAAAGTTGTGGCATCACTGGGCTGACACAAATTTCCTACCACCCAGCGTTTCCCCAGGTCTCCCGATAAAAATGGTGCCTCACTCGTGTGGGAGGCCAAAGTACCTGCGACACGCAAGGGCCCAAAACGTATTGAGGCGACATCAAAATTGCATATCACAAAATGTTTTGGACCCTTGCCTGTCGCGGGTACTTGGGCCTCCCACACGAGTGAGGCACCATTTTTATCGGCAGACCTGGGGGAACGCTGGGTGGTAGGAAATTTGTGTCAGCCCAGTGATGCCACAACTTTCCCACACAAAAATGTGTGAAAAAAGTGATTTATTCAGCTACATTTCAGGTTTGCAGGGATTCTGGGGAAGAAAATGTTGGGGGATCCACGCAAGCCATACCTCCCTGGAATCCCCGGGTGTCTAGTTTTCAGAAATGTGTGGGTTTGGTAGGTTTCCCTAGGTGGCCGCACGAGCACGGGGCCAAAACCCAGGTGACCCCTTGCAAATCCAGGTCATTTTGTGATAGGCAATTTTGATGTCGCCTCAATATGTTTTGGGCCCTTGCCTGTCGCGGGTACTTGGGCCTCCCACACAAGTGAGGCACCCTTTTTATCAGGAGACCTGGGGGAACGCTGGGTGGTATGAAATTTGTGTCAGCCCGGTGATGCCACAACTTTCCCACACAAAAATGTGTGAAAAAAGTGATTTTTTCTGCTAAATTTGAGGTTTGCAGGGGATTCTGGGTAAGAAAACGTTGGGGGATCCACGCAAGCCATACCTCCCTGGAATCCCCCGCGTGTCTAGTTTTCAGAAATGTGTGGGTTTGGTAGGTTTCCCTAGGTGGCCGCCGAGCACTGGGCCAAAAACCCAGGTGACCCCCCTTGCAAAACCAGGTCATTTTGTGATAGGCAATTTTGATGTCGCCTCAATCCGTTTTGGGCCCTTGCCTGTCACGGGTACTTGGGCCTCCCACATGAGTGAGGCACCATTTTTATCGGGAGACCTGGGGGAACGCTGGGTGGTAGGAAATTTGTGTCAGCCCGGTGATGCCACAACTTTCCCACACAAAAATGTGTGGAAAAAGTGATTTTGTCAGCTACATTTCAGGTTTGCAGGGGATTCTGGGTAAGAAAACGTTGGGGGATCCACGCAAGCCATACCTCCCTGGAATCCCCCGGGTGTATAGTTTTTCAAAATATGTGGGTTTGGTAGGTTTCCCTAGCTGGCCGCCGAGCACAGGGCCAAAAACCCAGGTGACCCCCCTTGCAAAACCAGGTAGTTTTGTGATAGGCAATTTTGATGTCGCCTCAATACGTTTTGGGCCCTTGCCTGTCGCGGGTACTTGGGCCTCCCACACGAGTGAGGCACCATTTTTATCGGGAGACCTGGGAAAACGCTGGGTGGTAGGAAATTTATGTCAGCCCGGTGATGCCACAACTTTCCCACACAAAAATGTGTGGAAAAAGTGATTTTTTCAGCTAAATTTCAGGTTTGCAGGGGATTCTGGGTAAGAAAACGTTGGGGGATCCATGCAAGCCATTCCTCTCTGGAATCCCCGGGTGTCTAGTTTTCAGAAATGTGTGGGTTTGGTAGGTTTCCCTAGCTGGCCGCCGAGCACGGCGCCAAAACCCAGGTGACCCCCTTGCAAAACCAGTTTGTTTTGTGATAGGCAATTTTAATGTCGCCTCAATACGTTTTGGGCCCTTGCCTGTCGCGGGTACTTGGGCCTCCCACACGCGTGAGGCACCATTTTTATCGGGAGACCTGGGGGAATGCTGGGTGGTAGGAAATTTGTGTCAGCCTGGTGATGCCACAACTTTCCCACACAAAAATGTGTGGAAAAAGTGATTTGTTCAGCTACATTTCAGGTTTGCAGGGGATTCTGGGTAAGAAAACGTTGGGGGATCCACGCAAGCCAGACCTCCCTGGAATCCCCCGGGTGTCTAGTTTTCCAAAATGTGTGGGTTCAGTAGGTTTCCCAAGCTGGCCGCCGAGCACAGGGCCAAAAACCCAGGTGACCCCCCTTGCAAAACCAGGTTGTTTTGTGATAGGCAATTTTGATGTCGCCTCAATACGTTTTGGGCCCTTGCCTGTCGCGGGTACTTGGGCCTCCCACACGAGTGAGGCACCATTTTTATTGGGAGACCTGGGGGAATGCTGGGTGGTAGGAAATTTGTGTCAACCCGGTGATGCCACAACTTTCCCACACAAAAATGTGTGAAAAAAGTGATTTTTTCATCTAAATTTGAGGTTTGCAGGGGATTCTGGGTGAGAAAACGTTGGGGGATCCATGCAAGCCATACCTCCCTGGAATCCCCCGGGTGTCTAGTTTTCAGAAATGTGTGGGTTTGGTAGGTTTCCCTAGCTGGCCGCTGAGCACTGGGCCAAAAACCCAGGTAACCCCCCCTTGCAAAATCAGGTCGTTTTGTGATAGGCAATTTTGATGTTGCCTCAATACATTTTGGGCCTTTGCCTGTCGCGGGTACTTGGGCCTCCCACACGAGTGAGGCCCCATTTTTAACAGGAGACCTGGGGGAACACTGGGTGGTAGGAAATTTGTGTCAGCCCGGTGATGCCACAACTTTCCCACACAAAAATGTGTGGAAAAAGTGATTTTTTCAGCTAAATTTGAGGTTTGTAGGGGATTCTGGGTAAGAAAACGTTGGGGGATCCACACAAGCCATACTTCCCTGGAATCCCCCGGGTGTCTGTTTTCAGAAATGTGTGGGTTTGATAGGTTTCCTTGGGTGCTAGCTGCGCTAGGACCCAAAATCCAGAAGTAGGCACATTCCGCAAAAAGGTCTGTGCCTAGTGGGCTTTCTGCCGCCCTGGGGAGGGGGGAAACTGGGGGCTATTGCCCCAATATGCCCCAAGAGGGGCAGAAAGACTGGCTATTTTGTTTGGGTGGGTGGAGACATTGGGATACCCATTCTAGGCAGCCCCCACCCCTATATATAAAAAAAGCCAGCATAATCGCTGTCGCCTCGTGGGCTCTCTGCCCCCCCGGAGGGGCAGATCAGAGGCTACTGCCCCTATCTGCCTCCTGAGGGGGGGCAGAAAGACTGTGGCATTTTTTGTGGGGGTCTGGGCATTGGCATGCCCATTCTGGGCAGCCCCCACCCCAAACTTAGGAAAAATAAAAATCCCTGGTGCCTAGTGGGCTTTCTGCCCCCCCGGGGGGGCAGATAAGGGGCTATTGTCCCATCTGCCTTCCAGGAGGGGCATAAAGACTGTAGCATTTTTTCTTTTGGGTGGGGGTATTTCAATGCCCATTCTGGGCAGCCCCCACCCATATGTATATATAAAAAAAAAATCCCTGGGGCCTAGTGGGATTTATGCCCTCCCCCTGGGGGGCAGATCAGGGGCTATTGCCCCCATCTGCCTCCTGGGGAAGGCAGAAAGTCCTATTCTTACTTTGGGGGGTAGGGTGGGGGCTTTGGGATGCCCATGCTGGGCAGCCCCCACCCCTGGCGTGTAAAAAGAAATCCCTGGCATCTAGGGTGCTTTCTGCTCCCCCGGGGGGGCAGAAAGACTGGAATTTTGGGGGGGAGGGGTGGGGGCATTGGCATGCCCATCTTTGGCAGCCCCCACCCCTAAATTAATTGTAAAAAAAAAAACTGGCGTCTAGTGGGCTTTCTGCCCCCCAGGGGGGAAGATTGTGGGCTACCGCCCCCATCTGCACCCAGGGGGGGCAGAAAGACTGTTATTGTGCAGGTGGGGGTTGGGGGCTTTGGCGTGCCCATATTGGGCAGCCCCCAACCCTAATTTACATAAAAAAAATTAATCCCTGGTTTCTAGTGGGCATTCTGCCCCCCCGGGGGGGCAGAAAGACTGGAATTTTGTGGGGGGAGGGGTGGGGGCATTGGCATGCCCATCTTGGGCAGCCCCCACCCCTAAATTAAATGTAAAAAAAAAAACCCTGGTGTCTAGTGGGCTTTCTGCCCCCCTGGGGGGCAGATTGGGAGCTACTGCCCTCATCTACCCCCCAGGAGGGGGCATAAAGACTCTAATTGTGCAGGGGGTGGGGGCATTGGCGTGCCCATATTGGGCAGCCCCCACTCCTAATTTACATAATAAAAAAAAATCCCTGGTTCTAGTGGGCTTTCTGCCCCCCAGGGGGGGCAGAAAGACTGAAATTGTGTGGGGGAGGGGTGGGGGCATTGGCATGCCCATCTTGGGCAGCCCCCACCCCTAAATTAAATCTTTAAAAAAAAAAAACTGGTGTCTAGTGGGCTTTTTGCCCCCCCAGGGGGGCAGAAAGACTCTAATTGTGCAGGGGGGTGGGGGCATTGGCGTGCCCATATTGGGCAGCCCCCACCCCTAATTTACCTAATAAAAAAAAATCCCTGGTTCTAGTGGGCTTTCTGCCCCCCCCGGGGGGTCAGAAAGACTGAAATTATGCCCAAAAAAATGGGGGGAGCAAAGGCCCTTGCCCAAGGGGCTGCTCCCCCCTCCCTGGTGGCTAGTGGGTGGATCCCTGCTTGGGGATCGCCCTCCTTGGGCGATCTCCAAGCAGGGATCCACTAGGGAAGGGTACCATTAGAAAGGGGTGATCCTCCCCTTTCCAACGATACCTCTCCCAATTGTTTCAGTGCTCGGGGGGCTGAGATAGCCCCACGAGCACTGAAACACTGAAACTGAAACTAAGTTTCAGTTTCGTTTTCAGTCTAATGACGACAGCGCGCCATGCGCGCGATCGTCATTAGACTGAAAACAGCTGATGGGCCTCGGGAGGCACAAAAAAATGGAAATCCCTCTGCTGTTTACAGCAGAGGGAGTTCCTGCCCCTGTCCTCATGACGGAATGGTTCCGTCATGAGCACAGGAGCAACGATGGAGCGACGATGGAGCAACGATGCTCATGACGGAACCATTCCGTCATGAGCATCGAAGGTGTTAAAAGCCGACTTTGTAAAGCTTCTTTACCATGTTTTGTCAAAACACCGATTCTTATATCTTGAAGAATTTTTCTATAATGTTCAGCACTTCCTAGTCGCATATTCTTAATAAGTTCTTTATATTCAAAATGAGACCAAATGTTGACATTTCCAATACGTCCCAAAGATTTCCTAGTGTCTTCATTGACAAGTGTTTTAAAAACAGGTTGCCCTTTCACGGGAGTAAGTTGTAGTAGGTCGCCGAATACAATTACATGTTTTCCTCCAAATAGAACATCATAATCTGTTGCATTCTTTACTGTACAAAGGCAAGCATTACGTTTGAGACCATGCTCACCTCATCAATGTTTAGAAGTTTCATTTTCTTCAGTACTCTTAACACTTCATAACAAGCTTCTCCAGATAGCTTGTGATATTCCAATTTATTTTCATGTTCAACTGGTAGCATGAGTAATCGATGTAAAGCAATCCCTTTAATGTTGTGTGCTGCTAATCCAGTTGGAGCTGTTACAGCACAAGATAAATGGCATCCAGTAGTTTTGTGTAGATAACTGGTGAAAACTTTAATTAAGAAACTTTTTCTTATTCCAGCCTGACCACTAATGTATCTTCAAATAGGTTTAAATGATGTGCATTGGCATTCTTTTTTTTCATGTTGCAAACCATGCTGTATCTGTAGTGTCACTTGCTCATATATTTCTTTTTGTTCAATATTTAGTTGTTCTTCCAACTTTCTCAAATCAATAATATCCTGTTGTGCTTGTTGCATTGTCGTTTCTACTTCATTCATGGCTATTGCTGCTTCATTTTCAATAATTGGTTGTCCTAGTGGATCTTGACTTAGTGGAGCAGAACTCTGACTATCTTGAGAACTGTCTCTAGCTATTTCAGCTGCAATAGTAGTTTCTTGTTCAATCTCTTCATTTAACATTTGTAGATAAGTAGGGAAAATTGTGCATTGAATGTTATCTTTACATGCATTAAAAGAATCTTCATAGCAGTCGAAATCTCCAAGTAATTCCGCTTCACTATGCCAAGGCTTGAAGAGTTGCAGTAGTGCTAAATAGACAAATTCCCTTTTTTCTGGAGTTTGACAACTCAGTTTTCTGTGGTTAATAAGATTTCCTTTGGCATGCTTTACCAAACATCCATCACATCCAATTACTGCATATTTTTCTTCATTTATATTTTCAGTAACATTTCTCTTAAAGCTGTAATGTTGCAGTACTTCATAGAGACATAGGTTTTCCAGATGTGGACTCCTTTTGGGATAGTACGTATCCAACATATTAGTTTTAACAATATCTGTACTTTCTGGTTCATTCAATGCTAAGCATTGAATTTCTTGCAGAGATTTCAAAACTCTATTTCGTGTAGCCACAAGACCTAGACTTACCCAAATGATTCCTCTTGACTTTGAATATAAACTCGCAGAGCTCAACCGATCTGAACATTCATAGGATCCAATCTCTCGATGGGAAAGCATTTTCAAACTAAAGCTTTACAATTTGTTACTAAGACTCTTCTCTTGTGAAATTTCTTCCCACATTTCCTTCAACTCTGTCTTTTCAGATTTCATTATATATGACGTAACGTAGCGAGCAACAGCAATTGAATTATCTGCAACATACTGGATATCCATGTTTGCATTCCACATTGTCAAAATCACTGGATTGTAGTCATTAATATACTTTGAATCTTCAGTTCTTTTTATGTTGTATGTATTCTACGGAGATTTTCGTGTTATAGGATGTCTTACTGCTGACAAAAAACTATTGACTCTTCCTTTTGAAATTACTGGACGTGGGAATCCAAAATGACATTTTGTATGAAATTTTTCCTTTGACTTGTAGTTTCGTTGACAATATTTTCCACATCGATGACTTTGAAAATGTAAAACTTGTTCTCCTCAGCTCTCTTCTCCTCCTTTTTTTGGAATGCTACAAGTAACATACTCTTCGATAAAAGACAAAACAGTTTCATTAGAATCGGTTCCAAATTTAGGTGCATCCTTGATCCATAATAACATGTTGTTATATTCCATATAGGTACCATAATATAGGCCCAGGCAACTTCATAACCCTTCACCTATATTCTTCCCTACATTACACTTATAACGGTTTACAGGGACTGACCTTTTACCTAGATACAACACTGCATTCAGAACGCGGGTTTTCCCTAGTTCGAAATCTCATACATTATGCATGAGGATTCTTGGAAGCACAGCAGGACTACCATCTCCTGTAAAATATCTATGTATAAAGTTCATGCCCGACGTCATCCTTAGTCCGACACAGTAATACAGCGAGGTAGGACCCCTGGGGAGACCTATGGGTATATATACATCACATCTTGCTAAGAGAGGGAGAGGAGATCAAGTCTTCCCGGCAGACACACTGACCAGAGACGCTGAGGTTCCTGCATGCAGACTCTCCAGCCCGCAGTGGTCTAACATCCCTCGCGGGGTGTTTACCTCGAGACCAAGACGGGGTCCCACAGTCTCTCACTTCAGGTAATGGGGTTGACTTTATCCTAGAGGGATTCTTGGCTTAACACCTACACACATGCTAGGTACACTTAGGTACATCTAGTTCGGGAGGCATTGTAGGAGTATGCATCTTTTTATTATCATGTATTTTATGTACTTGTATGTATTCATGATTACTGCAAAATGGTAGAGCTCTACCATCTGTTTACTTTCATAGTTCTTCTAATCCTATATATCTGCTACTGTCTAACGGTTGTTGTAGCTCATCTATTTTACACCAGAATAACAACTGTTCAATAAATACTTATTGAAAACGCCCAGCCTGTTTATTCTTTGTATCTCTCTAAGACAGACTAAGTAAGCACGAGTGACTGAGCGAAAAGTAGTATGTTGTTTCCACGGTCCTGAGGGATCAGGGTTGTCATGTTAGATGGTTGCCAAGAACTATTCTCTCCTTGGTAAGAGGAGAATTTAGTGGCACTGTGAGCTAACTGGTACAAAAGGCCAACATACCCGGTGGTGGTGTTCAGAATCAGTCCGACACCAATCCTACAGTGTATGCTGTCCGAACACGCAGATCCTGTATAGGTTTTATAGGAACTACACGACATGGCGCCACCAACGTTGGTTGGGTACTTATTTAACAGTAGAATCTGAGTAGTTCAGTCGTGCTAGTCTCAGAGACTCCTACTCACAACTCCCCAGAGACGTCTGGAGTGGGTGGGCACAAACTCCGCCACAGCTTATTAAGCAAAAATCCTATTTATTGGCTGTTGGTTAATCAAGTTTGAAGGACACTTTGTTCCTAAATTGTGCAAAACACCTTATCTTAGTTCCCTTGAAAAGCTCTTCTTCTCTAAAAACAATGACTGAAGAAATAATAGATAGAGTTACGCAAGAACTAAATCGCTCAGCAGACGAAGAAGACGCAGATGCAATTTCATTTGCAGAAAATGTTAGAAATGCCATTACCATAAAACTAGGTGCATACGGTCTAACATCCAGGGGTGGACCAGTAGCTTTCATGATTGAGGCACACAAATCCTTTAAAACAGAGGTATTCTATTAATGGGTTACATTCCCAGTTGCAAATGCAAGGACAAAAACATTTCACTTCTACAAAGAAAGTGGAATACCGGAAGAATATTGCCCCTATGAGGACATTGAAGTTCCACTAACTTACCAGGAACATATATACTGGTTTAAAGGCGCCCTCCCCATACAAGAAATAAAGTAAGACTTGGTCCGCTCGGAAGAGAAGGAGCGACATGGCCAGTATTAGCAGCCTACACACCACATCCTGACATTGAAACAATGCCAGGAGGAGACTTACTTATACTTCACAAAGAACTGATAAAACTTTACAGAAACATGACACAGTTCGTCATGAGGACACTTACGGTCCAGCCAGCAACTGCTACAACGAACACAAATACAGGTCAAAATGCAGCAACTAAAATCACACCACAAACTTTACACGCAGTAATGGGTAAAATGCCCGCAAAACGTGAACAAATGCCATTCTGGGTAGCTCAAAAAATAACACAACTAGAAGCAGTATTCCCAAATACTAGCCCATATGAAAAACACAGAATGCTGACAATCTGCTTGCCCATGGGGATAACACCACAGATAGAGGATTGTACCTCTTGGGGTACAGTTTTTGCTGCCATATATACCAGAACACATGGTATCCTGTCATTAGCAGTAATACCAGATGTATTAAGACAAATACAAAATGAGTACGGAGCAGAACCGGCTCTGAACTTAGGGATGAAATTACTAGGTAATTATGCCCAGGTATCAGCCATAATATTAGCAAATATTAAAGGGGAAGCAGCATCAGTGGCAATCCGTCAACGCCTAAGGGAGTTCAGTCCTTTACAACAGGAACATGACTTACCAAAAATAATTGAGACCGCGTATGCAGAATTGGGCAGAGACAGTTTGGGGGGGAAAGCATTAAAACCCCAACTGATGGATAGCCCCGAGAAGGACACCGGTAAGCAGACACCTGCTTCTTTGAAAAAGAAGTGGGACAATAACAAAAAATAGAAAAATGAAGAAACCAGATCTCAATCCAGAGGTAGATCTCCTCCACAGGAGTCCTCCGAAAGGAGGTATAACCTTAGGAATAGGGACAATATTAGGAAACCAGACAGGTATCAGGATACTGATACACGTTCCTCTCGTTCCTTTCAGGGTTCGACGAAAAACTCCGAGAGGGAAGGACGGTCAGACAGACAAGAAGAGCGTACAAAGTCCAGAGACAAGCAACATGCTCAAGGCTATACTTCCAAAAAAGAAGATAAAGCCAAACCAAAACCTCAGTTCAAAAAGAAGAAGGTCGCAGGTCTGAAGATCAGTCATGCACAGAATTCTGAGGACTCAACTACTGAACGGGGAATGGGCTCTGACGATGCTAGACAGTGCGGCAGAAGTAACAATAGCTCACCAGAACCTGTTGGAATTTCTGGTGACAGCGGACTTGAATGATTATATCACTGTGGAAACACCTGATACTAGGGTAAGTGTCCCACATACGTTATATGAAATAACACTCCAAATGGAGGGGGACAAACCCAGGAAAGTTAGAGGTCTCTTTTGGGAGAACCTGACGTTTGGTTATGACACTTTATTAGCTGAACAAGATTGGCCACCAGCATTTGTCATGGACTGCCCTAGGGGAGATAGAGTAATATTACCATCCTTTCCGACCCTGTTCCCAAATATCTAAAATATACTAATGCATGGGAGTGGGCAGGAGCTCTGACCCCGGCATTATATAAAAACCATGTTGGGTGGGATGAGGATTCAACGACCACATAATTCCATTAAAAAATACTCCGACTCCACAGAGGCAGTATCCAATAATGCAGGAAGCTAAAAAACAGGTCAGGGAGATCCTAGATCAACTTGAATACCAAGGGGTGATTGAAACTTGCACCTCTCAAATGAATAATCCTTTGTTTCCCGTAATGAAACCTGACAACTCATATCGTCTAGTTTTAGATTATAGACATCTAAATACTTGCACAAAAACATTTGCAGTACTAAATGCACACAGTGCCGCACTAATGAATAACATTGTGCGGAAAAAATACAAAACGACACTAGATATCTCGAATGGATTTTTGGGCCAAAATATAGAGCCTGAAAGCAGGTATTTAACCGCATTCTCCACGTTAGGCTCCCAGTGCCAATTTTGTAGACTCCCCCAGGGGTATAAGAACAGCTCAGGGTTATTTTCAGCCAGAATAACTGAATTACTTGAAAATCTAGATGAAGAGGCATTGTCCTACGTGGATGATATGTCCTTTATCTGGGATATGAGCCTTCAAGTGAAGGGAAAAGCCTAGCGGCTAACTTTCTAGAAAAGTGTGCAGTGCTACAACCTCCAAAATCATTAAAAAATTTACAATCAATACTGGGATTCCTGAACTTTGGCAGAACATACATTTTGGATTACGCAGAGAGAGTTCAACCTTTCTACGATTTATTAAAACCTGACTTTTCAGTTAGACAATGGACACAGGAACACACAGATATCCTTTGTTCCTTACAAGCTGATATAATAGCTTCAAAACACTTACAGACACCCATAAATGTATGCAACTTAGTGATCTGTATAGTTGCAGGTCAATCAGGATACACCTACCTAACATATAATGAAGGTGAAACAGTACCAATAGCATACAAATCACATTTGTACACTAATGCTGAGATGCGCTTTGCATCAAGAGAAAAGATTCTTACAGCAGTACAGACTGCTGTAGTGAGAGAAAGAGCACTGGCTCAGGGAAAGCGAATAATTGTCGTAACTCCGGTACCGTCCTTAAAGGCAGCTACAAAGGCTAGCATTCCAAACGCTAAAGCCTTACATCCAAGATGGATACAATGGGCTAATTCTCTTACTGCAACAGATGTAGAATACAGGTACGACCCAAATCTAAAAACACAAGCATTCCTTCAATACGAATAAGAATATCCTCTCCCTAATGAAATATTGCCTCTAGATCAGTATGAATATATAATTTACACTGACGGATCTGCTCAGCCGTTCATTGGGAGTAAGCAGCAATACAGCGCCGCATGTGCAATCGTTAAAGGTCGCATGCAGGATGGAAAGTTTCATCCAAGTTGTACAAAAGCCCAGTCTCTAGGAGACTGCACAGCATAGCTGGCAGAATTAAAGGCTCTGTTACTGGCACTGGTAAATACAGATCGAGAATTCCCTACACTAATCGTGTGTGATTCCTTTTACTGTGTACAGTCAAACAATGAATACTTACACCACTGGGGACAAAATGGGTTCAAAGATGCGAAAGGTGGCACAATTAAGCACAAAATGCTATGGGAACAGGTAGTGGAGTTGAAAAACGAACTACCAAGGGCTCACGTGATACACACACTGAGTCATCAACGTGATAGCGTTCACGTTGAAGGGAATTCATTGGCTGATGAAGCCGCAAAGGGGGCTGTATGCACGGCTTCCGTAGCTGCAATTACTCGTTCAAAAATGAGAATAGACGGTGAGATTATGGTTGCAATTATTGCTACACGCAATAAAACAGCACTACCGAAAAGATTTCCACTCAAGTACTCCTACAAGTTAGATGCAAATAACGTTCCATTTGTTCAGATTCCTGGAGTGGGGGATAGAGTAATACTGAATATGTATCGCAGGTTAGGTTTAATTCTAGCAGCACACGAGGGTATAGGTTCTGCACATGCTGGAGTTATGGTGACTGTTTCCTTATTGAAACAACGCTACTGGTGGCCAGGATTAACAAAGCAGACTAAGGACTATGTCTTGAAATGCGACATCTGTCAGCAGATGAATGGCTCCACCGTAACACGTCCAGCGCAGACACCATTGCTAATATCAGACAAACCACTCACGTGTGTTTATTTGGACCCTTACAAACTGATGGGGCTTACAGATATATCATGGTTGCAGTGGATTCCTGCTCTAAATTCCTATGGGTGTGGCCCCAGCGCTCGGCTGACGCTCGAACTGTTATAAAAGATTTGCGAGTCCTTATAGGGACATACGCAATTGGCACATTACATTCTGACCGTGTCCCCGCGTTTAGCTCTAGGGCTTACAAGGAAGCCATGGGAGGTTTGGGTGTAGCATTGCGGTTTTCCTCTCTGTACCATCCCGAGAGAAATTTGGTAGTGGAAAGGAAAAACCGGGACTTAAAGCAGTCTTTAACAGCTAGAGTATTAGGCTTGGGTGAGAGTTGGGTAAAACATTTGTATGGAGTGCAACAAGCATTGAATAACATACCAAGAAGTTCTATAGGGGGTGTCACTACTTATTAGGTCCTATTTGGGACGAAAATGTAGGTACCTGATCTTGATTGTGAAGGCACAGTGGCGGATGAAAAACATTTTGACATCCATAAACGTTTGACTGTTTTACATGATCTGAATGAATCCAGGGCACTACAAAGCAATGTCCAGGTAAAGCGGAGCGCCACTGGGGAAGTCAAGTCAGTTACGGCAAGACCTATCTGGGTCCCTAAAGTTGGGGATCTGGTCAGAGAGAAAATTGCGAACAAAAAAGAATTTGGGCCATCATACAGAAAGCCTGTACCTGTCCTGGCCGTTGAAGGAACAAGAATTGTACTTCTGCCGCCTCTTGCCAGGAAAAAGGAGAAAAGATTTGTCTCAATCAACTTAATCAACCCACACTATGTGGCCGATACGGAATAGTAGGCCTCGTGGACTACGTAGTAGCCGACGCCCTCCTCTCGCTACCATACAAGAAGTTCAAACAGAAAGACTCATCACGTTTGAAGAGTCCCCTGCACGGAATGATGGACTATGCAATAATGCCATGGAACCCATTCCTCTCGAAACTGAAGTTATTAATCAAAATCAAAATGAAAGACAAATTTCAACTCGACCAAACACAGATATCTACATCAACATGCCTCAACAAGAGCAAGCTACAGTGTCCAAAAGACCTGCGAAATACTGAATATAGATAGAACTGCATCTGGCTATTTTATCGACTTTGATACCTTTTCATTGGATCCAAGTGAACCTGAAACAATGCCAGCCCAAAAAACACGCAACCAGCAAATTAAAGACTTTCTGAACTTTCTTAGAAAAACTTACCTGGTATCACCTTGGGTAGAACTCTGGGTAATTACTGGGATACTTTTCTTTCTTTTCTGGATAGGCTTAGTAGTTGTTTTTAGCATGCTGATAAATGGAACTTACCTTCGACAAAGCTCTGCAGCACAAAAAAGTGAATCTGATTCTGAAACCTCACCTATCATCACATCGTGGGCAAAGAGATTTGTCATCAGTGAACATTACAGCAGTTCCTATACCTGATGGTATACTGTGGGACAAAGTTGATTACAATATATTTGATCCAACCGAACTTTTAAAAATTCCACATTTATTTAAAATTTCATTGAGTGATATCATTACCTCCAGTACATTTTCCGATGATTGGGATTATGAAACTGTAAATAATATGTTGTCTGATTTAGAAAAATCTGCTGCCTTTTCTAATAGTGAAATAATGAAGGACACATTAGATTTTGAAACAATGTATTGCTATCAACATTATGGTCATCATTTTCTGCATAAATCTGCTAATCCCAGAAATGTTTTTACATACCAGCAATGGGAACATTGCCCTACACTGCCGAAAAGCAGTTCAAAAACATTGACTCAGAAATTTCCATATTTTTCAGGGTTTAACATGTCAGACCCAGCCTCATATTATTATAAGGTTGCACCAACACCAGCACTGAAAAATATGTTGACAAACACCAAATAGATTTATTCTGCTTCCTTTATTGCCCAATTGTCTGAACAAGGTTTCGACTTATGGAAAGACACTATAGACTTAAAATCTGTCTGGGGTTCTAGAGACTGGCAGGTCCAGGGAACTGAAGCACTACTTCGAGCATGCCTCATTCCTCATCAGATCATGTTTTTGAATGAGACTGTGCAACAAACTTCCTGTCTTGGAATAGCCAAGAACAAAGACTTGAATACACCTTGGATGCCCACACCATCAAACACCGAGGGTAACATAACGTCAGAGGAAGGGATTACGCTAGATGAGTTAATGCACTACAATAGATCAGACCCCGATTGGAAGGGATGGTTGATTTGGCCCACAGACACCAATAGATGCCAGGAAAGATTCATGGGTAAAACCAAAGGGTTGAAGATCAACAGGCCAGATCCACGCTATGTACAGAGAGAACATCCAGGGGTAGTGACATCATACAGTGTTGGGAAGTTATGCCTCGATTGGCTAAGAACCTCGACACTATCACAAGTGAAAGAACACTTATTCTTACTTACGAAGGATGTGGATCTACAGGATTTTTTATTAGGTCCTAGAAAGCCACGTCACGAACGTTTCTATTATGCTGTCTATAATGAAATTTGGAAAATATCACAATAAGAGGCCGCGGAGAGGTTACGCGAAATAGATTGTATAAACCTATAGAAAGCTCTAGCAGTGGTTGACAATGGGTTAACTACACTAACATCCAGGATATATTCACTGGGCAACATTGTATCTTCTGCAATAGACATATTGGAACAGGATTTGTCCATATTACAACACGGGCAGTCGCAATTGCGTTCTATTATATTGTTAAGCTGGACGCTGCAATCTTTGCGCGCAGGCTATGTGCCTTGGCGTTTTATCAACAGTACATCTCTGTTTTCTTCATATAACCTAACAGACAAACAGATAGAGATGGCACAAAGGGGTACAAAATATGCAATGCTGCGTATTGAAAAACTGGGCAGATTAGCCTTTACAGTGGCAGAATCACCGTCCACAGAATGGCCACATAACTCTACCGGTCACTACTTTTCAATTTCAGTATTGCCTTGAACAAAAGCAGGCAGGCAGATATGAAGAAATGAGTAGGGAATTCATCAAGGAATCTTGGGAATTACCGTACAGATATTGATGCCGGAGTGGGGATACAGAGGTGTTTTTAAGCAGTACGAACTGTGAGAACACTTTAAGTGGATCACTCATATGTCAGGATATAATGCTGCATGGGGCCTGTAACGGTTCAATAGCGAATTTGTCCTGTCACTTGAGGGGTACCCCAGCTGCCGTGCTCACTCCAGTTT
The DNA here is from genome assembly GCA_963921515.1 of Calotriton arnoldi. Classification (NCBI taxonomy): domain Eukaryota; kingdom Metazoa; phylum Chordata; class Amphibia; order Caudata; family Salamandridae; genus Calotriton; species Calotriton arnoldi. The sequence continues at coordinate 54,030 of CAWUFW010018038.1, forward strand.
TCAGGCTACTTTCGAATGGGAGTTACTTGATGCTGAACGATCAAGGTTGCTGTGGGATGCTTCCGGGCATCGCATATCTGGTAACCGTGAACTCCAGGATTACTTGCTGTATGCAAGTATTGTTTCCACCAACACATACAGTCAGGGAGGCGCTGTTATGGCCTTCGCTAAATGTTTCATTAATACGGTTTGATGCTTTGAGCAGAATGAAAGCCATGCTTTTACAGAAGTCTGTGCCCTTAACCTCCGCAAGGTCTTCAGCAGAGATACAGGCGCTCATACGTACGAATTGCCCCTTCCATTTCGCAGAAATGGTAAATCGTATCTTTAACATGTCTGATACGACAGGCATCGTCCACCTATTTAAGACCATAGGTTCTGGACTATTAAGCACCTTTCAGACAGTCCTCGGAGTTATACCAAACTTTATACACTCCGTATTTGGAAGCATTTTTGGAGGACTTCTGCTGATCCTGTTTCTAATAGCAGGTATCCTGATCGTAATTTTCCTGCTACGCAATGGACATCCCAGTCACCAAGAAGATGGAAACAGCACTCCTGGAGCGAAAATACCGTGATCGCATGGTACAATATCTGGGCACACCTCGCCTGAGAGAACTAAGTGCATCTTGGTTCTTGTCATTTAGACAAGTCTGTATAGACTGCATCTTACCTGTCCCCCGATGCCTGTTTTGCGGAGAAGAATGCGTGTTGGATCTCTGTCTGACACTCCCATCATGTGCGCAACCGGACGGATGATTTACTGGACCCAATAACGGCCCATGTTCTGCAGTGTCCCCAGCGTATTCCAATGTTGATGGCGGCATTCCTAGAGCCTCCACAAGTAGTCACGGCTCCTGTTGGTATGGACACCGGCTCCTCCTCTGACACCCAGGCCTTGGTCGGTGCACAAGCTGCCCCAGCGTCGGCTATGGACGGCACGGAAAATCATCTGTGCTCGATTGACATAATCTGCAAGGTGTTACAGGGACAAACGTCTGTGGAAGCAGGCAACGATAATGTTGCGTCTACCAGCCAGGACACATAAACATTTGACTCATTTCGGCCCGTCATGTGCTGGGAGAAATTCGACTTTTTAAAAAAAAAAAATGAAAATTGGAACTCCATAACAAAATTGACATTCTTTTGAGCATGCATGGCTTTCAAATGCTTGTAGTAGTTCGAACTATACCTACGGACATATTAGAGCTATGGCTTGAGTGACAATTTCCTTTTCAAATTTTTTTAAAGATTTTTTAGAACTTTTTATCATTATTTTAAACTAAAAAACTAATGCTTTTTAAACTATTAGCGTACCAGTGACTAGTCAACCTAGTAGTACGTTGAGAATTTAACTATGTTGTCCTTTCGGAAGAGGAGTGGGTGTTATATTCCATATAGGTACCATAATATCTTTCACTTAGAAGCTAACAATAATTCTGACACAGTAGGCCTGACAGACAATTTAGCCAGTTTTGGGCTGAGTCAGATTGTCCTGGAGCCAACACACCAAGCAGGCCATACGTTGGATGGTATTTTTACCAGCATTGAACTTATTGAAGTGAAAAGTGTACGACCTTTACCTTGGTCAGACCACTCTGCAGTCCACTTCACTGTTAAGATCTCAGCTACCAACTGTTGTCGCAGTATTAGACCTCCCCTGATCAAATCACGATCTTGGAAATCAATCCAACAAAATGAACTGATCACAGCACTGATGGAGAAGCCTCCAATCGTCATAGACTCTAATGTGGCAGCAACTAATTTTGACAATTGGCTCAACCAGGCAGCAAATATGCTGGCACCGGAAGTGACAAAACACGCTAGGAGAAGGCAAATTTCATCTCCCTGGTATTCGGCTGAGCTCAAACAATTTAAAATCAAATGCAGACATAAGGAACGCATTTGGAGATCCGAATACAGTATGGTACTTAGGAAAGACTACTGCTTAGCCTTAGAGGAATATAAGATGGCCATAAAACAAGCTAAAACAGCGTATTTCACCTCCAAAATCCAGGAGGCTACAAACTCCTCGAAGGAATTATTTAAAATTGTAACTGCTTTGTCGAGGTGTCCGCGAGATACTGTATTTGTACCAGACCAAAATTTTGTTGACAAATTGGCTGTCTTTTTCCAAAACAAAGTCCAGACCATCTACAATGAACTCCTGAACACCCCAGAAGCATGTGGGAGGAACCGCCTAGAGGGACAGAAAGATGAGGCACTCCACTGTAGTCTAACTCGGTTCTCCACATTAGGAGAAGAAAAAGTGGTAGACTTAGTGCTGCAAACTAAATCTGGGTCCCCATTTGATCCTTGTCCCCCACACATCTTACATCTGGCGCCGAAGGGGATATGCGCATCCTTGACCCCATTATTAAATCAAGTTACGAGCTCGGGGACTTTCTTTTGCACTGGAAAAAGGCCTGTATTTGACCTATTTTAAAAAATCCACGCTCGATCCCCTAGAGGCTAAACATTACCGCCCGATTTCCTGCCTACCTTTACCCTCCAAAATTTTGGAGAAAGCCATGAACTCTGAATTGACGGCATATCTGGATCTACATAACATCCTTGATTCCACTCAGCATGGCTTTAGATCTCGGCACTCCACTGAGTCAGCCTTGATCACGGCGACAGAAGAGATCCGCAAGGTGATGGACGGAGGGGGTAGGGCTGCCCTTATATTGCTTGACCTTACCGCAGCCTTCGCCACTGTAAATCATGTAGTATTAGTAAGAAGGCTGCAGGCTGTCGGTATTAGTGGTAAAGCCTTAGCCCTATTAACATCTTTCTTGTCAACTAGGGATCAAATAATTCACTGGGATGGACTTCGGTCAGAACTGTTCACTCTCCCAGGTGGAGTCCCCCAGGGCTCGGCCTTGTGCCCAACCATGTTCAACATATACGTTGCCCCTTTAGCCCGATTAATAAAAAGTCATGGTTTTCTGCTCGTGTCATACGTGGATAACACACAGCTAGTGGTGTCCGTAACGCAAAGTGTGGACACGACAGCTGAACAGTTTCGCAACTGCCTCACATCACTGATGTCCTGGATGAATACCAACTTTTTAAAACTTAATACGGAAAAAACCGAGGTTATAGAATTCAGTCAGAAACCATTGATCTGGAGCCAATTATGGTGGCCCTCTGAAGCCGGAACATGCCCTGCTCCGGTGTCCAAGGCTAGGAACCTAGGCTTCTTGATTGACAAAGATCTAACGCTTGCCCCTCAGATAAATCAAGTGGCCTCAGCCTGTTTTTTACGCTGAAAGTCCTACAGAAGATTCTTCCTTTCATCCCTTTCTCCCTGAGGAAAACGGTGGTTGGAGCCTTAGTCCTATCGAGAGTAGACTACTGTAATGCTCTCTATCTAGGAGCAGGCATAAGCCAGCTCTCTAAACTCCAATCACTTCAAAATGCGGCAGCGCGAGTACTGCTTAATTTACCCAAACACCATCCTACTTCCGCCAGCATAAAGCAACTTCAATGGCTTCCAGTGAGACGGCGGGTGGAGTTCAAGGCTCTTTGCTTAGTACACAAAGCCCTATATGGAGGAGGACCGAAGGATTTACAATCTTTATTTCCTCGGTATGCTCCATCACGCCGCTTAAGATCCACTGATACTGGACTGGTACATCTCCCCAGGATAAAAAGAGCAAGATGGGGAGGAAAACTCTTCTCACTCCAAGCAGCTAAATGATGGAACTCTCTCCCCGTACAACTACGTCTTCAGTCTAGCAGGACGCTATTCAGGAAAGATATGAATGAATGAAATTTGCTTTATTCGGTTTTCATTTTTTGAATTTACAAAACCATAAAAGCACAATAACACAGTAAACATTACACCATTTCCAATACAACCAATTTAAAATCATTTGTTAAAAAGGAAATCAGAATACATTTTATCATTTTCATACTTCACGATAATCATAAAAAATGTCATTTCTCAATATAAATCACAGTTATTAAAAACAACTAATTAAAATCAATTTTTTACATTCAAAGTCGTTTCCTATACTTGATTACACTTTTCAAAAAGAGAGCAATGTTTCTTGTATGGCATTCATTATCTAAAAACTGCAGTGCAAGATAAGCTGGGCGACATTGCCTCAAGCCCCAGATTCTTAAAATCGGTAGGATCCATCTCTTTCTTAGATCTGAATAATATTTACAAAATAAAACAACATGAATTGTCGATTGAGATGAAGATCCATCGCATGGGCAATTTACTAGATTTTTTGACCAGTCATTTGTCGTGGGAAAAGATACTGCTCGATAAAAGACATCTAGTCTGAAACGTGTGAGAACAAATCTATCGTACCCAGTTATATAATAAGTTAAATATGGTTGCATTGCAGTAGAAGATAAAATCATCTGGTTTGTTTGTACTGTTGGTTTAAGAACCTCACTCACATATCTAATTTCTGCCAAATGAGATATACAACGTTTTTTAAAAACTTTCCTGGGAATTGAACACATTGTTTGGGGATTAAGAAAAAATTCAGGTTGTCCCAAATCCATCATAAAATCTTTAATATACTTCAGCCACCTAATAGCTAGGGCTTGCTCTAAATTGAGGGTATTACTTAGGACCTTTTGATTAAAAGTCATTTTTGTTGAGGTCCAAATTCGATGCCACAATAAAACTGGTTGCATCCTTATTATATCTGTAATATAATGTATCCCCAGCTCAGTGTGGCAAATATAAGTTGATGTTGAACTAGGGACAGCCAATAAATAACGAAGAAACGCATTTTCCACTTTCTGTATTTCAGACACATTGCAGTATCCCCAGATCCCAGCCCCGTATATTACTGCACTAATACACTTGGCTTGATAAATCTTAATCAATTCCATAGGGGGCCTCTTTCCCAGCTTCTGTGAAAAATTTACCAGAGCAGTCGTAGTTCTCATAAACAGAAGTTTCCTGGCCTTTATGGCCTGTTGCCACGTGCCCTTATTGTCTATGAGAATACCTAAGTATGGATATGTCTTTGTGTTTTCAACTTTCTTTTTCTCAATAAAAATGGTCCTTTGATTTCTATCTGCCCTCCCACAATTCATTATATAAGTTTTAGTGACGTTAATTTTTAGGTCAAGGTTTTTCATATATTCACTGTATTTGTTGAGGACCCGTTGTAACCCCAGTGGTGTTTGTGCCATTATCACTGCATCGTCTGCATAAAGTAGGGCGGGTATAGGTCGTTTATGTACCGGCGGTAAGTCCTGACACCCCTCGAGCATAACTCCTTCCAGACTGTTGGTATACAATGTAAACAAGAAGGGTGCCAGGATGCACCCCTGTCTAACCCCCCTCTCCACAGGAAATGATTCTGTGTATTCCCCATTTGGTCCATACCTTACCCTAGCTCTTGCATTCAAATACAATTCTCTTATGATTTGGATTAAGGGGAGGTCAACCCCCATTAATTCGAGGATCTTCCACAATGTATTGTGGCATACACAGTCAAATGCTGTGGAGAGGTCTACGAATGCTAGGTACAATTTTCCTTTTTTCACTTTAGTATATTTTCCCATTAATATTGTTAAATTAAGGCCCTGTTCTATTGTTCCTAGGCCTTCCCTAACGCCAAATTGTAGCTCCGATACTATGCTGTTATCTTCGGCCCATTGCTGTAGACGATTTAATATAATACGGCCTGCCACTTTTCCCACCGAATCAAGCAGAGAAATCGGACGATAACATGTTGGGTTCTGTCTGTCTCCTTTTTTAAAAATTGGTACCATTAGTGACTCAGACCAAGTTCCCAAAAGACCAACTTTACATGAGGCTGCGAGGACTTGTTTTATTAAAGGGCCCCATAGTTCTAAGTTTTGTTTAAATATATCTACGGGTACCCCGTCTGGGCCCGGGGCCTTTCCGCCTTTACTAGCTTTCAAAGCAGATTGCACCTCTTCTAAGGTAAAGTCTAGATCAATTGGGAAATCTTGTGCTAAAGGACTAGTAGGAACAGAACAAACAGTTACGTCATTATCCTCCTTTATCTTGGTATACATTTTGGAGAAGTGATCTACCCACTGTCCTTCATCAATTGCAATTTCTAATGTTGGAGTCTCTTTGGGTCTCAAGAACGGAGAATTGACCACACGCCAAAAGGCGGTGCTATCCCTTTCTATACTTGCCTTGTGTAGATCAGCCCAGATATTCCTTTTTACTTCACTTTTTCGTGTTTTCATTGCTTGGTTATATACCTTCCTACACCGCCTTATTTCCACTCCATCCCTTTCCTTTTTATGTAGTGCGTGCTTTAAACTAGTATAGGCTACTGTACATTTGTTATCAAACCACCCATTTGTCTTCTTTTTCCCCTTTTTTATTTCACGTTTTAGTGTGTTCCTGATTGTTTCTGTTATCTGAATATATGACCTCAATATTTCTTCACACGGTATGCTCTCATCAAGACAACTCAGAATTTGCTCCAGACTATTCTCTACCACTACTTTGGTAGTTACTAGTGGTTCTATCTGTGCCCACTTTAGAGAGTAGCCATTTAATTTGTTTATTACCAAATCCTGTATCGGTTGTATTCCCCTTAGATGGGCTCCCTGTATTTTTGTAGAAACCAATAGATCCACGCTTAGGGGAAAATGATCACTTAGAACGTTCTTATGCGTTTTAAAACTTAAAAGCCTGGACACAAATCTGTTTGGAATTGTTATAAAATCAATAATCGTGCTCAGCCCTCTCCCATGAAAAGTCTGAGTAAATGGGATCGGTGGCGAACACAATACATTTGCAAACCCCATATCCATAAAAAATTAAATCTCATTTAAGACATCGCCGTGTGCACTATGTGTAAAATGAGGAAGGTTACAATCTTTTTCGTCTGTTAGACCACATACTACATCATCACTGTGTGGACACAAGGTGGTATTAAAATCACCCCCCCAGACAAGTATTGCAGTCTCCCTATTATCATCCTGAATGTTCTGCATAGCACTTCTAAGCTGCTTTAAAATATCTATTAAGTATTCCTTCTGGGCATTATTATAAAAGTTAATCAAAACTACAGAGTCTCGCTTATCTATGTTCATACTCACTATTTGGTAGTTAGGTTCTGAAACATTAAACGATATTTTATTTACCCTTAACAAGTTTGATACATATATACACAGGCCTCCCTTTGGTCTCCCACTTGCTGATGGTACAGCTACTGTGTTAAAGGTCTTATATCCTTCTAAGTGCATTTCTTTCAGAGACCATGTTTCTTGTAAGCAAAGGATATCAAATTTACTCACAAACTTGAACCAGAATTGATTTTCCATTTTGGAGCATAGACCAGCTACGTTCCAATAGAGTATCGTAATACTGCTTTTATTTCCTCTTGGCTGAATTTGATTATCAATATGTGAAGTTATGGAAGAATTAGGGAGCAACAGCCTATCCTGTTCTGCACTTAACATAGGTTCCAGCACTTCCATGTTATTTGTATAATTTAGTCTATATGCTTCACTCTGGTTTTGCGGACTTCCTCCTTCAAGTGGGGCAGCACTATAAGCGATCGCATTGATCCTTTCTAAATCTCGAATATTCTGGGGGAAAAGGGTAACAGAGGAATCTCGGTCAGGTATGGCAACACTGTTGTTAGTCACACTTATCCTATCTAGTTCTTGAATATTGTGGGGGAGGAGGGTAGCGGTGGTATCTATAGGGAGGATGTTCAGTCAATCTATCTCCTCTAAAGAGGACAGCGGTGCAAAGCGATTTCTCACCGGAATATTATGTGCATACTCAATTCTTGGTTCATTTACCCAATCTGTACCTCTTCTCTCCATCACATTTAGAGGTTTATAAAAATAACCTAAGGACAGGATATTAATGTCAGCCGTGGATAACGGCACATTTCCTCCCTTCCATAAGATCTTATTGACTAGGTCAGGGGTTTTGAACGTTAGTACCACACAATCGCCGGACAGGGTCTTTTGGTCCTTTCCTACCCATTTTACCCTCCTGGCCATTTTAAACTCCATAAAGAGTTGCTCAGTTAGGCCAACCTTTGTACCTAACCAGTGAAGAGCTTTATTTCTTAGGGTTTCCCAAGACTCAAATTCCTCAGATCTTATCTTTGGTGTATTAGCAAGTATTATCGTGTATGGGGTACACGCCGGTGGTAGATCTAGGTATAGAGGCTCAATTGGTATACCTTTTATATGCAAGATTTCCTTTTGTTGGTGGAAGGGAGTCAGGTTAGAGGTGTAATTTTTCGTTGTAGCTGCCCTATTGACTTCCCTATTACCCTTTTTTTGTATAGCACTCCACTGGTGGTCAGTTTGGTTTACTTGATTAACTGAGGGGGTAGACGTGGGCAATGGATAGTCCCCTTGGTGGCTATTGCTCGTATTGGATATTACCCCTTCTTCGGCTTGATGAGGCTGACCATGTTCATGTTGCATCCTACGGCCCCCTCCTAAAACAGCCTTACCATCTACCCTTTCTTCCTGTTTGTGAAGTGGATGTTTATTTGAGTCTATTCTATCTAGGAGGCCTGTTAGCGTCTGCTCTATCATGTTAACTCTTCCCTCAATCTTTTTGAATGAGTCTCTTAAAAACAGGTCTAATTTCCATACAAGGGTAGATAGATTTCTAATATCAGCTTCCTTAGATTTTACTTTGCTATTTTTCTCTACCAAAAGTCTTTCCGGGGGGGGCTTTTAGTGCCGTTCTTTTCCCCCCTACCGCTTTTTTTGTGAGTTTAACGTTTTTAGAGATATTTACTGTATTAGAGCTGGTCACAGTAGCTGATGTATTATGTCTCTCAGATCCTATAACCTCAATACTCTTATCTATATGTGATGGCATCTTTGTCCGCTTTTGTGGGGGCTGACTAAATGAGTCCTGATCGCTGTATGTTATTCGATCAATCATATCTTGAACACAACCATTTTCAGGAACACCACAACTTGTCACCCCTATATTTATCTCTCCAATTGTAACTTCACTCGGGGTTTTACTCCCTTCATTAATACGTTGTGTGGTTACTTCTAGTGACTCTTCTACCGAAGATATTTGCTTCTCTATTGCTCCCATTGCCCCAGTCAAATATGTCAGTAGCGTTTGTTGTGCGCCACCGGCGACCTTTTTCGAGGGTAGGAGCTGACCGGTTAATGTTTTTCTTTTCCCCATGTTGACAGTACCTTACTATCAAACAATTTAGTCCAGCTCTCTAGATGGTCTCTAGGTGGTCAATTAAATCTATTATTTAACGGGTTTGAGAGTAACAATATATCATAATATCACACTGTCAAAAACGTACAGAGCAAAGTCTCCCCTTCGATCGATTTCCGTTACTGATTGTTAGTATAAACGTGACTGTACCTCTCAACCCAGCGTCTTGGTGGTTGTTATCCTCGCGAATCTAGTGCACTCGCCCATATAGGGCCAAGAGAGTGTGCCCAGCCCGGCCTCCTTCGGCCTCAGACGGGCTCAGACGGGCCCGTCTTGGCCCAGTCTTCGCCCAGTCGGCGCCCGCGCACGCGTCCCGCGTAGCGGGTTCTCTCGTGGCCCTTGTAGCGCTCCTGCGCTCGTGACTCCTCCCGCTGGGACCGGCAAGCAGGGACCAGGTTGAAAGTGCTGGTGCAGGTCTTGGCAGGAAGGGCTCCCGCTACACCGGTTCTCCCGCGGCCCTTATAGCGCTCCTGCGCTCGTGACTCCTCCCGCTGGGACCGGCAAGCAGGACCAGGTTGAAAGTGCCGGTGCAGGTCTTGGCAGGAAGGGCTCAGGAAAGATATAAAAACATGGCTTTTTATTCAACCCTAAATCTGCTTGCTGTTCCGGTTTTGCACATTCCTCAGCATCAAGACGCCTCGGCAAAAGTGCGCTTTACAAATATTCAGTCAGTCAGTCATAATATAGGCCCAGGCAACTTCATAACCCTTCACCTATATTCTTCCCTACATTACACTTATAACGGTTTACAGGGACTGACCTTTTACCTAGATACGACACTGCATTCAGAATGCGGGTTTTCCCTAGTACGAAATCTCATACATTATGCATGAGGATTCTTGAAAGCACAGCAGGACTACCATCTCCTGTATAATATCTATGTATAAAGTTCATGCCCAACGTCATCCTTAGTCCGACACAGTAATACAGCGAGATAGGACCCCTGGGGAGACCTATGGGTATATATACATCACATCTTGCTAAGAGAGGGAGAGGAGATCAAGACTTCCCGGCAGGCACACTGACCAGAGACGCTGAGGTTCCTGCATGCAGACACACCAGCTTGCAGTGGTCTAACATCCCTCGCGGGGTGTTCACCTCGAGACCAAGACAGGGTCCAACAGTCTCTAACTTCAGGTAATGGGGTTGACTTTATCCTAGAGGGATTCTTGGCTTAACACCTACACGCATGCTAGGTACACTTAGGTACATCTAGTTAGGGAGGCATTGTAGGAGTACGCATCTTTTTATTATCATGTATTTTATGTACTTGTATGTATTCATTAATCCTGCAAGATGGTAGGGCGATACCATCCGTTTACTTTCATAGTGCTTCTAATCCTATATATCTGCTACTGTCTAACGGTTGTTGTAGCTCATCTATTTTACACCAGAATAACAACTGTTCAATAAATACTTATTGAAAACGCCCAGCCTGTTTATTTTGTGTACCTCTCTAAGACAGACTAAGTAAGTACAAGTGACTGAGCGAAAAGTAGTATATTGTTTCCACGGTCCTGAGGGATCAAGGTTGTCATATTCGATGGTTGCCAAGAACTATTCTCTCCATGGTAAGAGGAGAATTTAGTGGCACTGTGAGCTAACTGGTACAAAAGGCCAACATACCAGGTGGGGGTGTTCAGAATCAGTCCGACACCAATCCTACGGTGTATGCTGTCCGAACACTCAGATCCTGTATAGGTTTTATAGGAACTACACGAAAATGTGTATATGAGGAGAACCTCTGGCTTGGTACTCCTTTCTCCAAAAGAAATCAGTAACTTCTCCAAGAGGTGGATTATTTTTATTGCAGATAAAAGACATCATAGCTTGAAACCTATGATTAAAATATCTGCGCACATTCACAGGATCCAAAGAACACAATTCTCCAGCTGTCTTCAATTTAATATTCTTGACATTTGAATTTGCTTGTCGAAGAAATTCAAGTAAATTGTCCCAAGCATATTCAGCACAGCTAAGTGTTAGAAACCACGTAGGAATACCTAAGTTTCTTAACATACATTTAAGTTCGCCGTGACCACGATACCAATACTCATTAGTACTACGTTGACACGCCATCAAATTAATTAACTGAGATTCCAAATGATCGTCTCTTTGTTGAACTTTGTCTATAAATTCCTTTGCAGAAACATGTGTAAGATGAACTCCTGTTTTTAATATGTGATTCACTGCATATGAAAGTCCAGACAAGTCACTTTCAAATAGAAGATGAAATATATATTGAAAGCACTGTCAAAATCTTGAATCTTCTGAGTGCAATGTTGTCGTCCGGTATTCTGAAGCTGGAATCTGTACTGCTTCATCATATTGTCCACCTTCTCCAGTGGGGAACAGCTGTGGAAAACAATGAGCTTCGAAACTTTTTTCCCATACACTCATGGGAGTTTCCTTTGCTTTCTTCATTTGAAGTAATTCAATAGTGTTTCCAATCACTTCTTTTGAATGTAGAGGATGTATACTGTAATGTTCGTAAATCTCTTCACTCCTGGTCTAGTCCACTTTTTCTATTTGGCCAGTTGAAATTTCTGTATCTTCTTCTAAACATATTTCCTGGTCTTCCACATTTACAGTTTTACAATAAATAAATATTGTTCTGTACAAGATATAATGTAGCCTTTTGAAATTTGGTGACATCTACTAACTCTTGCCATATTTTCTGACTCTTTGTTGGTACACCGTTTACTAGAATAACTACAGGCTCACTTTCCTCTTTCTCTATAGCAACAGTTTCAATATTTTTTTTAAATCTAAAGGTAAGTACACAACTCTACCTTTCAGACTTCTTTGTAAACCTGTTGGAGGCAGCTTACCTGTTTTAGGCTCCATAGGAACAATAGCCTGAAACGGGTGCACAGATTGATGAAGAATGGACTCATATGTATTTAAATCTGCCAGTTCTGGAGGAATAGCTACCAACTCTAAGTTGTTATGTACTGCTCTAGCTGGCATTTTGTTCTATTCTAATTTGTTCTAACAATATTTACAAATACGTTGATCAGTACCCAACTCAAATCGACCTTCCACAAACAAATAAGCACCAAATTGCTCCCACTTATCATTATTTTCCTTTTCACTTTTTAAATACATATCAACATTCCTAGTTTGACTTCTGTATTGAGTACGTCGATAACAAATACAAACATAGTTTGGTTTTTCACATGAAAGTATCTTAAACGTTTTAATTTCCTCTTCAAACTTCTCAGTACTAATATCTTCCAACTGTTGTTTAACACCTACACTTATCAAGCTCTCACTTTATCTACACTCCTCTTGTGAATCAAACAAACGAAACTGTATATCATCACAAACTTGTTTTACATCCGATACTGAACCATGCAAAAGAGCTGTGTTAATTTCACTTAAAGATAATGCAGGACTTTTTACGTAGTACAATCTCCTTACTAACTTCCGCATTTCTGAATGATGTACTGCTAACATTCTTAAATGATGAAAAGTACTTTTACACACTTTTCTAGAAAGACAAGCCAGAGAATGACCCTGCAACTTAGTATATTTTCTTACCTTATATGGATCTAGTCCTTGCAACATCTTAATCTTCTGTTTAACACTTTTTTTTAGCATATTGTTGCAAGAAAACTCGTAATATATAGATTCCTGTCGAATACTACAAATACCACTACAATCCAACTGATACACTGGAGCATGTGCACGTCTCCCTTGAACTTCTTCAGCTATTACTTCTTCTACATTTCTAGGAACCTTCTTTTCTTTTCAAGTGGACAACCACCCTGTATCTCGTAACAATGACCACTGGTATCAACTGCGTGAACTAATGTATTTTGTTGAAAATAACGTTCTTCATTAAAAAAAGGCTCAGTACTAGAAGTGTGCTTCCATTCACCAGAAAAAGCTTTGCAAAAGTTACTTCTATTAACCAGTCTTTTTCTTTTGCTTTTCTCCTTCATAAAGTGCATTGTTTTATTCAGTGTTTTCATTCTCTTCAATACCAATATAAATAATTTCCGTTTCAATTCAAAAGCCGTATGTACTACACTTCCAATCTGTAGCTTCTTCTTATATGCTGCAGTTCTTTTTTTTATACTTTTTACAATCATTTAATACATTTTGAATTACTCGATTATGAAACATACGTACACGTATGTCCTTAAATTGTTTCAGTCTTTTTGTCACATGTGTTTCTTTTCCATTGTGTTTCTTCATTTGCTTCTCCTTTGTTCGAAAAATTTCTTTCCTCCTTTGGTTAGTATTTTGATCGTTCAATCTCTCCACAACTTTTTAAATAAATTGTTTAGTTCTCTTACCAGAAGCCACTTTATCCTCAGCATCCTTTTGGTGTTTTTCTACTCCACTCATTTTAGTTTTCATTAAGTACTTCTGTTTCCTTTGTTCTGTTCTCTTTTCATGTTTTCTTGCCATCTTTTATTTCTAATCCAAATAAAATATCTTCCTAAAAAACAAATAATAGTTTAATTATTTTAGTACATTAATAAAAATGTCAAAATTAGTAACATTTCAATTTTGAAAATAACAACTAAGCGCAAAATTACAGTTAAATTTCTATTGCATTTATAACTCATAAGAAGAGAAAAGTATAAAAATGAGCAAAACATCTGCAAAAACACAAGAATAGGTGGTCACACAGCCAAAAGTAGAAAGGAAAAAAACCAAAAGGTTTACAAACAGCAAATTGAAATACTCAAACAACACAGCTACTGAAAAATGTAAGAAATGCAGAAAGAAGCAACAGATGTACAAAAAGAGCCAAGACAAGTGCAGAAAGAGGCAAAAGAAGTGCAGAAAGAGGAAACAGTTGTAGAAAAACGCAAGTAAGGTACAGAAACAAATAAAAGGGGTGCAGAAAGAGGCAAAATGAGTTGAAAAAGAAATAAGACATGTGCAGAAAGAAGGAAGAGAAGTCCAGAAAAAAGCAACAGAGATACAGAAAAAGACACCAGAGGTGCACAAAGAGACAAGAGAGGTGCACAAACAGGGAAGACGAGTGCTGAAAGAGGCAACAGGGGTACAGAAAGAAGCAAGAGAGGAGCAGAAAGAAGCAAGAGAAGTGCAGAAAGAAGCAACAGAGATACAGAAAGAGGAAACATGCTTGCAGAAAGAGGCAAGAGAAGTCCAGAAACAAGCAAGAGAAATGAAGAAACAGGCAATAGAAGTGCAGAAAAAGGCAAGAGAAGTGCACAAATAAACAAGAGAAGTGCAGAATGAAGCAAAAGATGCACAGAAAAAGGCAAGACAGGTGCAGAAAGAGGCAAGAGAAGTGCAGAAAGAGGGAACAGGGATGTAGAAAGAGGGAAGAGAGGTGCAAAAACAGGGAAGAGGGGTACAGAAAGAAGCAAGTGAGGTTCAGAAGGAAGCAAGAGAAGTGCAGAAAGAAGTAATAAACATGCACAATGAGACAACAGTGGTGCAGAAAGAGTCAACAGAGGTGCAGAAAGAAGCAAGAGAGGTGCAGAAAGAAGCAAGAGAAGTACAGAAGAAAGCAACAAAGGTGCAGAAAGAGGCATGAAAAATACAGAAAGATGCAAGAGAGTTGCAGAAACAGGCAAAAGAGGTGCAGAAAGAGGGAACCGTGGTGCAGAAAGAAGCAAGAGAGGTGCAGAAAAAGTGAACAAGGGTACAGAAAGAGGCAAGAGAAGTGCAGAAAGAAACAATAGAAATGGAAAAAGAGGCAAGAAAACTACAGAAAGAGGCAAGAGAATTGCAGAAAGAGGCAACTGAGGTACATAAAGACAGAAGAGGGGTGCAGAAAGAGGCAACAGAAGTACAGAAAGAGTGAAGAGGGGTGTAGAAAGAGCCAAGAGGAGTGCAGAAAGAAACAAGTGAGGTGCAGAAAGAGGCATCAGAGGTGCAGAAAGAGCAAGAGAGGTGCAAAACAAGCAAGAGAAGTGCACAAAGAGGCTAGAGAGATACTGAAAGAGGGAAGAAGAGTAGTATGTTTATAGGTAGTTTCTCCTTAACTGTATGACTGCATGGTAGTGCCTAAGTAAAAGGATGAATGTAAGAGTAATGGTAGGATGATTGGATGAGTTCATATGTAGTGCCTAACAAAATGTATCACTAAATGGCTACTGCCTAAATCAAGTCAAGTCAAATAACTTTATTTGGTTTCAAAAAGAAAACCATAAAAGTGCATAAAATCAGCAGAACAGTTTATAATTTCAAAGGCCTATTTACAGAACAACATGGAAGGCAAATCATACAGTTCAATTATCAAAAGAGTAAATAAGTAGGATAAAAAGAATACAATCCTTAAAAATCAATCTTAAACTAGACACATAGAATGTACGATGCCAATTCTAGCTAATATAGTTCGGCTACAACTACTAATACTGTTTCCTAATGGCAATTGCAACTTTGATAAAATTAGAAACCCCAATGCAAATATCAGCAGTAGCCAAAGAATGCAAATGATTAAAACCATCAGTATAAAAACATGGCCTAATTTCTTTTAAAATTGGGACCAAAGATTTTCTCCTGGGCTCTTTATATAGAGTACAAAATAGCATAAAGTGCGATGTACTTTGGACTGCCAAATTGTCACAAGGGCAAGGCACCAAGTTATCTGCCCACTCAATTTGTTTCGGGAATGCTACTAGGAAATGCAAGGTCAATAAACGGAATCTTGTTAAATAAAAATGAGTCTGAATGTTTGCAGTGAACGTTAAATAAAATTGTTGCTGAGCGTGGAATAAACAAAGAGGGCCTGCTACCTCAGGTTGAGAGCGGCGAGTAATTGCCCCTATAGAATGCACCTCTTTTATGATCTTTTTTGCATTCTCATCGATACTGGTTGGGCAATCAAAATAATGTCCCAGGCCTAACTTATAAAAGCTATCCCTGACAAATCGAAGCCAGGGGATAGTTAGTGCACCATCGAGGTTAAGACAATCTTCTATAATCTCTCTGGAGAATGCCAGCTCTTCCGATCACCAAATTTTGGCCCATAAAAGTAAGGGGGCAATATTTATACAATCTTCTACAAAGTCAAGCCCCAACTCATAGTGACAAAAGCTTGTGGGGGCACTATTTGGAATCATCAGTAGCCTTTTTATAAATTTGTTTTCCATGATTTGCAACTGGCGGCTGTTATAATACCCCCATACACCTGCACCATGTGTGACCACAGGTACGCATTTGGCTTTATGTAGTGTAACTAGCTCGGTCACCGGTTTATGTCCCAATTTTGAGGCAAAACGAAAAAGTCCCTCAACTACCCTACCTGCATTGTGCATCCTTGTGGTGACAAGCGGATCCCAATTCAGTTTATTGTTAAAAAGATTCCCTAGATAATTAAAATTATTCATTTTATCAATCCTCTTCATACCCATTGCATAGTTTCTAGATTTAGTTTCTTTAGGCCCACAGAACATTTAGGTTAAGCGACAACATAAAATCAGAGAATGCATTAAGAGATTTTTGAAGGCCATTTGCTGTTAAGGCCATTAAAACAGTATCATCCGCATAAGAAAGAAGTGGGACCCGGGTCCCCCTAATACGTGGACAATCAAGATCTTTATCTGACAAGAAAGCATCAAGGCCATTGGAGTAAATTATAAAACGAAAAGGGGCTAAGATGCATCCCTGCCGGACACCCTCTGTTGATGCAATAGGCCTGGTTTTTTCACCGTTGGCGCCATATCTAATAGTTACAGATGTGGAGGCGTGAAGCCTACGGAGAAGAGAGATCAAAGGTTCCTCAACTCCCATTTTCCCCATCAGTAAGTCCGTTTTTATATAGCGCAGCTACTCACCCTTACGGGTCTCAAGGCGCTGGGGGCCGTAGTGGAAATTAAGTGAGCTATTGCCCAGAGTCACATGGTGCTGAGCTGAGCTGCCGCCGGAGCCGGGGATCGAACCGTGAACCCTGTGCTCCGAAGTCAGCTGCCCTGGCCGCTGCACCACACCTCTCCACATCAGTGCCCACAACTTATCCCGATTTACAGTATCAAAAGCACTGGACAAGTCCATGAGGGCCAGATGGATAGAACCCTTCCTGGCCTTCATGTACTTGCCCATAATCAGGGACAAGTTGAGGCACTGTTCAGTAGTACCCATGCCCCTCCTAAAGCCATACTGTGATCTTGCAATCACCCCTGTGTCTGTCACCCAAATTTCAAGTCGTGCAAGGACAACCCTTCCCAGCAACTTTGTCGTAGCATCAATAAGGGAGATTGGCCTATAGCAGGAGGGGTCACGTCTGTTACCTTTTTTAAACAAAGGGACCACTGTAGCCTCCTTCCAGGATGCCGGGATAGGGCCGGTCACCACTACTTTAAACACGTTGGTCAATAATGGGGCCCACAAGTTAGGATTGGTTTTAAAAAGATCCAGTGGCACTCCATCCGGGCCAGGGGCTTTCATACTAATTCCTTTGGCTATGGCTTCCTCAACCTCAGCTACTGAGATTGACGAACTTAGGCGAAAGGCCAAGGTTAGATCTTGGGGAAAATCCTCACTAGGGACCTCATATAGGCGGCCTTTGGGATTAAATATGGCCGCATAATGGGCTTCCCAAACATCCCCCAAAATCAGGGAATCCATCCTGCCCAACTCCCCATTGAATAATGGGCAATTTATAACTTCCCAGAAGATTTTTGAGTCTTTAAGGGTACTCGTCCTTTCCAAATCATCCCAGGCTGAACGCCTCAGTTCTTCTTTCCTCAGCTTCACTATACTTTTGTATGCCTTCCGTGCATACTTAATCTGAGCCCTATCTCGGGGTGTGCGTGCAATGCCAGCTTTAAGGTTTTGTGTGCTCTTGTACATTCCACATTAAACCACCTTATCTCCGGGGGGGTCCCTCACCTTAATTGTCTTGGTCAAATTTTTGGCTACATCCGAACAGATCAGTTGAAATTCATGGATAATCTCAGCTGGGGGCAGGTCGTAAGCTAAGCACTTCACAATCGAGTCATAATTAGTTCTAACAGTTTTTGCTTCAAACTCAATAGGATTTACTTTATTCCATTTAAGTCTTACTCCTTTATTAGGATTAAAAGAAACTTTATAACCAACAACGTGCCCCCGGCTGAGCTAATATACTAAGGGACGCTGTAAGGGGATTATGATCGCTCGCACTATTTGGATCCACCTCAAAGTCACCAATGAGTGGCAGGAACTTTCGTGATATGAACATAAAATCAATAAAACTCTCCCTACCTCCACCAACATAGGTGGGGCACTGTATTGAGGAGTTGCTGCCTAAGTCATTTATAAGGCCCAGATCATTCTCCACAATAATAGAATTTAGAGCCTCTCCCTGGAGTGTATGGTTAAAATGCACCAGTGGCTGCCCCTCTACGCTTAACATCCCACAGGCATGACCAGAGCTATAAGGGCAAATTGAGTAATTAAAATCTCCTACCCAAATAATACATAGGGGTTGCCATTTTTCTGAAGTTTTGTTAATTTCTGTCTGTAAAGCCTCGATGACTTGGCAAGTATTGTGATTAAAAATGTTGTAGTACCAATTCACCACTAGTAACTTGACTTGTAGCATATTGGAAATCAAGACTAATTGAAACCAGGGGGATGTACCAACAACAGTAACTTTTAAAGCCTCATATTTTACTGAGATTAATATTGCCAACCCTCCTTTAGCCCTACCTGAAGACGAGGGGGTTGCGTTAACTGTGTAAGAACAGTAACCATTCAGTGCAATGTCCTTCATGTGCCAAGTTTCTTGAAGACAGATAATGTCAAAACCTTTGATATAAGATAACCAAGACTCGTCGGTCAGTTTAGAACAAATACCTGCTATATTCCATGAAATAAGTTTAAGTAAAGACTTTTGGTGGCCATACTTTTCCATCCCCATGACTTCATTATTTTTATCTTGGTCAACTGTATTTGTGGGGAGGCCCAAAACCTCCCTAGTCGTAATATCACTTAAAATTAGATTTTGGGGAGGGGAACAATTTTCACAATTATCCCAGTTCAGCTCATCAGTGTTGGTATTTATTTTATGGGCAGAGATTTCAAGGAGATCAACAGTATCCCTATTAGTAAGTGTGTCTGTAGAGACTCCTATCCCCTGAGCTCCAAGAGGCAGATCTACTAACGCTGATGCTACTAGAGGACTAGGACACTCAGTTAGTCAATCAATTTCTGACAGCCCAGAAAGGACATCAGAAAGAAAGAAGGAGCTGTGTAAGAGGATTTGTACTAGGGCCCACCCATGGAAAATGTTTTCTCACCAGATGTTCAGGTTGCGCAGGGTAGAAAAAACCCAACGGGTAGGCCTTTATGG
Organism: Calotriton arnoldi; assembly: GCA_963921515.1. Classification (NCBI taxonomy): domain Eukaryota; kingdom Metazoa; phylum Chordata; class Amphibia; order Caudata; family Salamandridae; genus Calotriton; species Calotriton arnoldi. The sequence goes on from CAWUFW010018038.1 coordinate 73,487, forward strand.
GGTCTCCATGTGAGCTTTGAAAATGCGTTAGAGCAAAGTGTACGCACCATGCATTATTAAAATTGAGCACAACGCAGTCCCCGCCCACGGGTTTAGTCGTGTGACCCAACCAACTCACTCGCCTGGCCATGATAATGTTATCCGACCCGTTTATCTGAGATGAGATTTTCTTAGAGCACCAGTAGGCCAATTTATTAATAAGACTTTGACATATTTCTTCCTGACCAACTGCCAGACAGGGAACCCCCTTCAAGATCAAAGTATACGGTGTGCATTCTGGTGGCAAGTTCAGCACACTTTTGGCACCCCTCCCACCGCTATTTTCTCGACCTGTCCCATTTATATTTGAATAACCTTGTGGCAAACCGGCCCTGTCTGGTGTGGGGAACTTCGGATGATTAATGTCCCCCTGCCCCGGTCTCATATTATGCCTAACGATGTTCCTAGCCATGATGGAATCTTGGGTTACTGAGACCGCGGTATTGTTGCCAACATTATTAGGCGGTGGGTCTATTGAAGGAACCTGCTCATTTACAGTAGATGTTATACTTGAGGAGATCAATCGACTTGACGGGCTGCTAGAAGTGACGGCGATTACGTCAGAGCTTTTTGGGCAAGCGATGTTTCAATCTGATTTTCGCCTTCCAAGTTATTACCTAAACCCATTAGGACTCGGGCAAGCTTTTGTTCAATGCTGGCTAATCTGACCAAAATGGGGGACAAGGCCTCTTGTACAATTCTACCAATTTTATCTACGTTGCTATCAACATTGTTATCCGAATCATTTAGTACATTAGCTCTCCCTCCTCCCAACCGAGTCCTTGAGGTATTGCCAGCTGAGATGGTTTTCTTAGTTCTTTTGCCCCTTGGCGAGTGACCTCTTAATTTACAATCCGCCCCTGCCACATCCATTCGTTTTCTTTTCCCTCCTTTTGCAGCTTGAGTTACAGAAGTTTTCTCCACTGGACCGGTGGACGGTCAGTTCCTTCATTGGGGGCATGTAAAACACCCTCGCTTGAAATAATTACAATTGGTGATAAAGGAGGTTGCAGCCTCTGCTCGACAACAGTTTCCGAGATAGGAATTTGAGAGTCAGTTAGGGCAGGTGGGATAGACCAAGGAGCGAAAGAAAGTCTGCGTCCAGCTATTTCAATCTCCTTCGTTAAAACCCCTACCACTTTTTGTAAATAGCCATCCAATGTTGTGTCTGTTGTTTTTGGTGTGGGGGTAGGCTTCCACTTCCACATTGTTCAAACCGCTATTAAAATTTAACTAAAAGAAATATAAAAAATATTAAATGATTTACCTTCACGTGACCTTCCCACAATTATGTCCTAAACAAATAGGGGGTCCCAAGGGCCGATAGCGGAGTTGATAATAATGAAGGACCAAGAAGGGTGGCCCAGCCCAGCCTCCTCCGGGCTCTGACGGGCGCAGACGGACCCGCCCTTGACCCGGGCACGCCTGCGTGCGTCCCATGCCGCGGAAGCCCAAGACTATTCTTAAGCGCCTCCGGCATGGCAAGGAATCACGTGGGTGCCTCCTGGCGCGGGGGCCGTAGGGGGATGGAGTCTCCTGTGCTGGGCAAAGTGCGAGTGCTTCTCCTCTGGCGTTAACGGGCACCCACGCCGCGGGAGCCCGAGACTGTTCTTAAGCACCTCCGGCGCAGCAAGGAATCACGTGGGTACCTCCTGGCGCGGTGGCCGTAGGGGGATGGAGTCCCCTGTGCTGGGCAAAGTGCAAGTGCTTCTCCTCTGGCGTTAACGGGCTCCTTCGTGTGTGCCCCAGAAAGTTAAAGCTTAGAGAGCCATACAGTGTGGAAGCACACAACTTCTACCCACTCAAAACATGTACTCCTGGCTACCAACATGTAGGCAAAGCCAAAGCTGCTCACTGAAGTACTCCTGCAAGTTCTTTTTCAGGATTAACACATTATGTTTGGTGGTGGCTGCGCAGACAAGCCAGACCTGCCCTCTCTGCTCCAACTGGCTATCACGGCTTTCCCCAGGCGGTGGCAGCGGCTCTCATAGAGGTCTCTCCAGTTCGCACACACACTGCCCCGTCCTCCGCTCTCAACCCTCAGCCTGTGCTTCCTGCCTAAGTCAATAGTTCAGTGCTAGAGTAGTGCCTCAATAATTGAATGAATGCACCAATACTGCCTGGGTGATTGCATCAATGCATGAAAAATACCTGAGCGAAACTATGACTACAAGCCTAATTCATGGTTTATTGCATGACTGTATGGGTAGAGCTTGAGATAATGCATGAATGCACACATACTGTCTGTGTGATTCTATCACTGCAGAGGTAGTACCTGGATGAATGTATGAATGTATGGGAAATACCTCTGAGAAAGTATGAGTATTAAGGTAATGCTTGGACCATTACATAAGTGCATCAGTAGTGTCTCAGTGAATACATGAGTGCATAGGTACTGGCTGAGTAAATGTTTGAGTGGAATAGTAGTGTCTAGGTGATTATATGCATGTATGGTTAATGTCTAAGTGATTAAAACTGCGTATAAGTAGTGCCTCCTTGATTGCATAACTGAATATGAATGCCTAAGTGAATTCATGAATCAAAGAGAGATATGAACCTCTTCATCAGTGCACACCTAGTGCTTGAGTATATAGATGTAATTCTCACTATATTCCTAAAAACTAGCATGCATATGTATGTACCTTTTCCTAGTGGCATCATATGTAAAAGAAACATACAAATACATATATATCAGTGTTTTATACCTCTACCATCTCTATAGTAATAATACATGTGAGAAAATATGTGCAAGCTGACACATACTTGAGTCATAAGACTACAAAGTCCCTTAACCTTGACAGAGTCCACTTTCCATTTTAAAGAGACACTTAAAATTATGCGGCATATTTGAAGTATGCATTTCCATAGACCAATACGAACTAACCTAATCACTAATCCTTCTATCAACAAGTTTTAAACCTCACTTTTGGGCTGCAGCTTCACTATTCAACAACTACTCAGAGTGTTGAGCCTACCAAATACAAAGCAGCACGTTTTTCAATGTCTCTGTTAAAAGACCCACAATATTCCAGAGAGCATACATGCATGTATCTGTACCTTTTAAAAGTGCCATCATATATCAAAGAAACATGCAAATAGATGGGTAGTGGGCAGTGCTTGAGAAAATAGATGGGTAGTGCCTAAATAGTTCAGTGCAAGAGTACTGCCTGGGTGATTGCATGAGAGCAGCAGTACTAAATGGGTGATTAGATCAGTACAGGGGAAATACCTTAGACAAACCATGAATGCATGACTAACACATGGTTGAAGACATGAGTGTATGAGTATTGCTTGAAAGAATAAAAAACTGCATAGGTGCTGCCTGAGTGATTCTATGACAGCAGTGGTAGCAACTAGATGAGTGTATGACTGTATAGGAAGCACCTGAGAGAAAATAAGACTGTAAGGGTAATGCTTGAGACATTGTACCAATGCATCAGTAGTACCACATTCAGTTGATGAGAGTATCAGTACTGCATGACTGAATTTTTGAATGGGATAGTAGTGCCTGCATGATTGAACAAATCTATGGTCAATATCTGAGGAATTACATAGCATGTATGTATCTGTGCCTTTTCCTAGTGCCATCATATGTAAAAGAAACATACAGATACATGTATACCAAAGTTTTATACCTCTACCATCTGTTTAGACATAACACGTGAGAGAATACATGTGCACGCAGACACATACCTCAGTCATAAGACTAAAAAGTCCCTTAAACTTGACAGACTGCACTTCCCATTTTAAAGAGACACCTAAAATTATGCGGTATACTTGAAGTGTACATCTTCATAGACCAATACGAGCTAACCTAATCACTAATCCCTCTGCCAAGATGTCTTAAACTTTCAGTTTTGGACTGCACCTTCACTACTCAGAGTGTTGGACCTAAGCAAATACAAAGCAGCAACCTTTTCAATCTATCTGTTAAAAGTCTCACAATATTCTAGAAAGCACGCATGCATGTGTCTGTACCTTTTAAAAGTGGTATCATATATCAAAGAAACATACAAGTAGATGGGTAGTGAGTAGTGCTTGAGAGAATGAATGACTGGATGAGTAGCACCTGAATGAATAGTTCAGTGCAACAGTACTGCCTGGGTTATTCCATGAGAGCAGCAGTACTGAATGGGTGATTAGAACAGTGCAGGGGAAATACCTTAGACAAACCATGAGTGCAAGACTAACGCATGGTTGAAGACAAGAGTGTATGAGTAGTGCTTGAAAGAACAAAAACATGCATAGGTACTGCCTGAGTGATTCTATGACTGCAGTGGTAGTAACTGGATGATTGTATGAGTGTATGGGAAGTACCTGAGAGAAAATATGAGTGTAAGAGTAATGCTTGGGCCATTCCATGAGTGCATCAGTAGTACCTGAGTGAGTAGATAAGAGCATGGGTAGTACCTGACTGAATGTTTGAGTGGGATAGTAGTGCCTGGATGAATGCACAAATCTATGGTTAATGTCTGAGGGATTACATGGTATGCATGTGTCTGTGCCTTTTCCTAGTGGAATCATATATAAAAGAAATACAGATACATGTATACCAGAGTATTATACCTCTATCATATATTTAGTCATAACACGTGAGAGACTACATGTGCAAATAGACACATACTTCAGTCATAAGACTAAAAAGTTCATTAAACTTAAAAGAATGCACTTCCCATTTTAAAAAGACACCTAAAATTATGCGGCATATTTGAAGTATACAGCTCCACAGGCCAATACAAGCTAAGCTAATCACTAATCCCTCTGCCAAGATGTCTTAAACCTCAGTTTTGGACTGCAGCTTCACTATTCATTAACTACTCAGAGTGTTGGACCTAAGCAAATACAAAGCAGCAACCTTTTCAATCTATCTGTTAAAAGTCTCACAATATTCCAGAAAGCATGCTTGCATGTGTCTGTAACTTTAAAAAGTGGCATCATATATCAAAGAAACATACAAATAGACGGGTAGTGGGTAGTCCATGAGAGAATGCATGACTAGAGGAGTAGTGCCTCAGTGAAAAGGTCAGTACAAGAGTACTGCATGGATAATTTCAGAAAGCCAACACTAATCCTTCTACCATGTTACTATCTACAAACTATTTCAAAACTCTTTTCATTACAATAGAGAGCTGTACATTTCATAACATATTCCATACATCACATTTGTCTTACAATTTCAACACTTGGATTTTTTTTTTTGTAAAGAAAAAATATCACTAGAAACAATAAAGCAGTGCTGAATAGTATATAATACACCTTACAAATTGGTTACTCACGTTTGAGGTAGTATTGCAGAATACCAAATATCAGAAACTCTTAACAGATTTTCTTTTCCACACAAGAAATGTAATGCACCTCTCTCAGAAAAGTGAAACCAGAAATGGCAAACTTTCCCTCTCTTTTTGCACTCAAATAAATGTAAGTATCAAATCACATTGCTTCCATCATTATTTCAAATTGTAAAACACATTTCTATTGGTTAGACATATTAACCCTTTCTAACTGTCTTCAAATGGTGCCCAAACTGCTTCTGTAATTTTCTGAAGTCGCGACTCCATGCATCCTACTTTTGAGTGCACAATCTTGATGAACAGCCAATCACATCAACTTTTTAAAAAACAACATGTTCTCCACCATTTTAGATACCTCTCATTCTGCCAACTGACTACCTGAGCTACAGACATATTTTGATTACTTCCAGACATCCCTTCAAGATGCTCACAGTGTGGATTGTAGGGCACAGCTATGTTTTCTGGTGCATAAGGTATGATGAACATAGAGGTATTGCCAAAGACCTAGGTTTGGAAAATGTGGACATTAAATGGATTGCACAGAGAGGATTATAGTGGCACCAATTGTTGCCTTTGGTTAAAACGTTTTTGCATCTCCAACCCCCTGACCTCATGATTGTGCACTGTGGTGGCAATGACCTAGGCACATTGACTGGGGTAGGTCTGGACATGATAATGAAGGACACCTTTGCACAATTGATGTTGCTTTTGCCTCAAACTGTCTTTGTATACTCTAATATATGCCAAAGACAGAAATGGAACGGGCCAAATCAATTCTGTCCACAGTTTGAGAAAGCTAGGACGAATGTCAATAAAGCTGTTTCTGCATACCTTAGAGATCATAGAATGGGGTCCATCTACAACAACAATCTACGTTTTGATATGGACGACATCTACAGAAGTGATGGAGTGCACTTCACAGATCAAGGAAACAGAGTCTTCCTCAACAACCTAAAGCTGTGCATCCGCACTTACATGCAGCTACAACAAACTCATAATGAAAACAAGGGCTCTTTTTAGAGCCACCCTATAACCCAACAGTCAATCTTACTTTTTTTAAAACATACATACTCTTTTTTTAATTTTGCCTGGAGTCGCGAACCTCTTGCGGTTACACGGTGGCCGCGATGGAGTCGCGACTCCAGGCACGAGAGAAAAAAAAATGCCCACCATTCTTATAACTCAAACTCTGCCTCTGGGACCCCATCCCCCGAGGTCCAGCCATTTTATATAATAAAAAAAAAAACTACCCCCATAAGGGCTTATTTTGGCCCCCGGGACCCCTTCCCCTGGGGCATGCCCTCACATTGGGGCGAGAAAGCTAAAGACACACAATTGATGGACGGAATGCAGAACAAATCAAAACATTCACCCCCAGTCAAGAGATCTGGGTTAAATCCATCATTCTTTGCTCACCATGCCACCCCAGTTTTGACCTGGCCATATGCAAATCAGTCTTGACCCTGTGCCTCATGGGAACAGTCCAGCCCGAACTGCCAAGCCAGGTACTCCCTGGACCGGAAACAAGCATCCTAGGACCGGTTTCGGGGTTTCACCCCTTTTCAGCCAGGATAGCTTGATTCCAGTGGCACAGTGAGCCCAGGACCCACGTCTGGGCATACCTGGCGCACTTAGGGCGAGAAAGCAAAAGACACACAATTGATGGAGGGAATGCAGAACAAATCAAAACATTCACCCCCAGTCAAGAGATCTGGGTTAAATCCATCATTCTTTTGCTCACCATGCCACCCCAGTTTTGACCTGGCCATATGCAAATCAGTCTTGACCCTGTGCCTCATGGGAACAGTCCAGCCCGAACTGCCAAGCCAGGTCCTCCCTGGACCGGCAACAAGCATCCTAGGACCGGTTTCGGGGATTCACCCCACTTCAGCCAGGATAGCTTGATTCCAGTGGCACAGTGAGCCCAGGACCCACGTCTGGGCATACCTGGTGCACTTAGGGCGAGAAAGCAAAAGACACACAATTGATGGACGGAATGCAGAACAAATCAAAACATTCACCCCCAGTCAAGAGATCTGGGTTAAATCCATCATTCTTTTCCTCACCATGCCACCCCAGTTTTGACCTGGCCATATGCAAATCAGTCTTGACCCTGTGTCTCATGGGAACATGTTCGGGCTGGACTGTTCCCATTGGGCGCAGGGTCAAGACTGATTTGCATATGGCTGGGTCCGAACTGGAATGGCATGGTGAGCAAAAAAACGATGGATTTAGGCCCAGATCTCTGTACTGAAGTGAATGTATGACATTGTTCTGCATTCTGTCCATCAATTGTTGTTTTTGCATTTGTCACCCCGAGTGGGACGGGTATGCCCAGACGTGGGTCCCGTGCTCTCCATGCCACTGGAGTCAAGCTATCCTGGCTGATGAGGGCTGAAAGCCCGAAACCGGTCCTAGGATGCTTGTTTCCAGTCCAGGGAGGACCTGGCCTGGCAGTTCGGGCTGGACTGTTCCCATTGGGTGCAGGGTCAAGACTGATTTGCATATGGCTGGGTCCGAACTGGAATGGAATGGTGAGCAAAAAAACGATGGATTTAGGCCCAGATCTCTGTACTGGGGTGAATGTATGACATTGTTCTGCATTCTGTCCATCAATTGTTGTTTTTGCATTATTCACCCCAAGTGGGACGGGTATGCCCAGACGTGGGTCCCGTGCTCTCCATGCCACTGGAGTCAAGCTATCCTGGCTGATGAGGGCTGAAAGCCCGAAACCGGTCCTAGGATGCTTGTTTCCAGTCCAGGGAGGACCTGGCCTGGCAGTTCGGGCTGGACTGTTCCCATTGGGTGCAGGGTCAAGACTGATTTGCATATGGCTGGGTCCGAACTGGAATGGAATGGTGAGCAAAAAAACGATGGACTTAGGCCCAGATCTCTGTACTGGGGTGAATGTATGACATTGTTCTGCATTCTGTCCATCAATTGTTGTTTTTGCATTTGTCACCCCGAGTGGGACGGGTATGCCCAGACGTGGGTCCCGTGCTCTCCATGCCACTGGAGTCAAGCTATCCTGGCTGATGAGGGCTGAAAGCCCGAAACCGGTCCTAGGATGCTTGTTTCCAGTCCAGGGAGGACCTGGCCTGGCAGTTCGGGCTGGACTGTTCCCATTGGGCGCAGGGTCAAGACTGATTTGCATATGGCTGGGTCCGAACTGGAATGGCATGGTGAGCAAAAAACGATGGATTTAGGCCCAGATCTCTGTACTGGGGTGAATGTATGACATTGTTCTGCATTCTATCCATCAATTGTTCTTTTTGCATTTGTCACCCCGAGTGGAACGGGTATGCCCAGACATGGGTCCCGTGCTCTCCATGCCACTGGAGTCAAGCTATCCTGGCTGATGAGGGCTGAAAGCCCGAATACGGTCCTAGGATGCATGTTTCCAGTCCAGGGAGGACCTGGCCTGGCAGTTCGGGCTGGACTGTTCCCATTGGGCGCAGGGTCAAGACTGATTTGCATATGGCTGGGTCCGAACTGGAATGGCATGGTGAGCAAAAACGATGGATTTAGGCCCAGATCTCTGTACTGGGGTGAATGTATGACATTGTTCTGCATTCTGTCCATCAATTGTTCTTTTTGCATTTGTCACCCCGAGTGGGACGGGTATGCCCAGACGTGGGTCCCGTGCTCTCCATGCCACTGGAGTCAAGCTATCCTGGCTGATGAGGGCTGAAAGCCCGAAACCGGTCCTAGGATGCTTGTTTCCAGTCCAGGGAGGACCTGGCCTGGCAGTTCGGGCTGGACTGTTCCCATTGGGCGCAGGATCAAGACTGATTTGCATATGCTGGGTCTGAACTGGAATGGCATGGTGAGCAAAAAAATGATGGATTTAAGCCCAGATCTCTGTACTGGGGTGAATGTATGACATTGTTCTGCATTCTGTCCATCAATTGTTCTTTTTGCATTTGTCACCCCGAGTGGGACGGGTATGCCCAGACGTGAGTCCTGTGCTCTCCATGCCACTGGAGTCAAGCTATCCTGGCTGATGAGGGTTGAAAGCCCGAAACCGGTCCTAGGATGCTAGTTTCGAGTCCAGGGAGGACCCGGCCTGGCAGTTCGGGCTGGACTGTTCCCATTGGGCGCAGGGTCAAGACTGATTTGCATATGGCTGGGTCCGAACTGGAATGGCATGGTGAGCAAAAAAACGATGGATTTAGGCCCAGATCTCTGTACTGGGGTGAATGTATGACATTGTTCTGCATTCTGTCCATCAATTGTTCTTTTTGCATTTGTCACCCCGAGTGGGACGGGTATGCCCAGACGTGAGTCCCGTGCTCTCCATGCCACTGGAGTCAAGCTATCCTGGCTGATGAGGGCTGAAAGCCCGAAACCGGTCCTAGGATGCTTGTTTCCAGTCCAGGGAGGACCCGGCCTGGCAGTTCAGGCTGGACTGTTCCCGTTGGGCGCAGGGTCAAGACTGATTTGCATATGGCTGGGTCCGAACTGGAATGGCATGGTGAGCAAAAAAACGATGGATTTAGGCCCAGATCTCTGTACTGGGGTGAATGTATGACATTGTTCTGCATTCTGTCCATCAATTGTTCTTTTTGCATTTGTCACCCTGAGTGGGACGGTATGCCCAGACGTGGGTCCCGTGCTCTCCATGCCAATGGAGTCAAGCTATCCTGGCTGATGAGGGCAGAAAGCCCGAAACCGGTCCTAGGATGCTTGTTTCGAGTCCAGGGAGGACCTGGCCTGGCAGTTCGGGCTGGACTGTTCCCATTGGGCGCAGGGTCAAGACTGATTTGCATATGGCTGGGTCCGAACTGGAATGGCATGGTGAGCAAAAAAATGATGGATTTAGGCCCAGATCTCTGTACTGGGGTGAATGTATGACATTGTTCTGCATTCTGTCCATCAATTGTTCTTTTTGCATTTGTCACCCGAGTGGGACGGGTATGCCCAGACGTGGGTCCCGTGCTCTCCATGCCACTGGAGTCAAGCTATCCTGGCTGATGAGGGCTGAAAGCCCGAAACCGGTCCTAGGATGCTTGTTTCCAGTCCAGGGAGGACCTGGCCTGGCAGTTCGGGCTGGACTGTTCCCATTGGGTGCAGGGTCAAGACTGATTTGCATATGGCTGAGTCCGAACTGGAATGGCATGGTGAGCAAAAAAACAATGGATTTAGGCCCAGATCTCTGTACTGGGGTGAATGTATGACATTGTTCTGCATTCTGTCCATCAATTGTTCTTTTTGCATTTGTCACCCCGAGTGGGACGGGTATGCCCAGACGTGGGTCCCGTGCTCTCCATGCCACTGGAGTCAAGCTATCCTGGCTGATGAGGGCTGAAGCCCGAAAACGGTCCTAGGATGCTTGTTTCCAGTCCAGGGATGACCTGGCCTGGCAGTTCGGGCTGGACTGTTCCCATTGGGCGCAGGGTCAAGACTGATTTGCATATGGCTGGGTCCGAACTGGAATGGCATGGTGAGCAAAAAAACGATGGATTTAGGCCCAGATCTCTGTACTGGGGTGAATGTATGACATTGTTCTGCATTCTGTCCATCAATTGTTCTTTTGCATTTGTCACCCCGAGTGGGACGGGTATGCCCATACATGGGTCCCGTGCTCTCCATGCCACTGGAGTCAAGCTATCCTGGCTGATGAGGGCTGAAAGCCCGAAACCGGTCCTAGGATGCTTGTTTCCAGTCCAGGGAGGACCTGGCCTGGCAGTTCGGGCTGGACTGTTCCCATTGGGCGCAGGGTCAAGACTGATTTGCATATGGCTGGGTCCGAACTGGGATGGCATGGTGAGCAAAAACACGATGGATTTAGGCCCAGATCTCTGTACTGGGGTGAATGTATGACATTGTTCTGCATTCTGTCCATCAATTGTTCTTTTTGCATTTGTCACCCCGAGTGGGACGGGTATGCCCAGACGTGGGTCCCGTGCTCTCCATGCCAATGGAGTCAAGCTATCCTGGCTGATGAGGGCTGAAGCCCGAAAACGGTCCTAGGATGCTTGTTTCCAGTCCAGGGAGGACCTGGCCTGGCAGTTCGGGCTGGACTGTTCCCATTGGGCGCAGGGTCAAGACTGATTTGCATATGGCTGGGTCCGAACTGGAATGGCATGGTGAGCAAAAAAACGATGGATTTAGGCCCAGATCTCTGTACTGGGGTGAATGTATGACATTGTTCTGCATTCTGTCCATCAATTGTTCTTTTTGCATTTGTCACCCCGAGTGGTACGGGTATGCCCAGACGTGGGTCCCGTGTTCTCCATGCCACTGGAGTCAAGCTATCCTGGCTGATGAGGGCTGAAAGCCCGAAACCGGTCCTAGGATGCTTGTTTCCAGTCCAGGGAGGACCTGGCCTGGCAGTTCGGGCTGGACTGTTCCCATTGGGCGCAGGGTCAAGACTGATTTGCATATGGCTGGGTCCGAACTAGAATGGCATGGTGAGCAAAAACGATGGATTTAGGCCCAGATCTCTGTACTGGGGTGAATGTATGACATTGTTCTGAATTCTGTCCATCAATTGTTCTTTTTGCATTTGTCACCCCGAGTGGGACGGGTATGCCCAGACGTGGGTCCCGTGCTCTCCATGCCACTGGAGTCAAGCTATCCTGGCTGATGAGGGCTGAAAGCCTGAAACCGGTCCTAGGATGCTTGTTTCCAGTCCAGGGAGGACCTGGCCTGGCAGTTCGGGCTGGACTGTTCCCATTGGGCGCAGGGTCAAGACTGATTTGCATATGCTGGGTCCGAACTGGAATGGGATGGTGAGCAAAAAAATGATGGATTTAGGCCCAGATCTCTGTACTGGGGTGAATGTATGACATTGTTCTGCATTCTGTCCATCAATTGATCTTTTTGCATTTGTCACCCCGAGTGGGACGGGTATGCCCAGACGTGAGTCCCGTGCTCTCCATGCCACTGGAGTCAAGCTATCCTGGCTGATGAGGGTTGAAAGCCCGAACCCGGTCCTAGGATGCTTGTTTCCAGTCCAGGGAGGACCCGGCCTGGCAGTTCGGGCTGGACTGTTCCCATTGGGCGCAGGGTCAAGACTGATTTGCATATGGCTGGGTCCAAACTGGAATGGCATGGTGAGCAAAAAAACGATGGATTTAGGCCCAGATCTCTGTACTGGGGTGAATGTATGACATTGTTCTGCATTCTGTCCATCAATTGTTCTTTTTGCATTTGTCACCCCGAGTGGGACGGGTATGCCCAGACATGGGTCCCGTGCTCTCCATGCCACTGGAGTCAAGCTATCCTGGCTGATGAGGGCTGAAAGCCCGAAACCGGTCCTAGGATGCTTGTTTCCAGTCCAGGGAGGACCTGGTCTGGCAGTTCGGGCTGGACTGTTCCCATTGGGCGCAGGGTCAAGACTGATTTGCATATGGCTGGGTCCGAACTGGAATGGCATGGTGAGCAAAAAAACGATGGATTTAGGCCCAGATCTCTGTACTGGGGTGAATGTATGACATTGTTCTGCATTCTGTCCATCAATTGTTCTTCTTTTCACATTGGGGACCGCAGGGGGAGCCCCCTGCCCCCAAAGTCCCAGCCAGCTCCCCGCCTCCTGCGGGAGCCGGCATTGCTTTTGGACAAGGGGAGCTGCTGACATGCAGCTCCCCTTGTCCAAAAGCAATATGCTTCGCTTCATGCACCCACTCACAGACCCACTCAGACACTCATGCACTGACTTACTTAGAGATGCATGCACCCAATGACAAGCCCACTTAGAGATCTATGTACCCACAGAAAAACCTACTTTAACATTCAGCAACCCACTTACCTACCCATTTAGACTCACACACTCACTGGCAGACCCTCTCAGAGACTCCTGCACTCACTCACAGACCCACTGAGAGACTCATGTACTCACTCACAGGTCCACTTAGTCAATTACACACCCACTGACAGACCCACTCAGACACTCATGCACCCATTCACAGATCCACTCAGACATGTATCCATCCAGTGAGAGACCCACTCAGACACTTATGCACCCACTGACAGATCCACTGACACACTCTTCACCCAATCACACACCCAGTCAGACACTTATGCACCCACTTACAGACCCATTCAGACACTCTCAGACTCTCTCACAGACCCATTCAAACAGTTGGACACTCACTTGCAGACCCACACAGACACTCTCATACCCTATCACAGACCTAGTCAGAGACTTAAACAGCCACTCACAGATCCAGTTAGAGACTCATGCACCCACTCACAGATGTACTAATGCACTCAGTCAGAAACCCACTCACACACTGATGTGCCCACTGAAAGACCCATTCAGATACTAATGCACCTGCTCATGGACCCATTCAGACCCTTATGTAAGTAGTTAGTCACCCACTCAGACATTAATGCAACCAGTTATAGTTGCAACTCAAACAGTTATACATGCTATAACAAACACATTGAGAGAGTGACATGTTTTTCTTAGTTAATTAGATAGTAATGTATGTAGTATGATAATTAGAATCACTTTTTTTACTTATAAATTTTGAATTGCAGTTGGCCATTGAATGTCTGCTTTGGCTTGCTTTTGGTTTGCGACATCGCAATGTATTCGCGATCATCCCAACATTGTCACGAATATTTTAAAAAACGTTTTAAAAAGCTATTTAAAATGAACAAAATTTTGGGTACTAGGTTGGCTCTGACAAGAGCCTTTGAGCTGCTTGTGTGTATATGACAGCTACACATAAAACTGAATGCAAAGTTTCAGGTTGCTTAGAAACACTCTGTTGCCTTCGTCTGTAAAGTGTACTCCATCACTTCTATAGACTCCATGAATGTCAAAATGTAGGTTGTTGTTGTGGCTAGACCCCATGTTATGGCCTCTGAGGAATGCTGAAAGAGTTTTATTAACATGCTTCCTGGCTTTGTCAATCTGTGGACAGAATTGATTAGATCACTTCCGTTTCTGTCTCTGACATATTTTGGAGTACACCAAGACAGTGTGAGGGAAAAGAGTCATTAATTGTGTAAAGGCATCTTTCATTAAGATTTCCAGTCCTACTCCAGTCGGTATGCCTAAGTCATTGCTACCAGAGTGCACAATCATGAGGTCGGGGGGATGGGAATCCCTAATTCTTTTAACCAAAGGCAGCAACTTTAACCCTCTCTGGCCAATTCATTAAATGTCCACATTAGGTAAACGCAAGTCTCTGTCAATACCACTCTTTCTAGTGCTTCTCTCACCCAGAAGACATAGCTGTGACACACAATCTACACTCTAACCATTTTGAAGTGAAGCATCAGTAGCAGACAGAAGGCTGGAGCTGAATGAGGCAGTTTTCCAAATGAAAGGTAGTTAAAATTGAGGTGTTGTTATGGTTTAAAAAAAGCACACATTTCATTGGATATTGTGAATATGCAGCTGGATAAAATTAGGTAGTGTGTTGAGAAGATTATTAACTGCATCTGTGATTGGCTCAGGTAAAATAAAATTGTAATACAGACAAGGATATGCTTTTTAATGTGTACAGTAAACCACACCTGCTGCAGCTCAATTTATAACAAGGATGGTCCTTTTAGAACGTGGTGTGAACTTGTGACCTACTGGTTCTAGTGGGCTGGAATGGAGACTGGGCTAAGAGTGCATTGGGGGAATGGTGTTAAAGACACAGGTCACTATTTCCTTTAATTATGATGTGTTTAGGTTTATATTACTATAAAAATGGTTTGATTTCCTAGTGACAGTTTGGTTAAAAAAAGTGTACTGTAGTATTAAAGTGATAAAACTTTGAAGGTAAATATGTTTTTGAACTCCAGTTTTTTTCCCCGCAAATTCACCGCGATGATTGCGATGAAGTCGCGATTATACAAAAATAGGCATCCATTTTGTTGGACTTTATATAAGGGAGGGAAAGGGTTAACATATACTAACCATTCAGAAGTGCACTTACAACACTAAAATATGAAAGGAATGTTTTCATTTGCTGCCTTCTGCAGTATCAGACAGTGCAAAGTTGAAAAGGTTGCCATTTATAGTTGCTTTGTATGAGAGTGGTGTGCCATTCTTGTGCTTAGTTGTTACAAACCCTGAGACTATTGCATCTTTCTAATAAGAGCAAAAAAGGTTTTTGTTCAACTAACTCAATCTTCTGGTATGTGAATTACATTTTACTAATCCAGTATGTAAGATTGTAAAAAAAAAGTCTGACATTTATATAATGGTTTATGGCTAGTACTATGACTGTTTTTATATATTTATTAATAGGAAAGTAAGACACAGTTTGTATCAGGGGCACAGTAGGTGTCTGTGAAATAAATTTACAATATGTTGCTATGGATGTTTATATTCCCTTTTGCTGCTTTACTTCTTTCTCTAAATGGTAGTAAAAACACTGTACTGTAGTGGTTAAAGTTACATATAATAGTGTATTTGAAGATGTCAAAGTTTTATATATGTATATTCGATCTGCTGGTCACAGAGAATGCTTTCTTTGAATTCTGGGACTTGTAGTCCTGTTTATTCCATTGCAAAGAGGACAAGAACACTCAGAAATGAAAGAAGAAAAAATGTACTGTAGTTGTATATGAGTAATGAAGTTGAGAAACTTGACACCTCTCTATTAGATATTCTTTGGCATAGCTCTTTCAAAATTGTAAGGCAGGTTTGTATATGCTTAGATGGTGAGATATGTTGTTTAATTTTGTAATAAATCAGGTGTGTAGCATACGGCTGCTAGACATAGTTAAACATGCACTGTTTAAGGACGGCTCAGGTTTACTGATATTGACTGCCCTGGTGGAGTCTGACTGCCAGCTTGACTTTCATGTAACATTTGTTTGTGAAGTGCGGAATACTTGTTTTACAACAGATAACTGAGCTGTGGATATACTGTAGATATGCCATAAAGCATGATATTTTCTGCTTAAAAAATGTAAGTTATTGTTTTGAGTTTAAGTAACTTATGCACACACTCTAATTGCAAGCATTACATATGTTATATCACCCATAATGTATGTGAAATAGATATTTCCAAAGCATATATGGTCACTGTCACCCACTGACCATTCAACAGTAGAAAAGCAAACACACACTAAAACACCCAGCGAGATAGTAAGAGAAGTACCTATACATTCACTCACAGAGAGAGGCAGAACCGATATGGATCTAGTGCTAATGAAGGCAGCTGCACAGACACTCAAATAACCCAATACTCACTAACACACCCAGGAGGCAATCCATGAAGCCCCTTACATATAGATTTAGAGAAGCATACATGTCACAAAGAGAGGCAGTCATTTAGTGTGAGACTTATATTATACATATGCAATCACAACCCCATATAGGAACTGAGACAGTTATTTACATTTCTGCTAAAGAACTGAGCCTTTTAAGTATGCCATGCAGAGAAGTACCCTTGCATAATGTCTTGAGCTTGCTATACTTGAGCTTGTGCATGTCATTTCAATGCTAGGACTGTCTTGTCACTTAAAACTCCTACATAAGATGTAAACTGCTCTTCAACCACATTTAACTAACCACTAAGGTAGCCTGTAGCTATGCCACAGGGTAGGGTGCTATGTGCTTAAAAGGTAGCACATGTAGTCTGAAGTTTCAGTGAGCTATATGCAGTCCTACAGACCCATGTGCCCAATTATACATCCAGCATGCCACACAGACTTTAATCTGACATATCTAAGTAGTAGAGACAGCGACAGAAGCACCTAAATATTTACTCTCATACACAAGCAGAACTGATATGCATCTAGCGCTAATGGAGACACTTGCACACATAGTTAAATAACCCAATAGTCACTAACACACCCAGGAGGCAATCCTTGCAGCCTGTTACAGACACATTTACAGAAGAATGCATGTCACAAAGAGAAGCAATCATTTGCTAACAGACTTATATTCATGTCCAATCATAGCCCTACATAGACACTGAGACACTTATTCAGATATCTGCTAAAGAACAGACACTTTCAAGTCTACTATGCAGAGAACTTGGATTATGTCTTGGACCTGGTATACTTGAGATCGTGCATGCAGTTTTATTGCTAGGCCAACCTTCTCATTTAATAGTCCTACAGAAGTCATGAACTGCTCTTCTACTACATATAACTACCCACTAAGGTAACCTGTAGCTAGGCCATAGTGCACGGTACTATGTACTTAAAAGATAACAGAGGTAGGCTGAAGTTTCAGTGAGCTATATGCAGTCCTGCAGACCCATGCGCACATCCACCGTGGCACCCAGCCTTTAATCTGACATACTTAAGTAGTAAAGCAGACACACACTAAAACAACTAAAGAGACTGTGAAACAAGCACCTCAGTATTCACAATGTCGCACACAGTCAGAATTAATATATATCTAGCGCTAATGGAGACACTTGCACACACAGTTAAATAACCCAATACTCACTAACACACCCAGTAGGCAATCTATGCAGCCTGTTACAGACACATTTACAAAAGCATACATATCTCAAACAGAAGCAGTCATTTACTAAGAAACTTAGGGGGTCATTATGATGTTGGGCGGATCGCCACTGCCCGACTGGCGGTGGCGATCCGCCCAACATCTTTCACCGCCCGCCCTCCATTTACCCCCCGCCATATTACAATGGCGGGGGGGACAGCGGCGGACGGAAAGACCGTCCGCCGCATTTCCGCAGGCAGGCAATCGTTCCAATTGCCTGCCGAGGCGGAACTCGGGCCTAATATGGTGGCGGTGTCTGGAAGACACCGCCATCCATATTAGGATGCCTTGCGGTGAAGAGCCTTTCCATGGCGGCATCGCCGCCATGGAAAGGCATGCGGGAATTGCTTTGGGGGCCCGTTGCGGGCCCCCGTGGGGGTGGGGGGGTGGGTGGCTGCACTTGGTGGCACAAGGTGGCAGGCACCGGGCGGTGCCTGTCACGTTGTGCATGCCAATGCACTGCATGCATTTTTTACATTGCGGCAGGTGCTGCTGACAGCACCGCCCGCCGCGATGTAAACAATGCGGGATGCGACCGCCACGGTGGCGGTCGCATCCTAATGGGCACAGCGGGACCGCAGCACCTCTGGCGGTCGGTCCCGTTTACCGTTACGATGGCGGGCGGACTTTGTCCGCCCGCCATCGTAATGGGCCCCTAAGATACATATCCAATCACAGCCCCATATACCAACTAAGACACTCATTCAGATATCTATTGAAGAACTGATACTTTCAAATCTACTCTGCAGAGAAATAGTTCTTGCATTATGTCTTCGGCCTGCTATACTTGAGCTTGTGCATGCAGTTTTATTGATAGGCCAAACTTCTCATTTAAAAGGGCTACAGAAGGCATGAATTGCTCTTGAACCATATATAACTAACCACTAAGGTAGCCTGCAGCTAGACTATAGGGCAGGGTGCTATGAGCTTAAAAGGTAACAGTCTGAAGTTTCAGTGAGCTATATGCTGTCCTACAGACCCATGCGCTCAATCATACATCCATCCTGTCACCCAGACTTTAATCTGCCGTACCTATGTAGAAAACCAGACAGACACTAAAAAGCCTTTTGAGACTGTGACAGGAGCACAATCCCTTGCAAGGGGTAACCTGCTGTTCTATCGCATATGACTGGTGGAAATGTTGACTTACACAAATATCGAGTTGGAAATATCGTAATTCAGAAATATCGACAGCAGGAATATCGTGGTCAAGAATATCGAATTAAAGGTAAGAAATATCGTTTTTAAAAATATAGAAGTCATTAATATTGTTTGCAAAAATATAGTTGTTTAAAATATCAATTTTTTAATTAGTGTTATGTGTTTTACTTTATTTTTTAAATGTATGTGATGTATGTTTTTGTATAAGTATTGTTTATGTTTTTTAATATATGTGTTAAATTTTTAGTAGTTATCAATTTTATTTTAATTACATTTTGCGTTTTTAGTTCCGTAGCCAGTTGTGGGTTTATAGGGGAATAGGGTGGGAAGTAATTTAATTATAATAAATTAATGATTATTTTTTATTTATTTAATTTTGATTTTATAGTGTTAATTTTGGGAAGTAATTTATTTGTAATTAATTATTAATTTGTTGTTAATATTAATTAATTAATTGATGATTAATTATGGTAATTGTGTATTTTTTTTAGGTGCGGGTTGTGGGGTTTATGGGGTAAAGGGTGGGAGGTAATTTATTTTTGATTAATTAATAATTAGATGTTAATTTATATTAATTAATTGATTAAAAATTAATTATGGAAATTGTGTAATTAATTATAGGTGTGGGTTGAGGGTTTTATAGGGGTAAAGGGTGGGAAGTAATTTATGTTTAATTAATTAATAATTAGTTGTTAATTTATATTAACTAATTAATTATGGTAATTGTGTGGATTTTTTTAGTTGTGGGTTTTATTGGGTAAAGGGTGGAAAGTAAAAAAAAATTAATTAATAATTTTTAATTAATATTGATTAATTAATTGAAAATTAAATATGGAATTTGTGTAATTAATTTTAGGTGTGGGTTATGGGGTTTATAGGGGTAAAGTGTGGGAAGTAATTTATGTTTAATTAATTAATGGTTGATTATTAATGTTTATTAATCAATTGATATTTAATTAGGGTAGTTTATATTTTTTAGTAGAAAGTGGGGGGGAGTAAGTTAATTTTACTTACTTTATAATTAGTTTTATGTACTATTATTTTTTTGAAAATAAGTCTTTATTGTGTAATTGAATTTTTAACAGTTTAATTTTACCAGTGGTTTGTGGAGATTATAGAGGTAAAGTGTGGGAAGTTTATTAATTTTATGAGTTTTAATTTGTTTTTTAATTAAAAATATTTCTTTCATTGGTAATTAATTATGTTAATTATGTAAGTAAATTTTTTTAATAAAATTTAGATGTGGGTTGTGAACTGTGTGGTGTTATAGGGTAAATTTATGTAATAATTAATGTTTTTGATTCTGAATATTTTCTAATTAAAAATATGTATTTGTTTCAAAATTATTTTTATTTTATTTGTAGGTATTTGTTCTATGCATTTAACATTATAATATGTTTTTTATTTGTAATATTAAATATATTTGTATTTTAATTTTTAATATAATTATATATGTTTTTATTTATTTAGTTTTTAAATATATTTGTTGTTAATATTTTGTTTGTTTTCACTTTTGAACTGACTGGAGTGAGAATATTAATTGTTACCCCTTTGCAATCCAATATTTTCCCTGCTGTTGCACTGATTGGAGTGGGAATAGTAAATTTTATCTTGCCACTACCCAGCAATTTCCCTACTGTTGCACTCACTGGAGTGGGAATAGTAAGTTTTACCCCTCCGCTATCCATCATTTTCCCTACTGTTGCACTGATTGGAGTGGGAATAGTAAATTTTATCCTGCCACTATCCAACACTTTCCCTACTGTTGCACTCACTGGAGTAGGAATAGTAAGTTTTACCCCTCTGATATTTAACACTTTCCCTACTGTTACGCTCATTGGAGTGGGAATAGTAAGTTGTACCCCTACGCAATACAACACTTTCCCTACTGTTGCACTCATTGGAGTGGGAATGGTAAGTTTTAACCCTCCACTATCCAACACTTTCCCTATTGTTGCACTCATTGGAGTGGGAATAGTAATTTTTATCCCTACGCATTCCAACACTTTCCCTACTGTTGCACTTAATCGAGTGGGAATAGTAATTTTTACCTCTCCGCTATCCAACACTTTCCTTACTGTTGCACTCACTGGAGTGGGAATAGTAATTTTTACCCCTCTGCTATCCAACACTTTCCCTACTGTTGCACTGACTGGAGTGGTAAATTTAAGTTTAAAGATTTTTAAATAGTTTAATGTTTTAATTTATAATAGAATGTTTTTTTAATAGATTTTATGTTATTGGTATATATATATATGCAAATGATGGTGTTTTATTTTTGACTTTTTCTATGTTGGTCAGACATTCATCTGGCACATGCCCATATACATTTAAGGTCACAATACATGATGTGTTATATTTGATGATGATAAGTTCGGTACAGTTCATATACACGGTATACCTATCAGATTTTTGAGTTGCGTGTACCCTCAATGGAGGGTTACATACATTGATGCATGTGTTGGTTTATGAGCATATTGTTTTTGATTTTATGATATGTCTGACATAGGCCTATGCGCTATACTGATGGACACAGACATTATTGTTCTATATTTTAGTAGACAAATGTTGGGCAGTGTGTTTCGTTCTAATCAGATAACTTTATCGACATCTAACAGTGATTGTGTATGGTTGAGATTAGTGATGTTTACATATAGGTGATGACATCTCCTATCAGGGGATGCATTTCATCATTGAAAGTGCAACCAATTCAATTCGATGTTGGGCACTCACGACCAACAATTTTGTGGCAGATCAGCGTCACGATCTAGTGACATAGATACACTAATGCATACACCGCACATTTGCGGTCTGGACACTGTGCCAGTATAATATTTTGTGGTTTTAAGCGTATATACATGTGTGACAATATACGAACTATCGATGTATCCACATGAACATGAATGGTTTTGATAACATTTACATGTTTTGACATTTCTGCCGCTAACCACAGGTTTGTTTATTTCTGTTATATTGATTATGCATTTTCATTAATATTTTATTTTGT
This sequence comes from Calotriton arnoldi, assembly GCA_963921515.1. Lineage (NCBI taxonomy): Eukaryota > Metazoa > Chordata > Amphibia > Caudata > Salamandridae > Calotriton > Calotriton arnoldi. Next base: position 95,400 of record CAWUFW010018038.1, read on the forward strand.
AATTTTGAAATATTAGAAAGATATACACACGAGCCATGTATTTATCAGTATAGAAATTGTTGATTAATGAATGATTATTGTTTATATATCACTTTACCATTCCAATATGTCTGCCGCCAATTGCTGGTTAGTCCATCTTTAATTTCAATCACCTTTGACTCTCTACAAATGTTGCCGTTTTTTTTTTTTTTTTTTTTTTGCACTGTTCACGTGATCAAGCTTTCAGGGAAAGCGAAACGCGTTGTGAATAAACACAGCAGTGGATATTTATGGACACAGAGTCTTCCTTTACTGAGAGCGCGCGGACTAGTGGCATTTACGGAAGGATTGGAATAGCCGTGTGCTCCGCCGGCGTGCGCGCCACTCTCCATGGGTCCCATGCAGTCCAGAAGGAGCGTGTCTGTGTTTTATATATATATATATATATATATATATATATATATATTACAACAAGTAACCTCTGAGCCCAGAGGTTGGTATGAAAAACCGCACTCTCTCGGAATCCGTATAACAAAATTGCTTTATTTCATGACAGCAAACATCGCTATGCCCAACGCGTTTCGGTTCGCTCCTCGAACCTTGGTCACGGGTAATTTTCACTAACCGGCAAAACAGACATCTTTTATTTCCATTTCACACACATTTCCTGTTGTGTGTGGCTGCAAAGCATTATGGTATGCGTAGTTCAAAGAAATTTTAAATTTTTATATTTTTCAAAACGTGAATGAAAAAAAGTGCTTATAAGTGTTGACGTGTTATTTACAATTGGTGTGCACAAAATAATTGTGTGACAGTGCCTGATAGTGAAATTGTTCTAAAACGTAATATTTTTAAAACGTATTTCAACATTTTGTATAAAAACAACTTTATAGTTGCAGAGAAGCCAAAAGACAAGTTTCTTTCCACTATGGTTTAAACTTCCTGTTTGGACTCATAGATCCCTCTAGTGGGGGTTTTTCTTAGCTTTAACCACTAATCTTATTTATACTCCTAAATCCCTCTAGTGGGGTTTATTATACTTCTTCAAACTTAAGCCACTAATCCCTGTTTAGTCAGGAAATTATGTTTTTGACACTATGTTTTTTTCTCCATGTTTTTTTCTTTTTCATCTCTATTTGCATTTCTTTGTACATATTATATACAAGTATGTATACTGATTTAGTGTCTTATCTAATCAGTAGCTCTAATTACAGCACAAAATAAACTTCATATAATATAACATAAAATTTCTTAAAGATGTACAAATAACTCTTCGTCCTGGTTCAGGCCCAACGGTGTCAAAGTCCTGAATGACACAATATGCTTTGACTCCTTTTGTCTCAGATGTTTTTCACGATTTCCTCCTCTTTCTGAGTACGGTATATGTTCTATTGCATAGAATCTCAAAGACTCCCAGTTACTGTCGTGCTCCTTTTCCATATGCTTTGCTATAGCATTTGAGCGATCCTTGTTCACAGTTGCTCTAATATGTTCAAGGATGTGTTTTTAATCTCGTAAATTGTGCTCCCTATATATTTCAAGTTGCATGGGCACTCAACTATATACACGACATATTTGGTTTTACAAGTGATGTGCTGTCTGATTTTCCAATTTACACCCTTATTGATGGCCACTTCTTTTTTGGGGATTGCAATCTTGCAGGCTTTGCAACTTTTACATGGCCAAAACCCTTCAATTTCAGTCCATGGTTTCTGTTGGCTCATTCTGAAATGACTATTCATTAATTTATCACCCAGATTCGGGGCTCTCCTGTAGGTGATATTTGGATAATCCCCTATTATCTCTGATATTGTCGGATCCAGTTTCAGGATACCCCAGTGTTTTTTAAGGATCCTGGTCAGTTCACTTCTTTCCGTTGTATAAGTTGTTATCAATCTCATTTTAGAGAGTCCTCCTTATTTGATTTCACTTGTTTTTAAGAATCTCTCCTCGGTTTTTCATTTTTACTCTTTCCAAACTTTGGTCGACAATCTTATGGGGATATTTTCTCTTTTTGAACCTTGTTTGCATCGCACTGCTATGATTTTCAAATTCCTTATCTGTGGAGCAATTTCTTCGTAGCCTTAGAAACTCTCCGTAAGGTATATTCCATTTTTGGTTTAAAGGATGAAAACTATCAACATGGAGAACTGCATTGGTGGCTGTTTTTTTCCGGAAAAGTGTAGTTTGTAAGGTGTCTCCTTCTGCATAAATTTCAATGTCCAGGAATGAAATTTTGCTTGAGCTGATCTCATATGTGAAATTCAGATGGGCCTCATTGTTATTCAGGATTTGAAAGTATTTCGCAAAATCCTCCTCTGACCCGTCCCAAATGATAAAAAGGTCGTTGATAAACCTCCACCATGCAACTGTCTTTTGCACATATATATCATTTTCACATTTCCATGCTATTTTTTGTTCGTACCAGCCCATAACTAAATTAGCAAAATTTGGAGAAAAGAAAAGCCCATGGCTGTACCTTTCATTTGTTTAAAGAATTTTTTGTTAAACAAAAAATGTTATTTTGTAAACAAAGAGAAATCATATCCAACAGCATGTTATTATGTTGTTTGAATTGAATGTTCCTTTTGCCCAAGAAGAAACTGCATGCTTTTAATCCTATTTCATGCTCTATATTTGTATACAGTGATACAACGTCCATAGATATTAATTTATATCCTGGATGCCAAGGTATACCTTCCAATTTTTGAAGTAAATCTGTTGTATCTCGCAAATAGGAATTAAGATCTTTTACCATTGGAGCCAAAAATGATCAATATAATTTGACATTGGTTCCATCAATGAACCAATCGCAGATATTATGGGTCTACCCGGTGGTTTGTGTAGACGCTTATGAACTTTTGGTAAGAAGTAAATTGTTGCCACCACTGGATTTTCCACTGTCAGGTATTTCTTTTCTTCTTCATCAATTAAACCCCGATCTAGCCATTCACAAAGATATTTATTGATTATTTCTCCAATTTCTTTTGTTGGATTATTTCCCAGCTCTTTATAGCATGTTTTATCCTGTAATTGGCTGTTTGCCTCCCATACGTAGTCTTGTTTGTTTTGAATGACTACGTTGCCACCTTTATCTGCCGGTTTTATTTCAATTGAGGTGTCCTGTTGCAAGTTTTTTAATGCATTTCTTTCCAATATTGACAAATTATCCTTTGTTTGTCTTTGATTGAGACAGTATAGATCATGTATTACCGCCTCATGGAACACATCAATCTTATTTCCTGGAGGCAAAATCGGGTAGAAATATGATTTAGGTTTCTTTCCACTGATACCTGCACCCAGTGGTGGGAACAGTTCATCTAGACTTTCCATATTGTGGTCAGTTTCATCATCTCCCATTGTCAGGAGGGCTTCCCAAGCTTGTTCATCTTCCACCAATAGTTCACTTTCCAAATTAATTGTGGGATTTTCCTGTGATGATGTTTTCTTTTCTGCGTATAGTTTGGCCAATTTTATTTTCCGGATGTATTTATAAATATCTATCCGTGTTTGTGCAATGTCCAAATGGGTGTTAGGGCAATAGTTTAGCCCTTTCTTTAATAATTGTTCTTCTGGATTTGTCAATTGTCTGTCTGAGAGATTGATGACATTTAGTTCTTGAGTATCCTTATTTTTTTCTTTTTCTTTTGTTTTTGTGATTTCTATTTCTACAGCTGACCGACCGAGCGAGTACGATGCGAATGTACGCGTGGGTTCCGACCGAACCGTTTCCGGATCCGAACCGCTCCGACCGACTCGTATGGAAACGAATCGCACCACGCAATGGAGACGTTATCCGACCGAGCGAATACGATGGACGCGTCGGACAGCCGGATCGAGTCGGAGCGTCCGGCTCGAAAAAGCTCCCGGAGCCGGACTTGGGGGGTCCGTAGCCGTACGAGTCGAACACAGGGGGATCCAAGGGTCCCCCCTAAACATGCATGTACGGTGCGAGTTGCACCGACGCGTACACACTGTAGGGCGCACTTGTTTGCGGCGTACCCATTGAGTCACTGGGAGCCCATGTACGCGTCGTACGACCGGCTCCCATTGACTTCAATGGGAGTCTGACCGAATCGAGTCTGGCAGCATGCGGCCGCATCGTACTCGCTCGGTCGGACTGCAGGAGTCCGGCTCGGTCGGAAATCTCTCCGGATCCGGCTCGGTCGGAGAGTTTTCCGACCCAGATCGGAATCGGCCCCTTAGTCTGTAGTTTCTCTGAAAGAAGAATGATCATTCCCTGATGCTCTATTTTATCAATAGCTTGAAACTGAACTATTTCTTGTTTTTCCAATTTTAGAAGCTCTTGGTTAAATGTACAACACTCTTGCAGAGTAGGCATTAGGCAAACTATAGACTTGTTTTCTCCAATTTTCTTATACATTACTTCAGCTGCTGTGTTTTCAGTTGTAAACAAGTTCCTTAGTAACCGGCTTTCTAAAGCTTGTTTACCATGTTTGGTTAGGACACCAATTCTTATATCTTTCAGAATATTTCCACAATCTTCATCAGTTGCTTGTCGCATATTCTTTATAAGTTCTTTATATTCAAAATGTAACCATATATTCACATTTCCAATACTTCCCAAACATTTCCTAGTGTCTTCATGCACAACTGTTTTAAAAACTGGTTGTCCTTTTACAGGAGTTAGTTGTAGTAGATCTCCAAATACAATTACATGTTTGCCTCCAAACAGAACATCGTAATCTGTTTTTAAAACCTGTTGCATTCTCAAGTGTACAAAGGCAAGCATTAAGTTTGAGACCATGCTCACCTCATCTATGATGAGAATTTTCATTTTCTTCAGCACTCTTGACACTTCATAAGAAGCATCTCCAGACAACTTCTGATATTCTAATTTATTATCATGTTCAACTGGTAACATAAGTGCGCTGCTAATCCAGTCGGAGCTGTTACAATGCAAGATAAATGTGAATCTGTCGTTTTTTGGAGATAACTAGTCAAAACTTTAATTAAAAAACTTTTACCTGTTCCAGCTTGACCACTGATGTACATAAGAATAGGTTTAAATGATGAACATATACATTCCTTTTTTTCATGTATCAAACCATGTTGTATCTGTTCTGTCACTTGTACATATATTTCTTTCTGTTCAACATTTAGCTGTTCTTCTAAGTTTTCCAACGTAGTATTCTCTTGTTGTGCTTGTTGCATTGCAATTTCTACTTCATACATGGCTATTGCTGCTTCATTTTTGATAATTGGTTGTCCCAGTGGATCTTGACTAGCTGGACCAGAACTTTGACTATCTTGAGAACTGTTATTAGTTTTTTCAGCTGTAATAGTCTTTTCTTGTTCAATTTCATCATTTAACATTTGTAGATTTGTAGGAAAAAGTGTACATGCAATGTTATCTTTGCATGCATTAAAAGAATCTTCATAGCAGTCAAAATGTCCAAGTAATTCAGTTTCAGCTACGCCATGGCTTGAACAGTTGCAAAAGTGCTAACTAAAAAAATTCTCTCTTATCTGGAGTTTCGCAACTGAGTTTTCTATGATTAATAAGATTGCCTTTGGCATGTTTCACTAAACAACCGTCACATCCAATTACTGCATATTTTCCTTGTTTTAAATTCTGTGTAACATTTCTTTTAAAGCTGTAATGTTGAAGTATTTCATACAGACAAAGCTCTTCCAGATGTGGACTCCTTTTAGGATAGTATGTATCCAACATATTAGTTTTAAGAATTTCTGTACTTTCCGGATCATTCTCTGCTAAGTATTGAATTACTTCTAATGTTTTCAACACTCTATTTCGTGTGCAGGCAAGACCTAAACTTACCCAAATGATTCCACATGACTTTGAATATAAACTAGAAGAGCACAAGCGATCCGAACATTCGTAGGATCCAATTTCTCTGTGGGAAAGCATTTTCAAGCTAAAGCTGTACAATTTTTTGCTAAGACTCTTCTCTTGTGAAATTTCTTCCCACATTTCTTTCATCTCTGTCTTTTCTGATTTCGTTATATATGATGTAACATAGCGTGCAACTGCGATTGAGTAATCTGCAACATATTGAATGTCCATGTTTGCATTCCTTATTTTCAAAATAACTGGATTGTAGTCATTAATATACTTTGACTGTTCTGTTCTTTTTAAGTTGTACGTATTCTTCGTTGATTTCCGAGTTATTGTGTGCCTCACAGCAGACATAAAAGAATTTACTCTTCCTTTAGAAATTACTGGACGTGGGAATCCAAACCGACACTTGGTATAAAATTTTCCTTTAGACTTGTATTTTCGTCGACAATACTTTCCACAACGGTGACTCTGGAAACGTAAAACTTGTTGTCTCATGCTTTTCACTCCTCCTTCTCTTGTAATCTCACACGTAACATACTATTCGATGAAAGACAATACTGTTTCATCAGTATCCGTTCCAAATTTCGGAGCATTCTTTATCCATATTAGCATGTGTATATGAGGAGCACCTCACGCTTGATACTCTTTTCGCCCAAAAAATCAATAACTTCTCCAAGAGGACAATTATTTTTATTGCAGATAAAAGACATCATAGCTTGAAACCTATGATTAAAATACCTGCAGACATTTACAGGATCCAATGAACGCAGTTCTCCAGGTGTCTTCATTTCAATATTTTTGATATTGGAATTTGCTTCTCGTAGAAATTCAAGTAAATCTTCCCATGCATACTCAGCACAGCTAAGTGTTACAAACCATGTTGGTGTACCTAAGTTTCTTAACATACACTTAAGTTCACCATGACGACGAAACCAATACTCATTGGTTCCACGTTGATATGCCATCAAATTAATTAACTGTGCTTCTAAATTTTCATCTGTACGTTCAACTTTGTCCATGAATTCTTTGGCTGAAACAAGTGATTGATGAACTCCTGTTTAAAGTATGTGGTTCACTGCATACGAAAGAGAAGACAAATCACTTTCAAACAAAAGGTGAAATATATGTGGAATGCACTGTCGAAATCTAGGATCTTCACAGTATAATCTTGTTGAGCGATATTCTGAAGCTGGAATCCGTACAGGTCGCTCATCAAATCGTCCACCTTGTCCAGTAGGGAACAGCTGTGGAAAACAACGAGCTTCTAAGCTTTTCTCCCATACACTCATTAGAGTTCCCTTTGCTTTTTTCATTTGAAATACCTCAATGCTGTTTCCTATTACTTCTTATGAATGTAGAGGACATATTGTATAATGTTCATAAATCTCTTCACTCCTCGACTTGTCCACTTTCTCTATTTGACCACTTGAAAGTTCTGATTCATCTTCTAAACTTATTACCTCTTCATCAACATTTACATTTTTATAAAAAATATTGTTCTGTACAAGATACAACGTAGCCTTTTGAAGTTTATTAACATCTACAAACTCTTGCCATATTTTCCGACTCTTTGTTGGTACACCATTTACTAGAATAACTACTGCCTCATTTTCCTCTCTGTCTCCACCAACAGTTTCAATATTTTTCTTACAATCTAAAGGCAAGTACACAATTCTTCCTTTCAGACCTCTTTCTAAGTCTGTTGGTGGCAGTTTACCTGTTTTAGGCTCCATGCGAATTATAGCTTGAAATGGGTGAACAGATTGAATAAGAACTGACTCATATGTATTCAAATCTGCCAGTTCCTCTGGAATAGGTTCTATTTCTAAGTTGTTATGTATTCCTCTAGCTGGCATTTTGTTCTCTTCTAATTTGTTGTAGCAATATTTACAAATACGTTGATCAGTACCCAACTCAAATTGACCTTTCACGAACAAGTAACCTCCAAATTGCTGCCACCTATCATTGTTCTCCTTTCACTTTTTAAATGCAAATTAACATTCCTAGTTTGACTTTTATAATGAGTACGTCGACAACAAATACAAACATAGTTTGGTTTTTCAGAACACACTGTCTTAAACTTTGTAATTTCTTCTTCAAACTGATCAATGCTAATCTCTTTCCCATGTTCTTCAACATCTGCAGTTGTCAAGCTCTCAGTTTCTACACACTGCTGTTCTGAACCAAAAAACGAAATTCAATTTCATCACACATTTTTCTACATCTGATAAACAACTGTGTAAAAGAGCTGTGTTCAGTTCACTTAAACATAATGCAGGAGTCTTTACATAGTACACTTTCCTTACAAACTTCCGCATTCCTGAGTGGTGTACTGCTAACATTCTTAAGTGATGAAAAGTACTTTTACACACTTTTCTCGAAAGACAAGCCAGAGAATGACCGTGCTTCCTAGTATATTATCTTACATTACATGGATCTAGCCCTTGTAACAACCTAATCTTCTGTTTAACACTTTTCTGTGCATATTGTCGTAAAAAAAATTGCATTATGCCAATAGATTCCTGTCGAATACTGCAAATACTGCTACAATCCCACTTATATACAGGAGCTTGTGTGCGTTTCCCTTGCACTTCTTGAGCTATTAATTATTCTGCACTCACAACAACTATTTCTTCTTTTGTAATGGGACAACCTTCCGAACTTCATAACAGCGACCTCCAGTATCAACTGCAAATGGTAAATTGTTGTCTTGAAAGTAGCTTTCTTCATTAAAGAAAGGCTCACTAGTAGAAGTGTGTTTCCACTCACCAATGAAAGTTTTACAAAAGTTACTTCTATTAACAAGCCTTTTTCTTTTGCTTTTGTCTTTCTGAAACTTCATTGTTTTATTTAAAGATTTCATCCTTTTTAGAATTAATATAAATAATTTTCATTTCAAGTTAAAAGCAGTATCTACTACAGTTTCAATCCGCTGCTTTTGTTTGTAAGCTAGTAATCTTTTTTATACTTTTTACAGTCTTTCAATAAATTCTGAATTACTCTACTTGAAAAAGTCGTTGTAGAATCTCTTGAAATTGTTTTTGTCTTCGTGTAACTTGTGTTTTTTCCTTATTTTTTGTTTTCTTTTTTCCATTTGAAGTGTCATTCTCCTTCTCATTAGTTGAAAAACTCTTCTTTGTCCTTTCATTCCTATTCTTCTCATATAATTTCTCCACAACTTTTTTAAGAAACTGTTTAGTGGTCTTACCTAAACAGACTTTATCCTTAGTAACACTCTCATTTGTTTTTGACACCTTTCTAAGTAGATCTCTTTTTTTGTTTCCTTCTCTTTTCATCTTTTCTTGCCAACTTGAATTTGTGATTCAAACAGAATAATTTTCTGAAAAGCAAAGAACAGTTTCATTAGTTTCTTACATTTATTCTATATTTTAAAATAATTTCATATAATTACTGATATTAATTACCAAGCAATTATTTACATTACTATTTTCTGGATTTTAAACTTCAAAACACTACTCATTCCACACAAATATATACTGCGTTCTTCAACAATACCTTCCCAAACACTTATACAAAGTACCATAATCCCTAAATAATTTCCTATCATATCTTTAACCTCATTGGCCTCTTGCATCTCACTACTCAGCAACTACTAACAATGTTCGGCCTCCCAAACGCAAACTAGAAACGCTTTCCATATCACAGTTCAAAGTCTCACCATATTACTCAAAGGATGCATACATCTCCCTTTGCCTTTTCCTAGTGGCATCATACTAAAAAGAAACATACAACTAGTTCTATACCTGTGTTTTATAGGTATCGGATATTCTAATACATAACTCGTGTGAAAATAGATGTTGAAGCATAGACATACTTGTGATGTACACAGGTTCAGAATGAGCAGGAAGCTTGACAATACCTTAACTTATATTCACGTGTGCTTTAGAAATGTGCAAACAACATTTCATTTTTTCATCTCACTGAAGTTACTAAAGCATGTCCGTGTTAAAGCCCCCCCCCCACTATTTTCCCACAAGCTTCAATCTGCAGAAGGCCATTTCTTCTACATTACCCTGGCCGATTTTGGACCCCAATTCATCCCTGTACCAGTAGCGGCTCGCCGAGGGTGTGCTGCGGGGAGGTGGGGCATGGCGGGGGAAGGGCAGGGAGAGGGGTAGTAGAGTCCAACATACCACGGACAGGAGTAAGGTAAGTAATTAAATAAATAAAACAATTTACCTTGCGAGCGATGCAGCGCCGAGTTGGTGAAGCACTGCACGCAAGGTAAATTGTTTAATTTAATTAATTACGTTACTCCTGTCCGTCGTATGTCGGACTCTACTACCCGCCCTCCCTGCCCCTCCCCCACCCCACTGCCCTGCAGCATTCCCTCGGCGAGCCGCTACTGCCCTGTACCTTAGACACAAGACCATGTAACCTTTGCAACATCACACACTGCACTTGTATACCACTCAAACCGATTGCAACTTTCTGTGCGCTGCACAGATGCCACCAACAAGTCAATCAGCGTCTAAGTGCTATTTCTCAGGGTACATGGGCCTCTCTTACGTTCCTTTTACAAATGACAGGAGACAAACTGTTAAAGAGCGGGAGCAAAGACGGGGGAGAGGGGGTCAACGGACGTATCATTACCAAATTCTTAATCTGCTGGACCTCTAATATAAACAGATTCAGCACAGGGAGAGACCCTGACAATTCCCTCCATTTATATTCACATGTACTTCACCAGTATGAACAAATTCGTACATAAAATATGCTCGGAACATTTCCATTTCTTTTATCTCTCACACATTCATAAAACATATCTCTAGTAAAGAAACGCCCCCCCTTCCCCTCACCACCTGTATTTTCCGACAAGGCACAATCTACAAACATTCCTATTTTTCTTACTTTCACTGGGCCGATTTTCCATATTAATTCAACCCTGTACCTTACTCGCAACACCATGCAGACCTTTCAACATAAGAGACTGCATTCCTCATTTCACGAAAATACTTAAATATATACGGCGCACTTCAACAATACCTTCCCAAACACTCATACGAAGTACCATAATCACTAATCCCTTTATCACCATGTATTTCACCTCATCTGTCTTTTCATTCTTCACTACTCAGCAACTACTAACAGTCTTCACTCTATCCAAATGCAAAGCACAAACACTTTTCATATCACAGTTGACAGTGTCACCATATCAATGAAAGCATGCGTACATGGAGCTGTATCTTTTCCTAGTAGCACATACTTAAAAGAAACATACAAATAGATGTATATCACTGTTATATAGTTTTCTAATCTTCCGATGCATGTAGAAAGGGACGTATAATTCTTAATCTCTCGATCTACCGGCCTTCTAATATCTGCACAATCTGCATGGCCAGGGACTGTCACAGTTGCCTAAACTTATATACAAATACAGCTCACCAGTGTGAAAAGTCCGAGCACTACGTCTGCACGCAACATTTCTTTTTTTTTTATTTCGCTCAAGTTAATAAAACATGCCTCTTCTAACCACCCTCCCCACTTTTTTCGACAAGTAACAATGTGCAAACATACTACAATTTCTTTATATTGCCCGAATTCATTTTCGAATGCAAATTAACCCTGTACCTCACTTTCAAAACCATATACTCCTTTAAACATGACAAACTACACTTCTTCCTGTAAAACTCCTAGATATATATGGGTACTTGTTCAGCAACTACTCACACTCTATGCACATTCTTTTACAAATGTGAAACAGCACACTTCAGTAATACTATGTTATTTACCCCCCAAAAATGTTCAAACTTACAAATATCGTCTCAAACACTCAACCACTACTACACAATATATAACACACCTTATTAATTTGTAACTCACCTCTGTAGTTGGTATGCAGATTTCGAATTTCACAAACGCATGCAATCTTTTCTTTCTCAGACAATAAATATAATTCTATACTCTTGTCAAGAATAGAACCAATAATGGCAAAATTTCCCTCTCTTTTCGCACATAAATACATGTACGTAACAAATCACAATCCTTCCTTAATTATTTCAAATTGCACAACACATTCCTATTGGTTACTCATATTAACACTCTCTAACTTTCTTCTAAAACGCCCCCAACTGGTTCTCTTATTTTGTGGATTGGACACTCCCCCACACTGCTGCATCGCCATACAGCCCCAAACCGTTACAACAATTTAGAAGCCTATTTCTAATAATACTACTGCAAATTTTAAAGAACACACTTCTTCTAGACATACTACTTATTTTGAAAAAATTACTTTAATAGCTTACCAGTTGTAATTAATTTTGCATTTCATATTTTAATACCACAGTTATTTCTACTGCTCCACCAATCACCTTTTCGCCAATTTCCATACCAACCGTTTCTGCAACATTCAACGGAAGACTGCAGGTCACAAGTTCACCAACTTTCATCACAACAGTTTCTGCAACATTCAATGCCACGTGCAGGTCATCAGTTCACCATACTTCATCCTAACAGTTTCTGGAACATTCAACGCCACGTGCAGGTCATAAGTTCACCATACTTCATCCTAACAGTTTCTGGAACATTCAACAGCACGTGCAGCTCACAAGTTCACCATTTTTTTAAGGTCAGAACAGTACCTTTCAAATGCAAATAGCAGGTGTGGTTGCGCTCCGCACGTTTGATCGTATCCTATATAGTATACGTTTCAAACATTTTTTATTAACCAATCAGAAACATACTTTCTCACCAAACTAACATGCACCCTAGTTTTCACTACACAATGTTCTTCACCACCCAATCAGTTGTCGTTTTCTCCAAAAAAAGCTTCTTCTCCACCTTTCAACATATCTCTCATTCTACCAACGGACTACAAGAGCTACAGACATCTTTTGATTCCTTCCAGCCATACCTTGAAAATGCTAGTATGGATCGTAGGACACAGCTATGTTTTCTGGTGCAAAAGGTATGCTGAACACAGACGTATTGACAAAGACCTAGGTTTACAAAATGTGGACATTAAATGGTTTGCCCAGAGAGGATTAAAGTGGCACCAATTGTTGCCTTTGGTTAAAACCTCTTTGCATCTCCAACCCCTAACCTCATGATTGTGCACTGTGGTGGCAATGACCTAGGCACATTGACTGGGGTAGGTCTGGAAATGCTCATGAAGGATACCTTTGGACAATTAATGTTGCTTTTACCTCAAACTGTCTTTGTATACTCCAATATATGCCAAAGACAGAAGTGGAAATGGTCAAATCAATTCTGTCCTCATATTGAGAAAGCTAGGAAGAATGTAAAAAAGCTGTGTCTACATACCTTAGGGATCATAGAATGGGGTCCATCTACAACAACAACATACGTTTTGATATGGATGGCATCTACAGGAGTGATGGAGTACACTTCACAGACCAGGAAAACAGAGTTTTTCTCAACAACCTGAAGCTGTACATCCGCACTTACATGTAGCTCCAACAAACTCACAATTAACAAAAGGGCTCTTTTTAGAGCCACCCTATAACTCAGTAACACAGGCCCCCAGGCTCCAGGGGGCCCCCTCAGCACAGTGCTTCGGCCGGAGAGCTCCCTCAGCACAGTGCTTCGGCTGGAGAGCTCCTGATTTAATCAGGAGAGAGCCCCTCCATGTACCTTGCAGGAGGGCCCCCTCAAGTTTCATTACACCACCTCACCCGGACCATTTTAGGCCCAGGGAACCGCTTCCCCCAGAGCCTCGCCAAAATGCTTCGGAAACGAGCAAAGAGCCCCAATTCCCCGTACTCCCTGCCACCTTCCCGCCTGCTGCGGCAGCCAGCATTCCTTTTCAACAAAGCCAGCTGCTCCATGCAAGCTCCCTTTGCCCAAAAGCAAAACTGCTTCGCTTCATAAAACCGAGACCAAATTTCCTCCTCTCGCTTCCATCAAGTGAAAAAAGTTTGCTATCACAGAGCCGGAACTCTGCATAGATCCCGCCTTGCCATAGCAAACAACAATGTCCATGGGTTACGCACCACGGGTCATTGTTGAAACTGGTCCTCGGAGATGGTGATACCCAGGGCCACGGAAAGCTCCTCAAGGGAAATGGGACGATGCTCCTCCATCCAATTTAAAGCCTGCGACATCCTACTCCCCGGGGCCGGCAGTCCGCAAAAGACCCAGCATTTTAATTCATAAATGCCCAAAGAAGTAGTACCCCCCGGGACAGTGTGGGGAAGCTTCACCCCTCCACACTTAAATTTTACATATGCCTGCAAACACGTGCTCCTCCTCGGAGCGGAGGGGGAGGAAAGACGCGTACCCACCCTCCCCCCCATATCATTATATTTGCTCCAAGGAAGTGGCGTCCTTGTGACAGAAGTAAACCCGCATCATAGCTAAACATTGCTCCCGGGAACTAGCCACCCTGTGGCTTAATTAAACGAAGCACTCGACACCGCGCTTCGTTTTTCTTTTTCCACCGTCATTTCCAGTCCCTACGCAAATCCCGCTGAAAGCATATAAAAATGTTTCTTTACGTTCCGACTCCCTCTGACACCCCCTCAGCACCCTTGAAAGGTCACAGTGTTCCTACCCTACCCTCTTCTACTTTTTTTCTTCCTTTTCCCCCTACTCGTTTCAACCGAGTCACAAAATGGTTGCCAAGACTTCCTAGTTTGAAGTGTTGGAGCCAATAAGAGGCAACCTCGTACTCGGGAGCGCTCAGCCAATCAGATCTCACAATTTTCAAATATCGATATCTCTAAATCTTTAAATATCTCAAAAACTACTGAACGCATTTACACCATTTAAAAAAAAGCGTGCTTTCTGGACCAAGAGCTATCTGTGTACCAAATTTGGTGTAATTCCGTTCAGCAGTTCGGGCTGTAGCCGTGTCTAAAGTTTCATATGGAAATTTACATGGAGGAAACACGTTTTGGGACCCCCCTTTTTTCTCATCCCCCCTTCATGAATCACCCCCAAACATTCAAGACAGAAGCTGACCTCAATGAACAATTAGTTTGAAAATTTCGTAAAGATTCGTCAAACGGCGCCAAAGTTATTGGTAAAACAAAAAACGCTTTTCCTATGGAAACTAGGTTCTAACTATAACTACCTACTGGCGGCCGCCAGTAGGCAATATATATATAGATAGATAGATAGATAGATAGATAGATAGATAGATAGATAGATAGATAGATAGATAGATAGATAGATAGATAGATAGATAGATAGATAGATAGATAGATAGATAGATAGATAGATGTGTATATTTTTATATAACATTAAACTTATAAAATTAATTAAAATGAATAGTTTATTAATTTTTTTTCAGTAAATATGCGTATATATATATATATTGATTATTATGTATGCGTTTTTACCTTTTTTTAATTAAGTTTATTTGTTATATTGGCTAAAATATGTACTTTTTTAAATTAATTTTATTATTTAATACATTTAATATTTAGTATTTTTATATGTATATAAAAATCGATATTTTGTACAACAATATTTTTAACATCGATTTTTGTTGTTGATATTTTTGTACTTACCTGCTTAAGTATAGTGAGTCGATATTTTTGCATTCTATATTTTTTCATCAATATTTTTTACTTCTATATTTTTTACATCGATATTCTGTCAGTGAACCTTAGTTAGGCGTTTTTATAAGCCATATGTGCAGTTACAGACCCATAGCCTCAGTTATACATCAATCTAAGAAACAGATATTGATATCAAAATTAATAAAAAATAATGTTAGCAAATTTGCAATAATAGAACTCTTTATGTTGCTACTTCACCATGTAATACTACATAATGAAAGGCTAAATGTAGTACTCTTTCTTTTGGTTTTCAGACATTGATTTTTTCTTAACTACAGTGAGTTACAATGCTAACAAAAAGTCAGAGAAGAAAGAAACAGAGACAATGATACTATGTGATTACAACTGAGGAACAAAAGGTGCAAAGTGCAGAAAAAGTGGTGAAAGAGAAAAGAGCTACTGGTAAGAGAACAAAGACATTTCTTAAAATTGTGTGTCGTCAGCTTGAAAAAGTACAAAATTAAGGAAATAAAAAGCAAACTTCACAACTGACTAGGAAAGGAGAAAAAGTCTATCATATGAAGAGTTAAAAATTGTGCAAAAAAGGAGAGACTTTAACCAGAAGGCAGAGGCAGTTTATGGAAATCAGAGTTAGAATGTTCTGTAGTAGAGTAATTCATAATTTATTGAAGACTATGAAGACGTGTAGGAGAAGAAAAGAAGCAGTGAAACAAAAGAAATGTGTTGAGGGTGTAGTCGATAAGGCATTTGGAGAGACTTTAACCAGAAGGCAGAGGCAGTTTAGGGAAATCAGAGTTAGAATGTTCTGTAGTAGAGTAATTCATAATTTATTGAAGGCTATGAAGATGTGTAGGAGAAGAAAAGAAGCAGTGAAACAAAAGAAATGTGTTGAGGGTGTAGTCGATAAGGCATTTACTCTCAAGAGGAAACTATTTATTTTGATTTTGAAAAGAATGAACACATTAGACAAAATAGTGTTGTTTATGAGGAGACAAAGCCAAAAGAAAAGACTTGTCAATAGAACTAACATTTGCAAAGTTTTTAGTGGTGAATGTTACATACTTCCAGTACTGAGCCTCTCTTTAATGAAGAAAACTACTTGCAAGAGAACAAATTAGTGCATGCAGTTGACCAATGTGGACGATGTTATGAGATGAAAGATGGTTCTCCGATTCCAAAAGAGGTGATGATACCTAGAAATGTAGAGGAAGTCAGCTGAAGAGGTACAGAGAAGGTGTAGACAGGCCCTTGTATGTAAATGGAACTGTACCAGTGCTTGTAGTGTTTGGCAGGAATCTATTGATGTGTTGAGAAATGTCCTACGTATGTTTCCCTGTAGGAGTCTGAAACTGAAAATCGCTATGTTGCAAGGATCCGATCCACGCAAAGTGAGAAAGTATACTAATTTACAGGGACATTCACTAGAATGTCTATCAAAGAAAGTGTGCCAAAGTACCTTTCATCACTATAGAAAGTTAGCTGTTCACCACTCTGAAATGTGAAAACTAGTTAGGAGGCTTTATTATGGGTAAACTTCTTGCCCTATGTTTAGGAGAAATGAATAGAGCTCTTTTGCATAGTACAGTAGCAGAAGTACAAAAAGTTTGTGATGATGTTCAGTTTCGTTTCTTTGGTCCTGAAGAGCAGTGTAGGGGAAAAGAGGACTTGGTATCTGCAGCAGTACCAGAACAGAAAACAACTATTACTGTTGATACCTTCCAGGAAGAGATTACAACAGAGGGGCATATTAGCAAGGGCACTATCGCCGCTTTAGCGGCACTTTTTGCCGCTAAAGCGCCGATATTTATATCGCCCTATCAGCAAACTGTCTCTAACAGCAGTTAGCGACAGTTTGCGGGCATTAGCGCCCGTTTCTTTACCGCTTTGCATGTCAGCGATATTTATCGCTAATGACATGCAAAGTGGGCGTTCCCGACGAACAAACCTGGGAAACACTCGCTAACAGGCCTATCGCCTATTAGCAAGGTGGCCATGGCCCCAGTTAGCGACGTGAAAGTCGCGCTAACCGGGTCATCGCCATTTATTTAACACCTGCAATTAGTAGGTGTTAGCCATACCTAACATGGGGGTGGATTATGCTGATACGACCACAGGGTCGTATCAGCAAGGTGTTCTCCCTTCTCCATGCAACATCGCTGGTTTTTCAGCGATGTTGGCCCATTTCCCCCGCTATCGCTGGAATATTCATCGCCATAGCGCTAATCGTTGCTAATACAGCGTTAGCGTGGCGATATATTCCAGCGATAGCCGGCGATAAAAAAAATCACGCTAAGCAGGGTTAGCGATGATTATCGCCTCTTCTTGCTAATATGCCCCAGAGTTTCTTCAGAGATACCAAACTTTGTTTGCATTTGTTGTTGATGAATCACTGCAAAAGCCTAACTCTAAGGGCCTGATTACGAGTTTGGCGGCCCTGCAGCAGGCCTCCACAGGCCTCCACACCACCACACCGCTGCAAGACCATCAAACCCATAATCAGACCGCTTGCCGGATTACGAGTTAATCCTGCTGCGGCAGACCCACGGCAGTGCGCATCTAAGGCACAGTCATGCACCGCCGTAGCCTGTTCCTGCACGAAAGAGATACACAATGTTATGCTTTTTTTTCATGCAGGAACAGGGGATACAAAAATACAGGGGGGCACAACATGTGCCACCCTGCATGCACCCCCATGCACAGAGGTGACAGGGGGCCCTGTTAGGGTCCTCTGAGTTTCCTCACCGTCACCCTTTTCATGGCGGGCTCACCACCATGAAAAGGAGGGCAGTGAGGAAACTAGTAATATGCATGGCAGTGCCAGCATATTGCAACCTCAGACCGCTGCACCACGGCCGTGGGATCTATGATCCCCGGAGGTTTCAGCTGTCCTATGTCGGTCTCACCACCGCACTTGTAGTAAAGCGGTCGGACCGCCAGTGCGGCAGAGCTCGGACCACCAGCATGGCTATGACGGTCCTACGGACCGATAGGACCACTGTAGTCATAGTCAGCCCCTAAATTTTGATTTATATTTAAAATGTAAAAAAGATAACAATGATAAGTGGTGAAAATTTGTAAGTTATTTATTTGTAGAGGAACGTTTGGACTGTTCCATTCGACAAAAAATATATGTAAGTACTGTTATAGTAAGTTATAGGATGATAAAATGCCAGCTAGAGCAGTCCATCACAAATTAGAAGTTGTTTCAATTTCAGTACAACTTCAAAATCTAAATGTGTATGAATCAATTCTTATCCAATGAGTACATCCATTCCAAGCTATAGTCCGTATAGAGCCAAAGACAGGGAAGTTACCTCCGAGTGAACTCCAGAAAGGTCTTAAAAGCAGAGTTGTATATTTGCCATTAGATTTGAAGCAGAATATTGAAACTGTAGAGGTACAGAGAGATGTGTAAGAAGCAATTGTAATCCTAGTGAATAGTCTTCCTACCAAGAGCAAAAAGATATGGCAAGAGTTAGCAGATGTTATTAAGGTAAAAAATTCAATATTCTATCTGGTACAAAATATTATTTATTATATAGATATTCTTCAGAATGTACCACATGGAGGATGGAGGATGATGTTTCATGGTCAAGAGTTCAGATTGAAAAAGTGAATCGATCCCGATCAGAAGAAATATATGAACGCACTTTTCACCCTCTACATTCTAAAGAGATCACTAGTGATGATATTGATTTCTTTCAAATGAAAGAAGCAAGAGGAGCTCCCTTGAGTGTCTGGGAGAGAACTTTAGAAGCTCGATGTTTTCCACATCTCTCCCCCACAGGAAGTGGTGGTAGATATGATGACTGGCCTGTATAGATCCCAGCAGCCGAGTACAGATCAACTAGACTATACTCAAAAGAGCCTAGATTTCACTGGTGTATTCCCTATATATTTCATCTTTTATTTGAGAGCGACTTGTCAGGACTGTCTTATGCAGTAAACCACATTCTGAAGACAGGAATGAATCTGCAAAATATCACAGCAAGGGAATTTGTTAATAAAATTCAAGGAAAAGATGAAAACCTGGAATACAACTTAATTAACTGGATGGTATTCCAGCGCGGCACCAGTAAATATTGGTATTGTTGTCATGGTGAGTTGAAATGCATGTTGAGAAACCTAGGAGTACCGACTTGGTTTCTAACACTCAGTTGTGCTGAGTATGCATGGGATGACCTGCTTGATTTGCTGTGAGAAGCAAACTCTAACATAAAAGACATACATTCTAAAGATACCAGGAGAACTTTGATCACTGGACCCTGCAAACGTTTGCAGATATTTTAACCACAGGTTTCAAGTTATGATGAGTTTCATCTGCAATAAAACTGATCCGCCTCTAAGTGAAGTAACTGATTTCTTTTGGAGCAAAGAGCACCAAGCTAGATTCATATATTCACATGCTGCTATGGGTAAAAGATGCCACTAGGTTTGGAAACTAAACTGAAGAGTCTGTTTTGTCTCTTATACAACAGTATGACATGTGCCATCTCAAAGGATATGGCTGACAAGGGTTTGAGAAACAACGTCAGAGAAGACAGAGATGAAAGAGATGTGGGAGGAGATTTATGCACAAAAAAGTCTTACGAAGAAACTGTACAGTTTCAGCTTGAAAATGCTTTCCCACAGAGAAATAGGTTCATATGAATGCTTGGACAGGTTAAGCTTGGCTAGTTTAATCTCCAAGTCAAGAGGAATTCTGTGGGTAAGCTTAGGCTTTGCAAGTACTCGTAATAGAGTATTAAAGTCTTTTCCAGAAATAGAATACCTTACACAATTTGAACCCGAGAGTACAGATGTTCTGAAGGCTAGCATGCTGGATACAAACTACCCAAGAAAGAGTCCTCATCTTGAAAACATGTGTCTCTATGAAGAACGTCAGCACTATACATATAAAAGTAATGTAAGTGAAAATATAGAACAAGATGTGCAGTCCTTGGATGTATTGTTTGTTTAGTGAGACACAGCAACTGTAGTCTAATTAACCACAGAAAACTAGGTAGCCAAACCCCAGAGAAAAGGGAGTTTTTCTACATGGCAATTTTACAGTTGTTTGACCCATGGTGTGCAGAATCAGAATTACTTGGACAATATGACTCTTATGAAGACTCTTTCAATGCTGTGAAAGCCACTATTGAGTGCTCAGTGTTTCTAACCTGCCTGCAAATGTTGAGAGATGAGATTGAACAGGTAGAAACCATCTGTACAGAGATAGCCAAGGAGAGGTCTCAAAGCAGCCAAAGTTCTGAACCAGCAAGGCAAGATCCGCTTGGAGAGCCAATAATTTAAAACGAAGCAGCAATAGCTACGAATGAGGTAGAGAAGGCAATGCAGCAAGCAAGACACACACACTAGCCCTAGTATAAAACTAGGGAGGGAACTAGAGGCACAGGGCTTAGGGACGAGCCAGCCTCCTATATAGTATTAAAACACAAATAAGGCTGTCCCTAGTAAGGCTTCCTACAAGTACCTACAGAATCTCTAGAGATGTATATCCACAAGGGCATCTCAAAAGGTGAAAGACTGGCCTCACACACCACCTGGTGTCATGCTTCATCATAGGCCGTCCTCGCCCTCTAAAACTCCGTTTGATAGAGGGCGGGCATACACTGAAGACAGGGATGCACTTCTAAAACTAAGTGGTGGCCCGTAAGTGAGTGAAAGTGTAATTTAAAAACCATTAAACTTGTCCCCAAGAAGTTTAATTAAGGGGCAGATCTATGGTATTAAAACAAGTGAGCGGTAATCTGGGAATTCAATATCCCTTTACCGAAATAAATGGTCAACATGTTTCTGCTCTGCGTCCCATATGGGTACATAGCATTCGTCAGGACCGAGGTGGATATTGGGCTCTACCTTTTTACACAATGTGGTGACCGGCGGGGAGGCGAAGCGGATGAACATAGATGGAACTGCTGGAAGCGCTGAATATGACAAATAAGCCACAGTAGGCTCTTCCACCCTCGACCTCCCATGAAGCTTATAGGATAGTGTCCTTAGATACTCTCATATTTTAGATTTTGCACTATATGGGGAGTTGGTATTTGCACCCCGTTTCTTAGAGTGGTAACCCTTTCATACACATTGTGTAAAAAGGTAGAGCCCAATATCCACCTCGGTCCTGACGAATGCTATGTACCCATATGGGACGCAGAGCAGAAACATGTTGACCATTTATTTCGGTAAAGGGATATTGAATTCCCAGATTACCGCTCACTTGTTTTAATACCATAGATCTGCCCCTTAATTAAACTTCTTGGGGACAAGTTTAATGGTTTTTAAATTACACTTTCACTCACTTACGGGCCACCACTTAGTTTTAGAAGTGCATCGCTGTCTTCAGGTGTATGCCCGCCTCTATCAAACGGAGTTTTTAGAGGGCGAGGACGGCCTATGATGAAGCATGACACCAGGTGGTGTGTGAGGCCAGTCTTTCACCTTTTTGAGATGCCCCTTGTGGATATACATCTCTAGAGATTCTGTAGGTACTTGTAGGAAGCCTTACTAGGGACAGCCTTATTTGTGTTTTAATGCAGCAAGCAAGACAGGAAATCGTAGCTTTCCAACAGTTAGTAACACAACTGAATAATAAAAAGAAAGACATTTTCAATGAAGTTAAAGATAAAATAGAGCATGGATTCCTGCATGAGAAGAGGCAGTGTGAATGTTCTTCATTTAAAACAATTCTACTAAACATAAGTGGTCAAACTGGTACTGGAAAAAGCTTCTTATTTAAAGTACTGACAAGTTATCTACAGAACACTACAGATTCAAATGTGTCATGTGTAGTTACTGCACCAACAGGATTAGCTGCACAAAACATTAAAGGAATTACTCTTCATCGAATATTAATGCTACCTGTGGAACATGACATCAAACTAAAATACCAGAAACTATCTGTCAACGCTTGTCATGAGGTAGCAAGAACATTAAAAAAACTGAAGCGTCTAATTATTGATGAAGTAAGTATGGTCTCAATTCTAACGCTTGCTTTCATACATTTAAGAATGCAGCAGATATTGAAAACAAACTATGATATACTATTTGGTTGAAAACATGCGATAGTATTGGGTGATCTACTACAACTAACACCTGTAAAAGGACAACCGGTCTTCAAAACACTTCTATATAATGAAACAAGAAATTCTCTAGGAAGTATTGGGAATGTTATTATTTGGGAAAACTTTGAATACTAAGAGTTGGTGAGAAATATGCATCAAGCATCAGATTTGCAATATGGAGTTATACTGAAGGACATTAGAGTAGGAGTTCTTACAAAAGAAGGAAAACGTGCTTAGGATAGTCACCTTATCAAGAAATTATTTCCATCTAATATTATAGCAGCACAACCTATTTATAATTTCATTAATGAACAGAAGTCTATAGTCTGTTTAATGCTTACTCTTCTGGAGTGTTCCAAATTCAATGAACAATTACTACAAGTGGAGCAAGAAGATATTTTGGAAATTATAACTATCGATAAAATGGAACATCTTGGAGTGACAATACTACTCACAGAGAAACTACAAGCAAAATTGGATTCTTTGGAGAAGTCTGTTTAAAAAACTGCAGAGTTAAAGAAGCAGTTGCGTGTGTGTAAAAATTGTCATATAATTTTGCATCAGAATTTAAATGTTGAAGAAGACTTATTAAATGGCTCAATGATTAAAGTTATAAATTTCAATAATTACCCAAACAGAGATGAGATGGAATACTTGGTCTTAAAATTAAATGATGTTGATGGTGTCAAGCAGATTGGTCGATGCGTTGTACGTTTCTTGCTAGTAAAATACTTTTATGTCCAGCGAAAGCAGTTTCCATTGTCTGTAGCATATGCTGTAACCATCCACAAATCTCAAATTTGCGTGTAGATGCAGCTTTTGTTAATATTGGAAGTACTGTATTCAAAGAAGGAATATGTCATATGTGGCATTGTTGCAAATTAGAACATTGTCCAGTTTGTTTTTGATTGACTTTGATGAGAAGAAAGTTTGTGCTGATGGAAGCTGGTAAGAGAATACAATCGGTGAAGAAGACTTTATGCTCCTCATTTGGGTCAGTGTGGAAGATTACAATAGAGTGTGTAGATGTTCAAGAAAAGGAAGCACACAAGGAGAATTCTGAAGGATCAAAGAAGAGATAACTGCTAATCGATGGAGAATTTGTAGGTTCCCAGTTTGAAACCAGTTCAGGGGTCAACTGCTATGCAAATGTTGTTCTGAATGTACTGTTCCATTTGTCACATGTAGTAAACCAAATTGAACAAAAAACAGATAAGACAATTTGTTCAGCACTATATAGTTTGCTGCAACGTGTATTGACTGACAGAACTATGATACATTTTGTTTCAGGAATCCAAGACCATATAGATATAGCCACCTGATCAGTACTGTTTTCTCTAAATATTCAACAAGATGCACAAGAATATATTATGGTGCTGGGAGTATTAGATGAAGAAGAAGTAAATATTAATGAATTATTTGGATTGAGTTACAAATGGAAACATGACTGCGAAGATTGTGTATTTACCTCGAGGTCTGTAATTAATTCTGAACGATTTCTGTACTTGACATTACCAGATACTAAAACTGTGACTTTTGACAAAGTGTTGAAAAAGGCCAACCAAAATATGACCTGTCCAAACTGCAGATCAGATGTCAAGTCTATGTTGTTCCTACAAACAATTGGGAAATATATTATACTGATGCTACAACAATGCAAAGCAGATGGCTCAAAATTAGAGACTGAAATTATAAACTTTGGGGCATATTTACAAGGAAATTGCGCCACAGAAACATCACTTTAATGATGTTCCTGTGGAGCAATGCCCTGCTCCATATTTACAAGGTGGCGTTAAGCCACTTAATGTGGCTTAACGTCACCATGTAAATATGCCCCTTACCGCAGCAGTCTGCTGCGGCAAAGGGGCGGGCAATGGGTGTTGCTGTGGGCATTCCACCCATTGTTTTTTTATGCTACCCCCTATTTACAAGGGTGCAGTAAATATGGGGCAGTGCCAAAAATAAGCCCAGGGAAAACCTGGTCTTAAACAGGTGCAACAAGGAGAAATGATTAATTTTGCCCCAATTTTGCAATTTCTGTGTGCTGCATTTTGCAGCACACATAGAAACAGCAAATCGCCCTTAATGATTGGTCATGTGCAGGAAGGTGTCCCTTCTGCACATAAACAATCATAAAAAATGACATTTGCCACTTCCATTTGTGCTGCATTCTGCAGCACAAATAGCAGTTACAAAGTGCCATTATTGATTGTTTAAGTGCAGGAAGAGACACCCTCCTGCACATGAACAATCATTCCCTGTAATGCAGACACCCTTGCACTATGGTGCAAGGGTGCTTGCGTTGGCGATAGGCAGCTAAATTTAGTGCTAGCGCTAGGGGAAATGCAGGGGTACGCAGCATTTTTGTAAATATGGCGCATCCCTGCATTTTGAAACTGCTCTGACAATTTCTTGTAAATATCCCCTTTTGTAGCTGGACAAATATCAATTTCAGGAAGAACTTTTACTACTTTGGCTATTATCTTTCACAAAGGAGTTAATACAACATCTGGACACTACACTGTCTATTTAAGATCCCAGACTGGATGGGCAGAATCCAATGGCATTAATCTAAAATTTAAAGCAAGACTACCTAGGAGATTACATAAAAAACACATATCTCTTGTTTCTTCGACCAAAGTTCTGAGGAGTATGTTTGGATGAAAAACTGGTATACGTTGTTTTTTATTACGTGGTTTATCTATTTATTAGACATTAATTGGCCTATTGGGGGTAATATCTTCAAAAAATATGTTCCAAATGCAAGATTCCTTTTCATTTCACCAAAGGAGTTTATATAACATCAAAACACTACATTGTCTAACTACAGTTAAAAACTGAATGCATATACTCCAATTACAGCAGGCTTAACCCTTTGGGTGCTCATGACGGAATGGTTCCGTCATGAGCACCAGTGCTCCTGTGCTCATGACGGAACCATTCCATCATGAGTACAGGCACGGAAAATCACTCTGCTGCAGACAGCAGAGGGATTTCCCATTTTTTTTTGCCTTAGGAGGTGAGGAAGAGCTTCCCCAACCTTCCGAGGCCTGTTAGTGGTTTTCTCTGTAATGACGATCGCGCGCATGGCGCGCTGTCATCATTAAAATGAAAATGAAACTGTTTCGCAGTTTCAGTGCGTGTGGGGCTATCTCAGCCCCCCGAGCACCGAAACACATGGGAGAGGTATTGTTGGAAAGGGGAGACTCTCCCCTTTCCAATGGTACCCTTCCCTAATGGATCCCTGCTTAGGGATCACCCCAGGAGACAGATGGGGCAATAGCCCCTGATCTGCCCCCCGGGGGGGCAGAAAGCTCACTAGGCACCAGGGTTTTTTTTTTTTATACATAGGGATGGGGGCTGCCCAGAATGGGCATGTTAATGCCCCCACCCAAAAAAAATGGTACAGTCTTTTTGCTTCCCCCGGGAGACAGATGGGGCAATAGCCCCTTATCTGTGAACCCGGGGGGCAGAAAGCCCACTACGCACCAGGGATTTTTTTTTCAAAAGTTCGGGGTGTGGGCTGCCCAGAAAGGGCATGCCAATGCCCCCATCCCCCCAAAAAAATTCAAAAGTCTTTCTGCCCCCCCAAAACCACACAAAGGTCCAGCACACTTAATACAGTTTCACAAGTTAATATGCAATGGTTTTACAGAAGTACGCCTTGATATAGCTTAAACATTCATTTCACATGATTAAATCTCAAAAAAGGGCAATTCAGCAAAGTTGTTCTTTAAATTCTTTATTGAGGACTTCTTTTTTCTGACAAGGTAAAACCGTAGCCAACGCGTTTCATCCACGCAGACTTCTTCAGGGCTACAAATAATATACATATATACAAATTACTTTACAAAAATTATTACATCTTCACTTTACAAACATTATAAAAATAGAAATAAACAATCCATTTATTCTAAAAACCATACCCATTATGTTATAGAGAATTCATATTGTATTGCATTTTCTATTGGCACAGGTGTACGTAGGACAAAGTATTTCAAATATAGGTCTCATAGCCATACTACATTCAGAAAATTTCTGCTGACTTTGCCACATTTCATGTAATCTAAAATTACATCCACAATATATCACAAAAACACTGTTCACTTTTCCCTGCTTCTCAGCATTGCTCAGTGTCACTGGTGGGAAGGGGCACTTGCGTCATTATTATGAAAAATGTGATATTCCCTAACATATATAATGAAGTGACAATTCTTACCAAAAACAAAACACACTGTTTTTTAACCTCAGTTGGATTATGGCGTTGCGCAGTTTTTCTTTCTATAGTTTAGTTAGTTTGCGATTTTATCTATTGAATAAAAAGGGAGAGAGAACCCCATTAAAATGTATACACAAGGGACAGGTAATCCTAAAACATGAGCATGAATAAGCTCATGCCTGTTGTAATGAATAGTCTGAAAGCCGATTAAGTCAATTAATTTTTCGTCATGAAGCAGGTTGTCAATATAAGCAACCCGTGAGTCAAATGGCGACAGTACCATCCATGTCATCCCATATATAACTCTATAATAGAAAGAAAACCGATACCCTTATGTACTCTATTAGGTTTGTTGTATATGAACATCTAAGTTACATTATACTCCAACATGTTTACTTATTATATCTGCCAGTTTAACTGATTTAGTCCTAGGCTAGAGAATCGAAATCATATGTTATAACAATAGTATGTATATTTATTCTTAAAATAGATATTTTATAATCAGTACTCCCCATCTGTCCATTTTAAATGGGGAATCAGTTTCTTCCATTCCAAATATTAATAAGGACAGTAATTCATATTCTAATTAATTGAATGTCACGTACATTGCACTATTTCACTATATGTGCAACATTCAAAGTTATATACACATTATTGGTAAAGCCTAAGTGCTTACAAGGTGAGTTACCTAATAGGTAGGGTGGCAGGTTCACTACACTACTATATTACATAGACAGCATTTAAACTTTGTGAACATGTAAATGACAGAGTCAAAGTTCATAGAAGGTAAGCAGGCTATGATTCTCTACGCTAAGTTAAATCAAATTATTCTTCTGAAAGGACGGGCATAGATCATCCCCCAAAAAAACACAAACGCTGTTCTCACTGCGTTAATTGTGGCATCTATAACTTACTTCAAAGTAGTATCATGGTTGGCATGGTAGCGTGGCATCCAACGTTCGTATAAACAATGCAAGCGCGAGCTCCATTTAAAAAGCCAGCTGATTGCCCACACCTGCTTGTGTGTTGAGAAAAATGTCTCTCTACCAGTTATTTACATGACGCCATATTGGAATGTCAAAGGATACATAGGGACTTATAAGTGTTACACTAGCGTAATTTACCGATTATAACCAGAAGAGATCATGTGCTTGATTTATGGACCTTTGAAAACCTAACCGAGTATTATTTATGTCAAATCTAAATAAGTGCTTATTTATCCTGTATTTAACGGAGGTTATCCTCTATTGCGTGCGCAATTTTCGACAATACAATCTCCCCTTGAGTTGTTCTTACTTTCTCCTTTTATATATTAAAACTATTTAGTTCTTAGTAATGGATCTGAGAATATTTACATTGTTAAACACCACAGTAAATTATTTAACTGAAACGCCAACCTCACATTCTACATTTATATACATGGCAGCCATCTTGGAAAGGTCAGGTGATTCTTCCGGTGTTCCTGCTAAGAACAAGTTAAATATTTAATCCTACAGTTTCATTTTTCACATGAACCCCTGCAATAATAACTCATACTTATTGCAGGGGTTCATGGCATTAGGGAATATATTTTTTAATTCAGGGGTGTAGGCTGCCAGAATAGGCATGCCAATGCCCCCACCACCACCCAAAAAATGCCACAGTGTTTCTGCCCCCCAGGAAACAGATGGGGGCAGTAGCCTCTGATCTGCCCCCCCAGGGGCTGGCAGAGAGCCCACTATGCGCCAGCGATTACGCTGGCTTTTTTTATGCATGGGGATGGGGGCTGCCCAGAATGGGCTTACCAATGCCCCCACCCCCACAAGTGAGGTATCATTTTTGCTCTGGAGAACAAGGGAAACGCTGGGTGGTAGGACATTTGTCCCGGCACGGTGATCCCACACAAAAATGTATGTAAAAAGTGATTTTTTCAGTTAAATTTGAGGTTTGCAGGGGATTCTGGGTAGGGAAACATTGGGGGATCCACGAGAAAGAGGAGAATCCTTCATCATCAAATAAATCTCCTATTTGCGTTATGCCCTTAGCCCTCCATTTATCCATTCTCAGGTCCCAGAAGACAGGGGGCAGCATTGTCGTAGAATTCAAAGGGGTATAGAGACATGTCCCTCTAATCTGTAACATACTCCGGATTGTCTTCCAAACCTTATATGCTGCCACCACCACCTTGAAGCATGTTTTTTCAAAATAGCGTGGCTCCAAAAACCTGAAAAGACTGTTTTTAGCTGCTGAACCCATCAGCATCTGATATATTGATGGTGTTTCCGCCAAGGTGCCCACTTCCTCCCCTGTTAACAAAATCCTCATATTTTGGAGGTGACAGGCATAGTAATAAAATGTAAAGTTAGGGACTGCCCAGTCCCCGCGCTTACGCGGTAGCATCATATATTTAAAAGCTCTCCGGGGTTTGCCTTGCCCCCATAGGAACCTATCACATATAGATTGCAATTTTTGCAGCTGTGGTCATGTCAGTTCTAACGGTACTGCTCTAAAGTAATACATAACTTTGGGTAAGATGTTCATTTTAAGAACATTGCACCTCCCCACCAGTGAGAGAGGCAAACACTCCAGACAGTCCAATTGCTGTTTAATCTCAACCAAAATACCTCCCAAGTTAAGCTCTACTAGTTCCTGAAGGCACATCGTGATTTTAATACCCAAATATGTAGCTTCCTCAGTTACACGAGCATCTCCTGGACAGGCCGCCTTTGTGCAGATAATTTGTGTTTTCGTTTATACCCTGATACCACCCCAAATATATAGGCCAGTCGCTCTATCTCAGGAATAGCTGCCGCTGGATCTGAGGTCACTAACGCTATATCATCCGCGTAGGCTAAAATACGAGCCTGATACTGTCCACAAAATGTAGAGCTGATCTTATTGCTCTCTTCCAACATTGTCAAGAAGGGGTTAATGTACAGGGCAAATAACAGCGGGGAACATGGGCACCCCTGCCTTGTCCCCCTAGTTATATGAACTAAATTAGATTCTTTGCCCATTATACAGATCCTAGCAGTCGGTGATTTATACATGGCTTGAATAGCTTTGATAAAACCTGGGCCAAACCCCATCTTACGCAAAACTGCCCATAAAAAAGGCCAGGAGACACGGTCAAATGCCTTTTCGGCATCAAGAAGTATCAAACCCAGCCTATTATGTTGTACATTAGCTAGATCTTTCAAAGTCACTACTCTATTTATATGGTTGACCGTGCCCCTGCCACTTTTATCAGAAGACATTGGGGTAGGCGGGGTGGGTGAAATTTTGTGGATCCATGCAGATTCCAGAACTTTCCACCACAGAAATGTGAGGAAAATGTGTTTATTTTGACAAAGTTTGAGGTTTGCAAGGGATTCTGGGTAACAGAACCTGGTGAGAGCCAGACAAGTCACCCCATCCTGGATTCCCCTGGGTGTTTAGTTTTTAAAAATGTATAGGTTTGCTAGGTTTCCCTAGGTGCCGGAGGAGCTAAGGTTAAAAATCTACAGCTAGGGTCTTTGCAAAAAAAGGGTCAGTTTTCACTGTAAAAATGTGGTGTGTCCACGTTGCGTTTTGGGCTGTTTCCTGTCGAGGGCACTAGGCCTACCCACACAAGTGAGGTACCATTTTGCTCGGAAGACTTTGGGGAATGCGGGGTGGCTGGAATTTAGTGGATCCACGCAGATTCCAGAACTTTCCATCACAGAAATGTGAGGACATTTGTTTTTTTTAACAAAATTTGAGGTTTGAAGGGATTCTGTGTAACAGATAGGGGTGGGCGGAATTTGCATAGTCGCGCTACGCAAATTATCACGAAAATGTTAAAAATCTCCGCGAGCACGCAGAACTTTCACGAAGATGCGGAATTGCTTGTCCCGCCCGTTCGCGATGTGCTTTTGCGTGCTCGCGGGGAAATATATTGCTAACTTGCCCATGCGGTCGCTAATGGGCGCGGCAATCTTGTTTTTCACTCGTCCCGCCTGCTTGCGATGGTTATTTCCTCTTCCGGGTCGCGTATTACGTGCTCCCGCCCGTTCGCGATGAGTATTCCCTGTTCGGGAACGCGTATTACGTGTTAGCGACGCTTTATGCGTGCTCGCAGGGGAAATATCGCGCGAACTTGCCCACGCGTTCGCAATGGGCGCGGCCATCTTGTTTTTCACTCTATTGCTATGGTTCTGGGCCTGCTTTTCTATCCTCCCTCTATCTTTGCAATCCTTTGTTTCTGTACACTTTTTTAAAATCTTTTTAATTTATTATCTATTTCTCTATTTTCCTGATTCTATATTTTGACTTTTTTTCTACTTTTTGTGACTTTTTTTACTACTTTTTCACTCTTTTTCTATAACTTGCTTTTTTTATTTCTTTTACCTACTTTTCAAATTCCTCCTTTTTCTTTTCCGCCCCCCCCCCGAGTCCCAGAACCATGCCCAAGGGTGGGGGCAAGTCAAAGGGCAAGGCTGCTCGCAGCCAGGCGCCCAAAAGGGTGCAGGAATGGGCCATATTTGGTGAGGCGGAGGTTGCCGCACTTGTTTTTTTGTGCAGCGCCACCTCCCCTTAACCCTAGCAGCAGGCGGCAGGCCTGGGTCCGGGTACGGGCTTCGGGAGCGTCGGCAGCGGTGGGGAAAGGTGCGCCGGGCAGTGTTTCGCTGCTCTGGTGCCTGGCGCACCAATAACCAGCTGACGCACCGGTGGTCCGATATCCTGGACTGGGAGCAGGACCTGCTGGACCTGGTAGGAGTGGAGGTCCCGGGGCTTGGTGAGTAGCTATTTAATATTACTACTTTGTATTCTTCTGCTCTGTGTTACATATTGCGAATATATTTTTTTCCCCGAACAGCAAGAATGCTGCTGTTTACATTGCAGGTAAATTAAGTTTAAAAATCTTCTGTGATTGTTATGACACAGGTGCTCAGCGCTAGTAATCTTACTTGTTTGCAACTTTGCGCTCACTTGGCATGATTATGTAAGAGTTTACTTAGTTTAGAGAACTTAAGTTAGGTAATGGTAGAGAGACTCTAGTCCTTCCTTTGTCCTCCTGCCACTAAGAAGAGATAGTGGTGGATTGATAGGTTTAGCTACTCATTAGTAGGTAATTTTTTAGTGGTCTGCGTGATGCATCCTCTGTCACGTCACGTCTGTGTTGCTGAGTGCTGCTTACCCCATTCTTTAGTAGAACCTTTTGTAGTTTGTTTAGTGAGTGGTAATAGGCTTATCACTAGCAGAACATCAGCAGCAACCAACCAACAATTTGGTGTATGCTAAAATTTATGCATGTGTCCTCCATCTATGCATTTTTGAGGACTAAAATAAATGAAAATGCAGACTTAGTGAACAATTGGCCCGTCTGGAATAGGTGGCTAGGTCAGGTGGTACTTAGGCTTAGTTAGTATTATGGAATCAGAATGGAACACTGGATTAGTGCTATAAATAAATAATAAGACGGACCGCGAATCCCGCAATACTAGTCGACCAGATTAGATAGGTCAAATTGTTGTAACCATAAATGTTTTTTTGAGCGTTTTTCAAAATATTTTATTTGTTTCACTTACACACCAATCATCCATGTTTGTCTCTTTCTTTCTTACATCTTTCATGACCAGCACCCAGGGGCAAGAAGACGGGGTTGGAGTCGGCGGGAGCTGGTGAAGATGCCTCCCAGGGCCAGGGACGCTCCTCTACCGAGGGCTCTGCTGCTGGCCCCAGTAAGTCCTCCTGTTGTTAATATTAATAATTATACTTCCCTAACTTTTACTGCACCTTATTTTTTCCGAACTATTATTTTGATTTCCTAATTCTATTTTTTACAAAATCTTCTTCGATCTAGACAATCTGTTTCTACATTCTTGTTATCCCTGCCTCTAACTGCCTCTGCTATGACTCTCTGTACTACTACTATTAGTCTGTCTGTAGCAAAGCTAGCCCAGGTGGCCACTCTTTATGTAAAAGGTTTTAAATAAAACTCAGATTCACCAATCGCTCTAGCCACTGAGTCCAGTCCTTTGGGTTGTCCACTTCTATTCTTCTTAATCTTGAGGCTTTGACAATTCCCACCAACAAAATGCCCAAACAGATATTTTACTAATTTTTGATAGGATACATAGGACATACTACTACTGTTGTAGGAATTCTGCACATACAGAACTATGCACAAGAAAATAGGACGTTGGTGATAGGAGGTTGGACCTTCCTCACACCGTCCTCACCCACAATCCCCTGACTGACTAGCTATAGTGTCTCAGAGTCATTAGCTCCCCGAACCACCCCGAAGATACCCAATGATTAGACAACCCAGAACATAACACTACACTCCCGACCTCTCACACCCTTTCGCTCACTCACTCGTTTAAGTCCACACCAAATACCACAGAGTCTATGTAAGTTCAAAAGGTTTATTTTCAACTAACAAGCTCTGTACGTTGTTCTAGAATGCAGTATAATATGAGCCAGCACCAACAGCAAAATGCATAAGATTAAAACAATAAACATTGTTACAACTACAAGTCCATAGAAGACAAAAGGGGAAATCATAAATCAATCATGATGATAACTGAACAGTGGTGGAAGAACCACCCTCCCCTTGCTAGGAATATAGTTTATATAAAATTATAAATGAAGATCTCTCAGCCAATTCTGGGGGACCCCTCACCTTAGAAGAACCTAGAAGTACTGGTTACATCATAAGCTCCGCAAATCTCTGGTTTGTAGAAGGGAATCTTCCGTATGTTATGAGAAAAATGGTGCGCGTTAGTATATTGCAAGCATTTCTCAGTCGTGCCAAAAGTGTAGCATGTTATGGCTAAGTAATACGGACTGACCACCAGAACTCCATAACAAAGTGGCTTGTTTTTGCGACCTTGTACGCAGCGCTCTGACAGTAGCAGTACTATGAGCTCATCTGGACTCAAAGGCGTCTTACACAACAAGCTGCTAAGTAACGTGCGCAAAAATAAAAGACACAAAGCTAAAATGGTTGCATGGCTCAGGCTAACGTAGCAAAGACTAGAATGACCCTAGGGACCATGATATAACACTACTAGTGTCTACTGTACTCTAGTACCCGATTTGTACTAGTGATGTATGTTATATATGTATGTATTTAACTTTTTTTTCAATCTTGCTAGTGAAAAAGAATAAATAGGGGGATGTGTGTATGGCATCTAAAAAATGTGTAATGTTTCTAGGCATAATACCGACGACCACAAGTACCGGGGCCAGTGGCGATGGCGACGCGGCCACAGAGGGAGCAGCAGTTGTAGGAGCTGCAGGGGGGGAGCCAGCAGCATTGGCGGGCGGTGGTAAGTTATATTCCTTACTTATTGACATTGATTTCACTCGCTGCAAGGGTGTACTGTACACTGTACTGTTGAGACTTAGTAAGTAAGAAGTTGTTGTGAACGGTTGGAGAAGACACCCTTTACTTAGAATTAGCAATAGCATTAGTGGCGGGAGTGTTGAGTAACCAATGTCCTCTTCTATCTGACTTCAACTCAGCTGTGAAAGTTTTATGGAGAAGACTAAAAGTCAGATCAGATGACCTTGATGGATGGGTTGAACGAAAAGGGAAAGAAGGGTGGAAGGAGGAAGGGCGTGCGAGATGTAATATTTATGACTGGCAGAGAAGAAAAGGATACGAGCTTCCCCACCTGCAGACATTAGTGAATAAAACTAAAGTGAGTCTGCGTCATGACTCGAGTATGTTTGCCTTGGGCGCAGGCAGCTGACTGAGCTGGCATGCCAGCTACAACAAGGTCACGTAATTTCGCTAAACAAGAGAGAAGAAGAAGACTGGTGTACTGTGAACTTGAGTCCATAGTGCTACTATAATGCCTGAAACTCCCACAAATGTTAGAGGCCGAGGAAGTGGGAGGATAGATACATACCACAAATGTTATGTACTGTGCTTGCTAGCGCTACTGTGCCACTATGTGTTGAATTAATTTTGTGTTACTGTTTTGCTAAGAGTATTGGTTACAACAATAGTATTTTTTTCTTTCTTGATATAGCTACTCCTTCCAAAGCAAAACCAACAAGGAAGGAGTTGGCAGCCGTGGCCCGGAGTCAGAAGCTGGAGGCCATCTGCAATGAATACCGGTGGCTGGTGGCTCTGGCGGAGGAGGAGGAGGCGGCAGCAGCTGCAGCCTCCTCCAATGTCCCGGGCCCCAGCACCCAGGCCCCTCCAGCGTTTCAGCGCCGCCGTCTGGCAATGGCCCGCCGCAATTCGCTATCTCTCACTGCCCCCCCGTGGATGCAATTGTCGCGCATTGAAGCGCTGCGTGGCCCGCCTAGAGGAGCGGATTATGGTCCTGGAGAGGCGACCCCGCCGATGAATGACCCTGTTGGATTTCCCCTTTTTTATTGCTTCTTTTGGTGGGTGGGAATTGGGCGTTGAGGTTTATATTTAATGGACATGGACAATTGGTTGAACTTTTTAGTTTCGGACATTGGTTGGGGTTAGGGAGAGGGGTAGGCCAGGTGGTTTTTTGGGGGATTTTTTACATAGTTTATTTTTGTTAGGGATTAAATTATATTTATACTTTACATACGATGTTGTTAATGTTTTGTGGGTGGGGTTACAGTTTTACGTCACACTGTTTCCTTGATGCTGCAGGGCCACAGCCAGTGTTTGATTTAAATAATTGGCTGACTTTGTAAGACACAAACATATAGATGTGGTACCCCTCACTGAGTGACTTGTCCTACTAGTACTGTCAGTCACTCCTCCTAGTCTATGCATTCTGCAACAGGACTCAAGGGGTGTGTGAACTAATGAAACATTTTCCATTATTAATTATGCCTCCCCCAAACTTCTTCTCTTACCTGTGCTTGATGTTTAACTTAGGCACAGCGATGTCTGCATGGTGATGATGATGATGGTTTGGTTTGTTTCCCAATATGCCATGGTTGTGGTGGTAGTAGTAGACACTGGCAGTAGCATTTGCAAAAAAAGAAAATGAGACAGTCAGTCACCTGAGAGAGACTGTGGGAGGAGTAGTAGAACGAAGTACAGTACAGAAATTACTGCCAAACAATAATATGCCAAAATAAAATAAAACATAATGGTGGCGGGGATAGCCTAGTACAACAACTTAGAAACTGTAGTTGTGTTGAGTCACTCGACTAGGCCTACACTCGACACAAGTGTAACCTTTAGTGCTTTGTAGGAGGATGACAAATCCAATCGATGCCGGCAATTAATGATGATGGATTAGGTTCCTTTCAATATACTGATCATGGGTGGGCAAGCAGAAGAAGATCCTCGCCCTGCCTTGAAATTGAATTAGTGTTGAATTAGTGTTGCTTTCGCCACATCCGCCCCAGCAAGCGTGTGATCAATTATTGGTGTACATTTAATTTAGTCACACCTCAATAAATCACACAGCCCGGGGGAAGAGGGTTAGGGTTTGATGAATGGTTGGGAAGGGGGGTTTTGGGAAAGGTTTGACAAAGAAAAACAGTATGCATGGACAAACAACAAAACACAATCTTGGCAGATGACCATATCCATAAATGTGTTAAGGAGAAAAAGGAAATGCATGCCTGATGATGATAACTTGATGGTTAATGAGAAGTAGTACTTACTAACTACTACTAGACAATTAGACAGTAGTACAGGGCAGCAGTATATTATGCAATTTGCCTTGCCTGTCTGCCCTCAGAGAGACCCGAATTATATACAGTTTCTGTTCTGTTGTACCGGGCTTACTTTTAAAGATAGCAAAGAAAATTCAAAAATAGCTGTAGGGATGAATTATTATAAGCAGAGAGCAAACATAATAATAACAACAACACACAGTAGTAATGATTGAAGACAAAAAATGAATCAAATTATTTAAAAGATAATGAAAGTTGATACTATTACTGTATGTTATCCTGGTCAAAATGGGGAGTTGCATCTCGGCATTCCTCTTGGTCCTCCCTTCCATGGACGCTCCGTCCATTAATCTTGGGTGACGCCACTGCCTGCCTGGCAGATGTAGATCCATTGGTAAGGTAAGTGTGAGTTGTTTTTCCCAGTATAGCACAGGGTAAGGGCCGGCCTGTAATTGTAGATGGAAAAACAAAAGGGATATTGTTAAATCAAGTAGAAAGAAAATGCATAAATTACGGTGAAGTGCAAAAAAAACACTTTCAGACGCGACATGGATAGTTTGGATACATCATGTCTACTCTAGTCTGTTTCCAGCATTAACCTACAACAACAGGATAGAGCAGGCCCACGGCACCCTTGACCCATCCTCCATTTAGCGTACATTTTTTGACAGAGTCAGACAAAGCACATATACAGCAACAAAGCATTTTACAAATTAAGTGACTAAATCAATGCACCGCTGTCAGTCATACCACTACACTCGACTCCACCACTACACAGACATGTAGGTCTGCTGTGGTTGTTGTTGAATTGTTTACCTTTTTTATGCCACTCATGAAACGCCCTGACTTATTCCATCAATCATCTCCGATCCTACTGGGTGACTGCGAAGATATTATGTCACTGTGGTCATCATCATGGTGTTGTTCAACTCAGTGTGTACAGTGTACAGATTGAGTCCCCTTTCCATATTCAAAATGCAATGGATCAGCCTGCAGTAGAAGTACAAATTTGTTATTAAAAAACAAGAATGGAAACATTGCCTTGAGTGACTTTTAGGGTATTAATTAGATAATAGTACACAATGAATTAACTTCATTCACAACAAACAACAACAACACAAATCACTCAGTCAGCGTCCAATGCATGGCATCATCTGTTCCTTCTCATCTTCAGTTAATGGGCAGTCTCTCTCGGCTCGGAAAGGAGCTTATAGTAGTCATCATCATGTTCCACTTCTTTTGGAGGGACTCAACGAGGCAAGATTTTCTTTTTCTTCTATTATGCTACAGCCAATAATCATCTGGCTTGAGGGCAATGGATTTAGGGCGATTCAGGAGGATGGAGGAGCAGGACTCGGAGGAGTGGACTGAAATGCAGACAGCTAAAACTCATATGGCAATAAAAAGACTAGAAGGCGGTGGTGATGGATTTGTTGTGATTCGAAGTTTCGAACCAGAAAGACAGACACACAAATAAAAGTAAATAAGGGAGGAAGACAGTAAGAAGTGCAAGCCTAATTTTAAGGGAAGCATAGCTCGTCCTCAAACTCTGGGGGTTCAACCCGAAGTAGGTAATCATCATCTAACACACTACTTCCGTCACCTGAGCCGCTGTCCTCAGCTTCCTCCATTGATTCATGTATTGTGTAATTCGGTGGTATAAAGTGCTGATTCATTTTGATCATGGTTAACCTCTCCATGTTTTTGGGCGAGAGACTGGTCCTTCTCACTGTTACTATGGAACCAGCAGCACTGAAAACACGTTCAGAAGAGACACTTGCAACAGGGCAAGCCACATAGTTTATCGCCAGCCTGCTGAGCAGTGGCCATTGGCCCCTTTTCCCATACCAATACCGCAATGGGTTTTGATCAATGTACACCTCTGTTGGGTCATCCAGATAGGCCTGGACCATCCGCTCAATGTTCAGGGGTGCTACACTTTGTTTGGCCTCTTTTGTCTTTGCATCAGCACTGGACCTAGCAAGTCCTTGCTGTAAATACCAATCCTTTAACGATATTACTGGGGCTGATGATCCGGTTCTTGCTGTTGTCGATAGTGTTGGTGAGTGTTCTGAGCCAAACGCACTGCCCTCAGGCTCCGAAGTTGAACTTGACGCCGGATGCCCTGCTGCAGTACTTGTTGTGGGATTATGTAGCAGGCTTTTAATTACCAGCCGTTCATTTTCCAAATTACTGGCTGCCTCAGCTATCCAAGTTTTGTACCGGGCAACATCCACTTCTGAAAAAGGAATTAATGTCTTACTGTTGAGTGCCAATTTGGACCGTGGATCCAGAATTGTGGCACAAATGTAATGTTCTTGTGACAAAATCTTATTTTGCACCCTTGTATTCTCAGCTAAGCGACGGGATAAGCTCTCCACCAACTCATATGCTTCTTTTTTTTCCTCTACACCTTTGTACGCTTCAGACACCTCCTTCAGCTGTTGCTCTAGCATGTGCAACAATGCAATAGCTTGGCCCATAGTACAGTCCTCCTTGCTAACTTCACGTGTGAAGACCTCGAAAGGAAGAAGCATCTCTGTCAGGAATTTAACTAGGCACCATTGTTCCATCTGAAGGGTCATGCCTTTCACAGTAGCATCCCCTCTTCGCATGACATATTCATTGATTGGTCTGTACTGCTCAAACAGATGGTCAAGCATGTAATAAGTTGAGTTCCAACGTGTTGCCACCTCCTGGATGAGTGCTTTGACTGGCATTCTATAGTCACGTTGAATGATCCTCAGCTGCTTCCGAGCTTTAAAAGAATGGCTGAAATGAGTGCATATTCTTCGGCAGGTGGTCAGTAAGTTGCTGACTATGGCTTTTTTTCAGAAAGTCTTGAACTATAATGTTAATGCAGTGCGCCAAACATGGGACCCTGAAATAGCAACCAAGCTCCATGGCCTTAAGTACATTACTGCCATTATCTGTGGCAACAAAACCAATCTTAAGCCCTCTTGGGCACAGCCATTCAAAGGCCTTGCTGTGAAACTCTTCCAAAATGTTTACAGCAGTATGAGATTTCTCCATGGCGAACATGGCTACAGTTGCATGTTTCTGAGTAGCATTAAAAATCTCAGCTGTGTCAACAGCACCTACTTCAGATAGCTTATCTCTAACCCCCACAAAAGAGACCCAGTGTGCAGTGATGCACATGTAATCAGTGGCTTGGCAACTGGTCCACATGTCTGTTGTCAGGTGGATATTGTGAACAGCACTCTGCTGCAAAGCTTGTCCAACCAATTCCAGCACATCATGATGTAGTGCTGGAACAGCAACTCTGGCGAAATAGGACCGGCTGGGAACCTTCCATTTAGGGCAGATGGCTGACACAAATTCAAGGAAACCCACCCCTTCCACAAATGAAAAAGGGCGACAGTCCAGCGCTAACATTTTAGCCAGCTTCGCATTGTACAACTGTGCCGTTGGGTGGTTGCGTTGGTACTGCCCCTCCGACCTAAGCATGCTCTCAATGGTAGGATGGATTATTTTCCTTTGTAGTGCAGCTGTTTTCTTGAACCCAGTTAGGCTCAACGATGCACTTTTTTTCATTGCAGTACTCGGTTGCCTTGGTGTCTCAGTCTGACTCTTACTGCGGTGCCACTGAGATGTTGCTGAGGATGTGGGTGGTACCACTACACTGCTGGGGACAGGGCTAGAAATGTCTCCCTCTTGTTCACCTTCCACTGCAATCATATCTTCCCCTAATTTTTCATCCCCAACAACAGCAATGGGTTCAGTTTTACTTTTTTCTAAGCGAAGTAGGTGAGCCTCCCACTGGATACTGTGGTGTATTTTGAGATGACTTGTTTGGCCTCCGGTACCATAGTTTGTACCAAGCTTACCTTGACAAATTGAGCATATAGCAATGTTCTCCTCCTTACTGCTAACCGAAAAGAAGTCCCAAACTGGGGAGGAGAACTTTCTGGTGCTGCTGGATGTGCCACTTTCAATACCAGATGAACTGGAAGGTGGGCCTGGAATTTGACTCTGTGCAGTTACACTACCACTACGTACTGAGGTGGTGGTTGAGCTGGATGTAGGTCCCTGCCGGGCCTTTGCAAATGCAAATATGGAAGCTGGAGGTCGTGTTGGTGTTACCTGTGTTGGTGGTATCCGTGTTACATCCCTCGCAGCGATTTTGGATAGGGTAATAATGTTGGTCTCCATCTCCTTTGGGCCGGGAGTGATGTTCGTGATGACTGGCTCGTCATCATCATCATCCCCCTCTTGTACATCTACCTCCATAACTCTAAGGCTTTCTGGAACCTTCCTTTTCACTTGCCTTGTCTTGTGGCGTGCATCACTCTCAGACTGAGCTGGTGGCTTCCAAGTGGCATCTCGATCATCAGAAGCGGGGCTTGAAGAAGAAGATGATGGACTAACCCTCCTTTTCCTTGCTGGGGGTCTGGAAGACAATGGATCTTCTGAAACAGTGGCTTGCTCCTCTTTGTCTGCAGGAAGCTCAATTTCCTGAAATGCCCCTACTTCAGGAGGAACAACTACTATTGTGGGCTGTTGTTGTGGCTGTTCTTGTGGCTGTTCTTGCAGCTGCTGCTGTACTTGCGGCTGCTGCTGTTCTGGCGGCTGCTGCTGTTCTGGCGGCTGCTGCTGTTCTGGCGACTGCTGCTGTTCTGGTGGCTGCTGCTGTTCTGGTGGCTGCTGTTCTTGCGGCTGCTGCTGTTCTTGCGGCTGCTGCTGCGCCTGCTGCTGCCCACTTATCTGCTGAGTTTCCGCTGGGTTGATTGTGTACTACTTTGCGATAATGACATTTCAACATCGCTGCTCGTTAGTAGACTGGCTACTTCTGCGATACTCATGGGCTTGGGCCTAGGTTGGTGGGGCTGGCCCGCTGATGTGGAGGTGCTGCTCTCAGCTTGGTCCCCGGACAACGGTGCTGCTGGCGTAATTTTTTTCCCCCAAAAAAACACCTGGGCAGCACACCAGTCTTGGTAAGTGCCACGTCCTTTTTCAGTTCCTTCTTCTCACTGACAACTTTCTTGGTACTGGAGGACCTGTTACCTTTCTTTGGGCTCATCTTCTTCAGATGTCAGCAGGACGCAGGTCCACAAGTTGCAGAGATGTCTGTAGTCACACGTGGACGTGACGTGGTGCGCAGCAGGACTTCTGTCTGGCAGTACAACGGGTGATGATGACACCTCCTCCTCTGTCTTTTTGTGCACCTAAAAGCAAAGAAGCCAGGAGAAGAACATCAGTGAAATCTTGCATTTGTTGTTGTGGTTCAATTACTACTAGTACAAACAAACAAATAAAAGATATAACTTAGTGTAGCCATTTGTGAGACTTTGTCAACAAGGGCTTTCATGGTATACTGTGTACACTACACTCTCAGGAAGGATAGGAAAGAAGAAGAACATCAACAAAAATACAAATGTAATGGAAGTGGACCCTGTTTGGCATTAAATTATTTGCTCATCACATCATTCAGGGAGCTTCTGCTGGCAAAGGGGATGGATGGATGGAAGCAGTAAGCCAAGAGGAAAACCATGCAGGCCTATATGGCAAAAGCAGCACACTTGTATAACTCCCACCAAAAATGGCCACCAGCCACATGGACACTCAAATCACAAGCGGATGGCCTGGAAAACAATGAACTGAAACAGGCCTATAATAGCCAGGCAAAGGATGCATGCTAAATCACACTGCTTTACCTTTAATGCAATAAAATGCAAAAACGAAAATCCACAAGGCTAAACAAAGTCTGCAAGGTACACAACAACACAGCACACACAACAAAGGCATTTATTTAACACACACCCAAAAACAGAAATACCCCCAAAAAACACATTTTGCAATTCAATCAAATGCCATCCATGCCCCAAATGTTGTTTAAAATCAACAGAACACACAGAAACAGTTGTTTTCATGCACCCATGACTACCTCTGAGCCTACTGGATGAAAGGCCTGTTGGCAGACTAGGCCACAAGCTTGCAGGCCTGTGGCAAAAGCACACTGCCTGGCTTCAAAATGGCCACCAGCCACATGGCCAGGCCCACACAACTACAAGAAACTGAAGACAGACAATGCAGGCCTATTGCAAAAAGCACACTGCCTGGCTTCAAAATGGCCACCAGCCACATGGCCAGGCCCACCACAACTACAAGAAACTGAAGACAGACAATGCATGAATGCAGGCCTATTGCAAAAAGCACACTGCCTGGCTTCAAAATGGCCGCCAGCCTCATGGCCAGGCCCACAACAACAAGAAGCCTAGGCCACAAAGGAATAACATGGAGGCCTATATGGCAAAAGCAGCACACTAATAACTCCCACCAGAAATGGCCACCAGCCACATGGACACTCACAAATCACAAGCAACAGGCCTGGAAAACAATGTACTGACAAAAGGTCTATAATACCCAGGCAAAGGATGCATGCTAATTAAACCACACTGCTTTGCCTTTAATGCAATAAAATGCAAAAACGAAAATCCACAGGGCTAAACAAGGTCTGCAAGGTACACAACACACCCACACACAACAAAGGCATTTATTTAACACACACCCAAAAACAGAAATACCCCCAAAAAAACACATGTTGCAATTCAATCCAATGCCATCCATGCCCTAAATGATGTTTGAAATAAATTCAACACACATCAAAGGAACAGTTGCTTCATCATGCACCCACCCATGACTAGCTCTGGGCCTACTGGCTACCCACAACAATTTTTTTTTAAAATAATGATAAGTACCAAAATTGTAGTTGCAGCAACTGCAATGCCCCAATCAAACAAACAACACCAACTTACTTGTAAAATATCAAATCCAAAAGTCCTCAAATGCAATGATAATGATGCAGCAGACACAAAGAGTGATCCTTCCAGCTCAAAATCCAAAGGAAGAATGAACAGGAGATGGACAAAGCACTGGGAGGAGCCTGCTGGACAGGAACAGGAAGTTGGAGACTCTGTGGCACTTCCTCCCTCTCCCCAAAAAAAGGACTCATTGCACAAAAAAGGACAGCCAAATGTCAATCTGAGGAGTTTTTTTCATCCAAATCATCATTTACAGAAGGTTTTATGCTGCTCGAGATATTATTCTTCTCCAGATTGAAAATTTTGCGTGTTCGGGATCGCGAGCTTCACCAAACTTTCGCCGGATGTCGGATGGCGCGTCCAAATGACGTGTTCGTGATCGCACGCTCTCTCTCGCGGTTGTGAATGACGTGATCGCAAACTCTCGCGGAACAGCGAGACCGGCTACCAACATCTCATGGCGCACGCGAACGGATAGGAAAACACGTCGGCGAACGCAGGGATCCCGGTAAGTCGACCGCGCGTGCGAGAACGCATTTTTAAAGCGCGAACAAGAAAAAAACTCTGCTACACCGCGGATCGCGGAAATTTCCACATTTCCGCGTTCTTTGCGGAACGCGGAAATGCCTAAATTTCGCAAATTCCGCGAGCAGAACGGAATTTGCCGCCCACCCTTAGTAACAGACCCTGGTGAGAGCCAGACACGTCACCCCATCCTGGATTCTCCTGAGTGTCTAGTTTTCAAAAATGTATAGGTTTGCTAGGTTTCCCTAGGTGCAGGCAGAGCTAGGGTTCAGAATCTACAGCTAGGCACTTTGCAAAAAAAGGGTCAGTTTTCACTGTAAAAATGTGGCGTGTCCACGTTGCGTTTTGGGCCGTTTCCTGTCGCGGGCACTAGGCCTACCCACACAAGTGAGGTACCATTGTTCTTG
The DNA here is from genome assembly GCA_963921515.1 of Calotriton arnoldi. Taxonomy (NCBI): domain Eukaryota; kingdom Metazoa; phylum Chordata; class Amphibia; order Caudata; family Salamandridae; genus Calotriton; species Calotriton arnoldi. Next base: position 139,276 of record CAWUFW010018038.1, read on the forward strand.
GAAGACTTTGGGGAATGCGTGGTAGGTATAATTTTGTGGATCCACACAGATTCCAGAACTTTCCACCACAGAAATTTGAGGAAAATGTGTTTTTTTTTACAAAGTTTGAGGTTTGCAAGGGATTCTGGGTAACAGAACCTGATGAAAGCCAGACAAGTCACCCCATCCTGGATTACCCAGGGTGTCTAGTTTTCAAAAATGTATAGGTTTGCTAGGTTTCCCAAGGTGCCGGCAGAGCTAAAGTTCAAAATCTACAGCTAGGCACTTTGCAAAAAAAGGGTCAGTTTTCACTGTAAAAATGTGGTGTGTCCACGTTGTGTTTTCCTGTCGCGGCACTGCACCTACCCACACAAGTGAGGTGCCATTTGTATCGGGAGACTTAGAGGAACACAGAATTGTAGAGCAACTGTTATTACCTAATGACTTTCGATGAATTGCTGCCTTCCAAATGTAAGACAATGTGTAAAAAAGAAGTCACTTTGAAAAATGTCCTATAGTTCACATGCTAGTATGGGTACCCACCATTTCGGAGATGTGCATATAGCTATTGTTTCTAAACTCTATGTTTTGTTCCCATTTCAGAAATACATAGGTGTCTTTCACACCGATTTTTCACTATTTATATTTTCCCAAATGAATTGCTCTATACCTGGTACACAATAAAAAACCATTGCAAGACTCTGCTCAGTTATTGGCTCTGGGTTCCTCGGGGTCTTGGTGAACCTACAAGTCCTATATATCCCCACAATCAGAAGGGTCCAGCAGATGAAACGGTATATTGCTTTTAAAAGTCTGTCATACTTAGAAGAAGTTACAGGTGAAAACGTTGGCACAAATGGCTGTTTTTTTCAACTCATTTTCAATTTTTCCTATTTTCAACTGTTAGTTTCTATAAGAAAACCTTGAAGGATCTACACAAATGACCCCTTGCTGAATTCAAAATGTTATCTACTTTTCAGAACTGCATAGCTTTCCAGGATCCATCATTGCTTTTATACCCATTTTTACCATTAACTGGAAGGAATCGGAATTGAACTGTGGAATAATAGTGATCAGATGGTACTCGACTGCGATACATACTAGTCGACTACTACTAGTCGAATAAGTCGATCTTTAGGATAGGTCAATGTTATTGCAATTGCCGTTTCCTCTCTAAAAATATTTTTAGAGCAATTATATTTATTTATTTAACACAAATCATTTTTTTGTCTCTTTAATTATGTCTTACATGATCAGCATCCAGGGGCAAGAAGAAGACTGGGTTAGCTGGCAGTGTGGCGGGTGTGGGAGCTGGAGGGGCCTCCCAGGAGCTGCAGGAAAGCGGCCTCAGGCACAGATGCTCTGCTGGTGGCCTCAGTAAGTCCTCCTCCTGGTGTTGTTATATAATAATATTTCCCTAACCTTTACCGCTCTATTATTTCCATTACCTCATTTTAATTTTTCCAAAATCCTCTTCAATCTATCTGTTTCTAAATTCTTGTTATTTTTGCTCCATTACCTACTACTAAGTACTACTACTAACATTGTTTCTAGTGTCTGTTTTTTTTTTACATCAAATTAAACTGCATCTGACTAACCTCTGCTCTGACTTTGTATTAGTCTGTCTGTAGCTTGCTTTCTTCTGGGTTTCACTCTGCTTTCCCTCTCCCCTTATATGTGGATTGCCTAGTAGTGGTACTGTAAGACTCAGAGAACCCATTGGTCCTAGGCTACTACTAGTACTAGTAAGGACTCCTTACTACTACTAGTACTAGTAGTGGAGAGGTGTGTTGCAGCGGCCAGGGCAGCTGACTTCGGAGCACAGGGTTCACGGTTCGATATCCGGCGGCAGCTCAGCACCATGTGACTCTGGGCAATAGCTCACTTAATTTCCACGACGGCCCCCAGCGCCTTGAGACCCGTAAGGGTGAGTAGCTGCGCTATATAAAAACTGACTTTTTTTTTTTTTTTTTACTAATCTGCTGTGCAGATTGTATGCCCAAGTAAGGTATTATCCGCAGGTTTGTGAGATGAGAAGGCTTTAGTTTCTTTTACTGTCTCATCATGCTCAATCAGTAATGGTCGTCACTCACATTGGACAGGACACCCAAAAGTGGTGTATTTTACTTTTTCGAATCCGGGCCTAGTACTTTTTTTAGTAGCAGCAATTGATGGTGAACACTGAACAACTGACTACCGTGCACCATGGCTGGAAGGAAGTATGAGGAGTAGGAGGACAGCACCATTATTTTCCAACTAAGCGAGACCTCATGTCCGCCCAGTTGGCCACTCTTTCTTCTTTTCAAAAATTGAGATGCACCAATAGCTCTAGTCACTGAGTCCAGTCCTTTGGGTTGTCCTCTTCTTGAGAGGCTTTTCAAAAATTGCCACCAACAAAATGCCCAACCAGATATTGTTATTTGATAGGACATACTGTCTACTCTACTCTAGTATCCGAATTGTACATAGTGATGTGTGTGGTGTATGTATTATTAATTATGTATTTTCAATTTTGCTAATGAAAAACATAAATAGGGGAGGCATATATGACATCTAAAAAAATGTGAAATGTTTTTTCCAGGCATACCGACCACCAGTGCCGGGGCCTGCGGTGAGGGCCATGCCACTCTGGAGGGAGCAGAGGATGCTGTAACTGCAGGGGGTGAGCCAGCAGCAGTGGCGGGCGGTGGTAAGTCATATTCCTTACTTATTGAGAATGTTGAACAGCCTCGCTGCAACGGTGTACACTCAGTACTAGTACACTGTACTTCTGCTGAGACTAAGTTGTTGTGAACAATGAACAGTTGAAGAAGACACCCTTTACTCAACATTAGCATTAGCGGCGGGGGTTGAGTAACTAATGGCCTATTCCATTCTATCTTCAACTCAGCAGAGACAGTTTTATGACGAAGACAAAGAGTCAGACGAGTCGAATACATGTATGACTGTCAGAAAAGGATGCGTGGGTGAAGGAAGGGGCCCCGGGATGCATATAGGTGGTGGATGAAGATTAGATGATAGGATGCAAGGGTAGTTGAAGGATGGGTGAAAGGTGAAAGAGAAAGTAGAAAGGATGCCTGTCTGGGTGGGTGAAACTGTATGGGTAAAAGGAATCCTCCTGGGGGTTTGAGGGGTCAAACTCTAAGGCAAGCAAGGACGCATGGGTGGTGGTTGGTTATATCTATGACAAATGTATGTTGTCGGTAAAAGCCGGTTTATGATAGCCATGTTTGGATGGATGGATGCCTAGATGGTATCATAGATAGTAGGTGAAAACAGAGTCAGACTGGATGAATAGAATGTAAAAGAAAATTAAACCGTGCCAGAGTACCAAAGCCAAGGGTGAAGATTAAGAATAAAATAATAATAATGCTAGAAGAGCAATGCACTGATAAATGAAAAAAGCCCTGGGAAGAACAAGGACAGTTTTTTTGCAATGTTTTTGATTCAAAGGTTTGAGGTTGTACTTGTATTTCAGAATGGAATACTCCCTTGACTCACAGTAGTTTGCAAGCACAACATATATATTGTGCATGACTATTATTCACCCTACCCACCCATCATTAATCGCCTCCCTCTCCCACTCTGAGGACCACTTCTGCTCCAGTCCCTACCCATGTCATTTTTGAGTGTGTCAGCCATGGGTGGCCTATCGGCTGCATGGTAACTAGTACTTTCAAATCACTCAGTATGTCATCATCATCATCACGTGAGTGACATGATGCCGTGCCGCCATATATCATCATTCATAAGCATGTCATCATTAACAATCATCATGTGCCTTATTGCAGTAGTCAGGGTGAAAGTGAAATTGTCTGAGCATTTGCCATTGATTTAACAGAGTATGGCCGTAATGGAAAAATATATAATTGTGTAGTACAGCTGCCCCACATGCATACAGTAGTAAAGTAACATGAGTCTGCGACACGAGTATGTCTGTCTAGGGCACAAGCTGACTGAGCTGGCATGCCTACAAGATTAATTGTGCTAAACAAGAGAGAGAAGAAGAATACTTCTACTCTACTCCATAGAGCCTGAAAGTCTAATCATCACATCCAAATCTTAGGGGCAGGGGAAGTGAGGAGGATAATAGTACCACAACTGCTAGTGCTACTGTGCCACTATAATTGTATGTGTGTAATTTTGTGTTACTGTTTTGCTAAGAATATTGGTTACAATTGTCTTTTTTTTTTTTTTTCTTGATATAGCTACTCCTTCCCAACCCACCAGGCAGGAGTTAGCAGCCAGGGCACGGCAAAGGAAGCTGGAGGCCATCCGGGATGAATATCGCCGGCTGGTTGTCCTGGCGGAGGAGGCGGAGGAGGCGGCAGCTGCAGCCTCCTCCAATTCCCCGGGTCCCAGCCAGGCAGCCAGGCAGCCGCCCACCGCCCATCAACTTCATCATCTACTGCTGCCCCCCACCCCTGTTGTTCCTGCAGGAATTTTCGGTGCGGCATGATCCTCAGGATGGCAAACCTGGAGGCCAAGCTGGAGGAGGTCCTGGAGCAAACTAGCCTACACCAGCACCCCTGCCGCTAGACGTCACCTCAGTCTTTGACCCTTGCCCCTTTTTTAATCTTTTTTTTGGTGGGTGGGATGTTGGGAGTTGGGGAAATGAAACTTGGGGTTTACTTTTTTTTTCTTCAACTTCAACGTGGACGGACATTTATTTAATTTACTGGACATTGGTTGGGGTTAGGGAGAGGGGTAAGTCAGGTGTTGTGAGTTTTTCTTCTAGTTTATATTTGTTAGGGTAATACATTATTTATAGTTTTCCAATACATATGAGGCAAATCTTTTCTGGGGGGGTTACTCTTTTAGGTCACCTTGTTTGTGTCCTCCTTTTGCTGCAGGGCCGCAGCCAGTTTTTGAAATCTGCCAATAGTGTAACACACCGACAGATAGATGCAGTACCCTCACTTGTCCTACTACTGTCAGTCTCTCCTCCTAGTCTATGCATTCTGCAACTAAAACCCCTTTGTAGTATGTACTCGGTTGGATGTGGGTGCGTGAAAGAATTAATTAATTTCCATAGTATATACATTATTGACTTCCCCACACTTCTTCTCTTACCTGTGATTGATGTTTAGGCAAAGCGATGGCTGCATGGTGATGGTTTGGTTTCCTAAGGTGCCATGGCGGATGGTGGTAGCAGTAGTATACAGTTGCATTTGTAAAAAAAAGAAAATGAGACAGTCAGTCACCTGAGGGAGACTAGGGAACAAGTACTTAGTAGAAGTACAGTAAGTAGTAAGTACACAAGAAGTAGACTACCAAACAAGAAGAAAGTGATGATGAATGATATTGATAAGCAATGCTAAAGTAAAATAAAACAGGGATAGCCTAGTATAAGTTACAACAAACTAAAGTTGACACGACCTCTGAAGTGGACAAGCATAAACTTTAGTGCTGGAAGGATGATAAATCGATGCCGGCAATTAATAATTAATAATGGGTTAATAATTATGTTCCTCTGGAAAAAAAGAGAATAGCAAATACTACTGAGCATGGGTGGGCAATGGGCGATCGAATCTGTTGCCAGTGTGGCCGATATATATACTTAGAGCAGAAGAAGATCCTCGCCCTGCCTTGAGTTAGTGTTGCTTTTACCACATTCGCCCCAGCAAGTGTGTGATCAATTATTGGTGTAAATTTAATTTAGTCACACCTCAATATAAATCACACAGCCTGGGGGAAGAGGGTTAGGGTTTGATGAATGGTTGGGAAGGGGTATTTGAGGGAAAGGTTTGACAAAGAAAGGAACACTACACATGGACAACACACAATCTTGGCAGACGACCATCATAAATCTGTTAAGGGAGAAAAAGGAAATGCATGCATGAGGATGACTTGATGGTTAATGATAAGTAGTACTAGACTAGTAGTACAGGGCAGCAGTATATTATTAATTATTATTATTATGCAATTGCCTTGCCTGTCTGCTTTCAGAGAGACACAAATTACATACATTTTATGTTCTGTTGTACCGGGCTTCCTTTTAAAGCTAGCTAAGAAAATTATAAAATAGCTGTACGGGTCAAATTAAGTAAAGAGCAAACATAATAAACAACAACACACACAGTGGTAATGATTGAAGAGAAGAAATTAATCAAATTAATTAAAAGATGATGAATGATACTAAGTTACTATGTTATGGTCAAATTGGGGAGTTGCATCTCGGCATTCCTCTTGGTCCTTCCTTCCATGGACGCTCGGTCCATCAATCTTGGGAGCCACTGCCTGCCTGGCGGATGCGGATTGGTAAGGTAAGTGTGAGTTGGTTTTCCCAATATAGCACAGGGTAAAGGCCGGCCTGTAAGTGTAGATGGAAAAACAAAAGGGATATTGAAAAATCAAGGCGAAAAGTAAAGTTAAAATGCATAAATTACAGAGGAGTGCAACAAGAACACTTTCAGAGGCGTCATGGCTAAATCATGTCTACTCTGTTTCCAGCATTAACCTACAACAACAGCAGGACAGAGCAGGACTGCGGCACCCACCCAACCTCCACTTAACTTAGATTTTGAGCCAGACAGAGCACACATAGCATTTTCCAAATTAAGTAACTAAATCAATGCACCGCTGTTAGTCATACCACTAGACTCGCCTCCACCACTACACAGACATGTAGGTCTGCTATGGTTGTTGTTGACTTGTTTACCTTTTAGGCCACTTCATGAAATGCCCCGAGTTATTCCATCAATCATCTCCGATCCTACTGACTGACTGCGATGAGTATAGTATGGTCATCATGGTGTCCAACTCTGTAGTGTACCTAGTGAGTCCAGATTCCATATTCAAAAATGCAATGGATCGGCCTGCAGTAGAAGTACAATTTTGTTATTAAACAACAAGAAGGGAAACATTTACTTGAGTCACTTTTTTGTCTGTAGAATATATTAAATACTAGTACACTTCATGAACAACAACGACAACACAAACACCAATCACTCAGAGTCAGCGTCCAATCCATGCCATCATCATTACCTATTCTTAAGGGGCAGTCTCTCTCGGCTCGGAAAGGAGGATAGCTATAGTCAATTATTCATGTTCTTTGGAGGTACTCGATGAGGCAGGCACACATTTCTTGTACTATTCTCCATCCAATGTCTGGCTTGAGGGAAATTGATTTAGGGTGAGTCAGGACTGGAGGAGTGGACTGGAGCAGGACTCGGAGGAGTGGACTTACTTCTTTAATGACTGCACACAGTTGCAACTCCGATCCGGCAATAAAAGAGTAAGACAGTGGTGATGGATTTGTTGTGATTTGAACCAGAAAGACAGAGACACACACAAATAATAAAAGTAAATAAGGAAGAAAGAAAAAGTAACAAGTTGAAAGCCTAGTTGTCAGGGAAGTAGAGCTCGTCCTCAAACTCTGGTGGTTCACCCAGAAGTAGGTCATCTAACACACTACTTCCATGACCTAAGTCGCTGTCATCATCTTCCTGCTGTGCTACTTCAAGTATGGTGTAATCCAGTGGTATAAAGTGCTGATTCATTTTGATCAAGGTTAACCTCTCCACATTTTGGGGCGAGAGACTGGTCCTTTCCACTGTTACAACGGCACCAGCAGCACTGAAAATACGCTCAGAAGAGACACTTGCGACAGGGCAAGCCAGATAGTATATCACCAGCCTGCTGAGCACTGGCCATTGGCCCCTTTTCCCAAACCAATACACCAATGGGTTTTGATCAATGTAGACCTCTGTTGGATCATCCAGATAGGCCTGGACCATCCGCTCAATGCTCAGGGGTGCTCCACTTGCTCTGCCTCTTTTGCCTGTGCCTCAGCACTGGACCTAACAAGCCCTTGTCGTACATACCATTCCTGTGCCGATTTTACTGGGGTTGATGATCCTGTTTTTTCTTTTGTTGATGTTGTTCTTGGTGTTGTTGGTGGTTTTGACTGCTGTGAGCCAATCGCACTTCCCTCAGGCTTTAAAGTTGAACTTGATGCCGGCTGCCCTGCAGTACTTTTTGTGGGCTAGAGTTGCGAGCCTCTAATTCCCAGCCGTTCTGTTTCTAAGCGACTGGCTTCTGCAGCTATCCACTTTTGGACTTGGCAACATCCACTTCTGAAAAAGGAATCAATGTGTTAGTGTTCAGTTATGCTTTGTACAGTGGATCCAGAATTGTGGCACAAATGTAATGGTTGGATGACACAATGCCTGTTTGCACCCTTGTATTTTCAGATAAGCGAAGGGTTAAGCTCTCCACCAACTCATATGCTTCTTTTTTTCCTCCACACCTGCGTACATTGCAGACACCCCCTTCAGCTGTTCCTGTAGCATGTACAACAATGGGATAGCTTGGCCCATAGTACAGTCCTCCTTGCTGACTTCACGTGTGAAGAGCTCGAAAGGAAGTAGCATCTCTGTCAGGCATTTAACTAGGCCCCATTGGTCCATCTCAACGGTCATGCCTTTCACAGTAGCATCCCCTCTTTGCATGACATATTCATTGATTGGTCTGTACTGCTCAAACAGACGTTCAAGCATGTAATAAGTTGAGTTCCAATGTGTTGGCACCTCCTGGATGAGTGCTTTAACTGGTACTCTATGCTCACGTTGAATGATCCTCAGCTGTTTCCGGGCTTTAAAAGAATGGCTGAAATGTGTGTAGATTCTTCTGCAGGTGGTTAGTAAGTTGCTGACTCTGTCTTCTTTTTTCAGAAAGTCTTGAACAATGATGATAATGCAGTGCGCCAAACACAGGACCCTGAAATAACCACCTTTGGCTATGGCCTTAACTATATTACTGCCATTGTCCGTGGCAACAAAACCAATGTTAAGCCCTCTTGGGTGCAGCCATCCAAAGACCTTGCTGTTAAAATCTTCCAAAATGTTTGCAGCAGTATGAGATTTCTCCATGGCGAACATGGCTACAGTTGCATGTTTCCGAGTAGCATTAAAAATCTCAGCAGTGTCAACACCTGCAGATATCTTTTCTCGAACCCCCACAAAAGAGATCCAGTGTGCAGTGATGCACATGTAATCAGTGGCTTGGCAACGGGTCCACATGTCAGGTGGATAGTGTGAACAGCACTCTGCTGCAAAGCTTGTCCAAGCAATTCCAGCACGTCGTGATGTAGTGCTGGAACAGCAACTCTGGCAAAATAGGACCGGCTGGGAACTTTCCATTTTGGGCAGATGGTTGTCACAAATTTAAGAAAACCCACCCCTTCCACAAAAGAAAAAGGGAGAAGATCCAGCGCTAACATTTTAGCCAGCTTTGCATTGTACAAACGAGCCGTTGGGTGGTTGCGTTCGTACTGCCCCTCCGACCTAAACATGCTGACAATGGTAGCCTGGATTTTTTTCTTTTCTGGTGCCACTGATGCAGGTGACATCTTCTTGATGCCAGATGTTGTTATGCTCAACACACGTTTCGTTGCGGTACTCTCTTGCCTGGGACCCCTTGGTGTCTCAGCCTGACTCTTACTCTTGTGCCACTGTGATGTTGCTGATGTGGATCTGGCCCGTACCACTGGACTGCTGGGGACAGGGCTACTTTGTGTACCAGAGAAAATGTCTCCCTCTTGTTCACCTTCCACCATGATCGGATCTTCTACTCCTTCATCCCCACCAACAACAATGGGTGCAGTTTTTTGGCCGCTAAGGTGCGGCTCCCACTGGATCATGTGGTGTTTTTTCAGATGGGTTGTTTGGCCTCCGGTACCATAGTTTGTACCAAGCTTACCCCGACTAGCACCTTGTCCACAAATGGAGCATATCGCAATGTTCACCTCCTTCCTGCTAACCGAAAAAAAGTCCCAAACTGGGGAGCTGACCTTTCTGGAGCTGCTGGTGCCACTTCTGATGCCGGATGAACTGGTAGGTGGGCGTGGAGTTTGACTCTCTGCAGTACCTACTTCTACTGCGGTGGTTGTGCTGGATGTAGGTCGCTGCCGGGCCTTTGAAAATGCAAATATGGAAGTTGGAGGTGGTGTTGATGTTATCTGTGTTGGTGGTATCCGTGCAATTTGTGATGGGGTAATATCGGTCTCCAGTGGGGCGGGACTAATGTCCATGATGACTGGCTCGTCATCATCATCATCCTCCTCTTCTACATCTACTTCCATAACTCTAAGGCTATCTGGAACCTTCCTTTTCCCTAGCCTTGTCTCGTGGCGTGTCTCACTCTCAGACTGAGGTGGTGGGATCCAAGTGGCGTCTTGATCATCAGAAGGGGGGGTTGCAGAAGAACTCGATGGACTAACCCTCCTTTTCCTTGCTGGGGATCTGGAAGACAATGGATCCTCTGAAAGAGTGGCTTGCTCTTCTTCTTCCTCTGCAGGAAGCTCGATTTCCTGAACTGCCCCTACTTCAGGAGGAGCAACTACTATTGTGGGTGGTGGTTGCGGCTGTTGTTGTCCACTTATCTGAGTTTCCTGCGTTGATTGGGTACTACTTTGCGATCACGATAAGTCAATTTCAACATCACTGCTCGTTGGCGTTGTAGTGATTAGACTGGCTGCCTCTGTGACAGACATTGGCTTGAGACTAGGTTGGTGGGGTGGGTCCACTGATGCGGGGGTGCTGCTCCCAGCTTGCTCCCAGGACACCGCTGCTGCAGGTGCAATTTGTTTTTCCCAAAAAAGATCTTGGGTGGCACATCAATCTTGGTAAGTGGCAGTTCCTTCTTCTCACTGGCAACTTTCTTGGTACTGGAGGACCTGGTACCTTTCTTTGGGGCCATCTTCTTCAGATGTCAGCAGCACGCAGTGGCACAAGTTGAAGAGATGTCTGTGGTCACACGTCACGTGACGTCGTGCGCAGCAGGACTTCTGTCTGGCAGTACAATGGGTGATGACACCTCCTCCTCTTTTGTGCACCTAAAAGCAAAGAAGCAAGAAGAACATCAGTGAAACGTGGCATTTATTGTTGTGGTTCAATTACTACTAGTACAGACAAACAAATATAATATATAGCTTAGTGTGTGGTCACACTTGTTAGTGTTATTATTAATATTATTAAATGTTATTAACTCAGTTATTAAACAAACATAACAACAGTGTAGCCATTTGTGAGACTTTGACAACAAGGGCTTTCATGGTGTACTGTGTACACTCAGGAAGGATAGGAAAGAAGAAGAACAAAAACAAAAATACAAATGTAATGGATGTAACCTGTTTGGCACTGTGCATCACGTGTGATGCAGCATTCAGGGAGCTGCAGCTGGCAATGGGGATGGAAGCAGTAAGCCAAGATGAACAAAGGAAAGAGTCAGACATGCAGGCCTATGGGCTGGCAAAAGCAGCACACTAACTACCACCACAAAATGGCCACCAGCCACATGGTCACTCACAACAAGCATGAGGCCTGGAAACATTGAACTCAAGCAGGCCATATTTAATGCAACAATGCAAAAAAGAAAATCATCAGGGCTAAAAAAGGTTTGCAAGTTACACAACAACCACACCACACACATCCAACAAAAGCATTTATTTAATACACACGAAAAAAGTAAAATACCCAAAAACAGTTGTTTCATGCACCCTAATGAGTAGCTCTGGGCCTATTGGTTGGAAAACCCATTGGCAGACTATGCCACATAGTGAATCAATTCAAATCAATAATATTGCAAATGTATTAGAAAATGTAATGAACTGTGCTGCATTTTTTGCTGGGTAAAAGAAGAAAAAATTGCATGCAAATCAACAACAAGGCATGGGCACCACAAGGAAGGCTTGCAGGCCTAATGCAGAAGCACACTGGCTGCCTTCACAAAATCGCCGCCAGCCACATGGCCAGGCCACGCCACCACAACAACAAGAAAGGGAAGACAGACAATGCAGGCCTATGGCAAAAGCACACTGACTGCCTTCACAAAATGGCCACCAGCCACATGGCCAGGCCGCAACAACAAGAAAGGGAAGACAGACAATGCAGGCCTATGGCAAAAGCACACTGACTGCCTTCACAAAATGGCCACCAGCCACATGGCCAGGCCACCACAAGGTCCAACAACAAGAAAGGGAAGACAAACAATGCAGGCCTATGGCAAAACCACACTGGCTGCCTTCACAAAATGGCCGACAGCCACATGGCCAGGACACAACAACAACAACAAGTAAGCCAAGAGGAACAAAGGAAAGACATGCAGGCCTATAGCAAAAGCAGCACACTAACTACCACCACAAAATGGCCACCAACCACATGGTCACTCACAACAAGCATGAGGCCTGGAAAATAATGAACTCAAGCAGGCCATATGGCCAGAGAAAGGAGGCATGCTAAACAACACAGCTTTAATGCAACAATGCAAAAACGAAAATCCACAGGGCAAAAAAAGGTTTGCAAGTTACACAGCAACCACACCACACACATCTAACAAAGGCATTTATTTAACACACACGAAAAAAGTGAAATACCCAAAAAAAACATTTTGCAATTCAATCCAATGCCATCCATGCCCTAAATGATGTTTAAATTCAACAGACACCACAGAAACAGTTGTTTCATGCACCCATGAGTAGCTCTGGGCCTACTGGCTGAAAGGCCTATAGTATTGGCAGACTGCTGGGCTAGTGAATTAAATAAATATTGCAAATTAATTAATTTCAAAAGTTGGAGAAAATGCAGTAAACTGTGCAACATGTTTCCTTTATAAAAGATGAAAAATTACTTACAAAGAAACAACTAGGCTCCTACTGAACTACAGGCCACCCACCACAATAAATTTTTTAAAAAAGAGGAAAAGTGCAAAAAAAATGTAGGTGCAATGCCCCAATCAAACAAACAACACCAATTTTCCAACTTACTTGTGAAATCTCAGATTCAAAAGTCCTCAAATCCAATGATATATGATGCAGCAGCCACAAAGAGTGATCCTTCCAGCTCCAAATCCAAATGAAAAGTGAACAGGAGATGGACAAAGCACTGCAAAACTTCCGCCGGAAGCCCGATGGCGCGCCCGAATGACGTGTTCGCGATCGCACACTCTCGCGGGAACATGCGGACGGCTACCAATTCTCGTGGCGCTCGCGAACAGATGGGAAATCTCGTCGGCGATTGCAGGCATCCCGGTAAGTTGCTCCGCGCGCACGAATACTCATTTTGAGAGCGCAAACACAAAAAAAACTCCGCTGCACTGCGGAGCACGGAGTTTTTGGTAACTACTCGTTCTACGCAGAAAGTGGAGTTGCCAAATATCCGCAAACTCCGTGAGCGGAGCGGATTTTACGCCCAGGGTTTGTTATAATTAGGAAATAGAATTTAAAAAACCTTAGAAATTCACTGAAAAAAACTAAGGTTACAGGGATGTTATAGTTCTGGGCAAATTTCACTCGTACAAAATCAGTGAAATTCAGTAGTTATAGTTACCTGAGCTATCTATAACTTATTCCTTCGCAATGCACTGCTTATGACCTCACATATTACATCACTCATGACTTGGTCAGTGACATCACTGATGACATCTCTGATGACATCTCAAATGATATCACTGATGACATCACTGATGACACCATCCAGTGAGTGTAAATATCCCTACCCCAAATTCAGCTTTACCTCCATTTATCTCTACCTACCTTTCAACTGTAAAGTCGTCCTTATCTTCCTTTTTCTCCACCCACTTCTTAACCCTAAAATTTCCCTTATCTGCTTTTACCTGTACTACCCTTTAACCTAAAATCACACCATTTCCGTTTGCCTCTATCCACTCCTTAACCCTAAAATCACCCTTACCTCTCCCCACCCCTCAACCCTAAAAGCACCCTTTATCCCTTTTACCAGTACCAGCACCTAAAGTCCCCATTTTTAAATAACATATTTATATTATTTAACAAATGCATATATACACTTACATGTGTAGGAAGGTACTGTGGGGTAAAGGATGGGTGGTAATCATATATACCTATCTGCATTCTAATTACTTACACAGTAAAGACTGTGGGGTATATATCAACCTGACTGTTCTTACCTGCAGAGTAAGGACAGTGGGGTAAAGGCAATGCGGGGTAAAGATTGCAGGGTAAAGGTACATACAAGAGAAAGTCTTCAGTCCTTCTAAACATGGGCTCTGAGGGTTGTGGGTGTGAAGGGAAATTCACTATGGTAATCACTAGTGTCCTTCCACACCTAACACTAAAATCCAGTTTGAAGCACTCACTCTACCCACAACAAACCCAGAGATAGAAATTTGGTAAGACAAAAGCGAGGTCCTTCAGCAACTAGATGCAAAAACAACAAGAATTCTTCTGGCATCCTGTTCTCTCCCATTTGAGTGTGCCAAAGTGTTTCATGTAGCTGAACAGACCTGTCAGGCAGGATTAGACTCTGTGGTGTCAACAGAATGCCCGCAACCTCCACCCTGCATATTCTATTGAGCTTAGAGATGTCGTCTCTGCCCATTCAGGTGAGCCAATTGTGGGGTCATGAGAGAGGAATTTCACACCTATTTCACACCATTACCCCAGGCCAAACATAGACTGAAAGTTGCTGGACAGTTAATACAAATTATCCCCTAGGAACATCATGCAGGTAACTGTTTAAAAGTTATTTTCCCTTAATATTTATTAAAAATATGACTTTGCCATTGAAGCGGATTTTTGATAACTGCAAGAAATGGGGTTTTTAGTTAAGGGGGGATGACTACCCAACTTAAGCAAAAATACAATCCTAGTCAGGGTGAACCACTAAAGTCACCATATTTACCCTGAACTCACCGCCCTGGTAGTTATGGTACATAGTAGAGAAATGTGTAAAGTATTTATGCAGTACCAAAATAGCAATAAAGTCAATCGAAAACACAAGACAAATACCAAACCACTTTTGAAAAATAGAGTAACTGGAATGACACCAAAACAACAAAAATCTAATAGGGGAACCAGAGACATGATTGTTAAAACTTTTAAATAAAAATAACACTGAAAAGCACTCAGGGTCAACCACAGTCAAGTGGCCTCAGTAGACAGGGACCTAAGTGTGATTTGAGTCCTACCGCGATGGAACATGGGTTGGATACAGCAACCAGGTTCGACCTGGTCAGAAGTTTTACTTTGGGGCTTAGTCTCAAAATTGGAAGTCCAAAATCTTTAGCAGGGCAAGGCAGAAGGCTGTAGCTGGGGAGGTATTTCCAAGGTTGGACAGCTGTCACGGTCCTCCAGAGGTCTTTGGAGTCAAAACATTTTTAAGTCCCAGGTTTTCAGGAGTGGTAGGAGAAATCCACCCTGACCCAGGCAAGGGTTCCAGGACCTCAGGAAGAGCACTTGGGGTCAGGACTCCAGCAGAAGCCAACTGAAGGGTCCAAGGCAGGTTCAGTTAAAACTGGTCAGCTGGGCAGTTGAGGAAAACTTATAGCTTGTTGTGTCCCTGTAGCTTGAACAGGAGGTCAGCCATAGGACCCTTAGAGTTCACTTCTTTGTCCTGGGAACAAGAGAGAGCAGGTGCAGTTCTTTGGGGCTCTTCTCAGGTCTCAAACAGCAGGTTCAGTTCTCTTCTTATCTTTCTCAGGTCCAGCAGTGTTCTGATGAGGATATTGGGGGGGTCACATTTATACTTTGCAGAGGATTGTGGTTGACTATGACACCTGGCTCCCCACTTTTCCAGCATTTCCTGTGACCTTTACTGCAAAAAACTCCACAGTGCCCTTCTTGACCTAAATCCAAGATGGTGAAACCATTTTCTACTTGTGCTGAGCCTATGTACCCACCCCAGAGGTGTGGCAAGGGAAATGAGCAACCCCTCCTCTGTGGTCACGTCAAACCAGTTCTTGGGGCAGCTCACTTCCAACTGGGACTGGAGCTTGGCAGACTGGGTGAGCAAAGGAAGTGGCCTGTCCAGGTATCATCTTACTTCTGCTTGTGACAGGAGTGGCTCCTTGAAGTAAATTAAGTTCCTGGGTACTAACCCCAGAGGAACCAGAGGAAAAGAAATACCTCCCCACAACCAGGTATGTGTTTCTGCTCAAGGAGCAGTTTTCACACATTATTCATGATTTCAGAACTCAGAGGGCTGCAGCTGGAGGCATATGCAGCTAGCCTCCAGAGGCTTCAGGCAGGGAAAGGTGACCGCTCTGCCCTCCACAGGGCTTGGTCGCCCCACTCACTGCTGCCGCTCCTGCCTGCCTTGTCGCCTCCTGCCTGCAGATTCCTTCGCTCGCTGCCCGCTGCTCCTGGGACTTTCCCGCTGCCCGCTGCTCCTGGGACTTTCCCGCTGCTCCTGGGACTTTCCCCGCTGCTCCTGGGACTTTCCCGCCACTGCGGCCCCGCCCCCGTGATTCCATTCGCTGCCCCGCTCCCGCCACCCAGCTGCTCCTCCCTCCCGGCTCCTTACTTATGACGCCCCTGAGCGACCGCGCGCAGCGGCCGCGCGCAGCGGGAGCACCGACGGAGCGCCGAAGGTGCGCCAAAGGTAAGCCCGTCTGCGCCCGTCCGCGCCTGGCACGCGCCCAGCGCCAGGACCCCTGGATCCCACCGATGCAACACTACTCGACGGACCTACGACGCCGCCACCCTCACCGCACTCAATGCCGGCCGGAACCCTGCCTGCTACCGAGCCTCCCCGAGACGCACCCACGGACCCTTCACCTGCCAAGCCTGCCGATTCACCTGCCCCCGGACCTGCACCACCCCCGCCAAGTCGAGCACCAGCAGCAACCACCTGAAATGCATCCTGTTGAACACCCGCTCCATCCACAGGCACGCCGTGGAACTCTGGGACCTGCTCGACGCAACAGCACCGGACGCCGCCTTCCTCACCGAAACCTGGATGAACGCCTCCTCAGCGCCCGACATCGCCATAGCCATCCCGGACGGATACAAGATCACCCGGAAGGACCGCGTCAACCAGACGGGAGGAGGCATCGCCATCGTACACAAGAACACCATCCGCATCTCGACTAACTCCGACGAGACCTTCACCGCCGCCGAACACCTACACTTCCAGATACACACTGACCCCAAGACCACCCTCCGAGGCACCCTCATCTACAGACCCCGGGACCACGCACACTATTCAGCGAAGACATCGCAGACTTCATCAGCCCGCACGCCATGCCCTCCGCCGACTACATCCTCCTAGGGGACCTCAACTTCCACCTGGAGAACAACAACGACAGAAACACCACCGCCCTGCTGGACAACCTCGCCAACCTCGGACTCAAGCAACTGGTGAACACGCCCACCCACTACGCCGGCCACACGCTTGACCCTGTCTTCTCTTCCAGCAAGCACATCTCCTTCAGCCACGCCACCGGACTCCACTGGACCGACCACAGCTGCGTCCACTTCAGCTTCAGAAAGACTGCGACCCACCACCACCCGCAACAGGTTCCTCGCCGGAGCTGGAGCAAGATCACCGCCGAGCAGCTCACCGCCTCCTCAGCCAGAACACACCCACCAACACAACGGACCCAAACGAAGCAGCCAGCAACCTCGCCAAGTGGCTGACCGCCTGCGCCGACGACCTCGCACCACTAAAAACCCTCCCAGCAGACCCGGAAGCAAGAAAACCCCTTGGTTCACCAACGAACTCAAGGAATCCAAGAAGAACTGCCGCACTCTCGAGAAAGCCTGGCGACTCGACCAGACCACAGACAACAGGACCGCCCTCAAGCACGCCACCCGCAAACACCACCAGCTGATCCGTGCCACCAAGAAGTCGGCACTCAAAGAACGACTGGACAACAACGCCCACGACAGCAAGGAACTTTTCAGCATCGTCAAAGAGTTCTCCAACCCCAGCGCCGGAAACAACGACATCACCCCCTCGCAAGACCTCTGCAACTCACTCGCCGCGTTCTTCCACCGCAAGATCACCGACATACATAACAGCTTCGACGCACAGACCACGCACCCTACCGCCGAACCAACGCCCGCCACCACCACCCTCTGCAACTGGACCCCGATCAGCACCGAAGACACCACCCGCACGATGAACTCCATCCACTCCGGATCACCAACCGACCCCTGCCCACACCACGTCTTCAACAAAGCCGACGCCACCATCGCACCCCATCTCCGGGACATCATCAACTCCTCCTTCCACACCGCCACCTTCCCGGAGAGCTGGAAGCACGCCGAGCTTACCGCCCTCCTGAAGAAACCAACGGCGGACCCCACCGACCTCAAGAACTACCGTCCCATCTCGCTCCTTCCGTTTCCGGCCAAAGTCATCGAGAAGACCGTCAACAGACAGCTTGCCGCCTTCCTCGAGACGAATGGATCCTCGACCCCTCGCAGTCCGGGTTTCGGGCCAACCACAGCACCGAGACCGCCCTTATCGCAGCCACCGACGACATCAGAACCCTAACCGACAACGGGGAAACAGCAGCCCTCATCCTCTTGGACCTCTCCGCGGCGTTCGACACCGTCTGCCACCGCACCCTAGTGAAGCGCCTCAGCAACATCGGAATCCGAGAGAAAGCACTGGAATGGATCATCTCGTTCCTCGCCGGAAGAACCCAGAGAGTCCGCCTCCCCCGTCTCAGATCCGAGGCCACCGAAGTCATCTGCGGCGTTCCACAAGGATCCTCACTCAGTCCAACCCTCTTCAACGTCTACATGAGCCCCTCGCAGCCATCGCACGCCAACACAACCTCAACATCATCTCCTACGCCGACGACACCCAGCTGATCCTCTCCCTCACCAACGACCCCACCACCGCCAGAGCCAACCTACACGACGGGATGAGAGACGTCGCCGACTGGATGAGGAACAGCCGCCTTAAACTGAACTCAGACAAGACGGAAGTCCTCATCCTGGGTTCATCACCCTCCGCCTGGGACGACTCTTGGTGGCCCCCGGCCCTGGGCACCGTGCCCAAGCCAACGGACCACGCACGCAACCTGGGCTTCATCCTGGACTCCTCCCTGTCGATGACCAGACAAGTCAACGCCGTCTCATCTTCGTGCTTCAACACTCCTGCGCATGCTCCGCAAGATCTTCAGATGGATCCCCACTGAAACCAGGAAGACCGTCACCCAGGCACTCGTCACCAGCCGACTGGACTATGGGAACACCCTCTACGCCGGAACCACAGCCAAACTTCAAAAAGACTCCAGCGCATCCAGAACGCCTCCGCACGACTCATCCTGGACATCCCCCGACACAGCCACATCACCGGACACCTGAAAGACCTGCACTGGCTCCCCGTCAGCAAGAGAATCACGTTCAGACTCCTCACCCACGCACACAAGGCCCTCCACGACCTGGGCCCCAAGCACCTCAACGACCGCATGACCTTCTACATGCCCACCCGCCAGCTACGATCAACCAGCCACGCCCTCGCCACCGTACCACGCATCCGCAGAGCCACCGCCGGAGGAAGATCCTTCTCCTACCTGGCAGCCAAGACCTGGAACTCCCTCCCCACTCACCTTCGGCGAACCCAGGACCATCTCTCCTTCAGGAAGCAGCTCAAGACCTGGCTGTTCGAGCAGTAAGTTACCCCCTCTCCCAGCGCCTTGAGACCCTCCCGGGTGAGTAGCGCGCTCTATAAATGCCGTGATTGATTGATTGAAAGGTAATTTTCTAAAGGTACCTTTTCCTTAATGTTTATTAAAAATCTGAATTCACTAATGAGTTAGACTTTTAAGCAAAAGTACAATGTGACCAAGAATGACATTTCTAGGTGTTTCCAAACTGAAGATAACATTATTAAATTTAATATTGAATCCCAGTGTTTCTCTACGGAACTGCCAGCCTTGGTACAGTGAAAACAGCTTTTAGGTTCGAGTAACTGTAGGGACATATTTAACATTACATTTTCACATGGCCAGCTTTTAAATGCCACGCTTCCTGCCTACTTAGTGGTGACTTATTCATGTATAAAAGGAAGCTTTAGACCTGTCAAAAGGGTTTCACTTGACAGGTCGAATTGCATTTTGAAGATTACTTCAGTCAGGCTATTGTGGTAGCCTGAAGTCATGTTTGCACTGCCACTTTTGTGGGTGGCACAATAGGCGCTGAAGTCTCCTAGTGGTATTTAACTTACATGCCCTAGGTAACTTTGTACAATATACTAGGAACATATAGGTAAGTTAAATATGCCAATTTAGTTTATGCCAATTCAAACATGTTAAAAAGGGGCACACATGTATTGTTGCTACTGGTTAGTAGGGACAAAGTGCAAAGAGTTCTACAGCCAGCAAAAACAAATGAGCCAAAAACACCAAGCAAAAGATGGTAATTTCCTGGAATAACTATTAAAGATAGTTGTTCTTTGTGTAGCTGGCCCCGTTCATGAGATACAGTATTTTTTATTTTAATCTGTACTCTGCTTTGCTACATAGGACAGCAAGGCCTCCCACAGTAACAAATAATTGATAGGGCCTTGTCACTGTATTGACATATTCATAATAATTTTAAACCTGTTCTCCTTTTAAAATACCCTGCCTTGAGGGCTACAAAGCCTACATCGGGGTGACTCAATAGTGTTTATAAGGAAGGTCTTTACCTGTCAAAAATGGTTATATTGACAGGTTGTACTGCATGTTTTACACTACAACAGTCGGGCTACACAGGGTAGACATGTAGCCTTGTTTTCATTGCCAGTGTAGCAGGTGGCACTAAAGGTGCTGTAGCCCATAATTGGTATCTAACTTCTAGGCCCTAGGCACACTTTCTAGACCACATACTGGGGAACTACTGGCAAATTAAATGTACTAGTTAGGAACATGCCAACTTTAAACAAGCTTAAAGAGGAAGCACAGGCACCTTCCTCCTGGTTAGCAGGGGTAGGGTGCACAGAGTTCTAATATCAGCAAAAACAAAAACAGGGTAAAAAGATTTAACAATTTGGGGTGACCACGCTGAAAAGGTGGATTTCCTACAATCAAAATCAAACTTACAACAATGCAAAGTAAAATCGTACTATGATTTAAGAACAAGGATGAAGGTAGGTTCTACGAGGGGCTAGAGAGTTATCAGAGTAACAAAAAGTGCTTCAGAGTTTCTTGGCCACCTAGGGAGCAGTCACATGTCCCATCTCTGTTGCCATAGCCCTTAGACAAGGTTTTAGTATGTGATTGGACCTGCAACGTGCCTAGCCTGAAGCTGAGAAAGAGAGCCCTTTTATAGATGGAAAATGCGAGTTAATGTAAGGTTCACATCCGGGTTCGGCCTTTAGGACCAGATATTTAGTTAACAAGGCACTGCTTGTGTCTTCAAACTTTTGCTACATAAAATCACAGTATTTCCTTTTCACCAGTGGTAGTGTGACTTTGGTTATACTATCTGGGTGAGACCACAGATCTGAACAGCCAATTGTCTTTAAAGTGTGCTCTATAGGTCTGAACCACGACAGTTTGTTACAGTTCATCAATCTCAAAATGTCCCTCAGGCCCTTTTGATACTCTACAAGAACTGGTGTTGACCCTAGTTGGCAGAGTATGCCCAGACGTGGGCCCCTTGCTCACTTTGCCACTGGATTCAAACTAGCCTGGCTGATGAAGGGTGTTACCCCGAAACCGGTCCCAGGATGCTTGTTTCCGGTCCAGGGAAGACCTGGCTTGGCCGTTCGAGCTGAACTGTTCCCATGAGGCACAGGGGCAAGTCTGATTTGCATATAGCTGGGTCTGAACTGGGGTGGCTAAGTGAGCTAAAGAACGATGATGGATTCAACTCAGATCTTTGACTTGGGGTGAGTGTCTGAAAAGTTTCAGCGTTCCGTCCATCATCACCTTGTGTTTGTGTTGACCAAAAACGGGTCCAGTAGCTTACAGGGCGAAAAGCAATATAATCTGCCACAGACCTTATACCCTGTTTAGCTCTGAGTGGTACCATTCGAGTCCCTGGATCTAGGCATAAGAGACACCTCAAAAAGGCATTTTACACTTTTTGCATGACCCGTGCATTAGTATGTCCACAAATTTCAGCCCCATAGGCGCTTGCAGCTATTGCTTTAGTTTTATATGCACACAGGGCAGGTCTTGTCAGGCAATTGTTGCACTTGCTCGTAAATCTCCGTGCTACCCCAGATTGTCGGGATAGGGCCATTTTAGATTTGTTTACTTGGCTGTCCCAGAGTAACTTACCATCAATTCGTATGCCCAGATAATCAAAGGTTCTCACCTGTTCTATTGGTTGCCATGCATCCAAAGGTTGATTTTAATTTGGTCTTTGATTTTATTATCATGAACTTGGTTTTCTGGATATTTATTGTTAATTTTCTGAATCTGCAAAAGCCCCCCCTCCCTTTAATTTTTAAAGTATATTTTAAAAAAAAGGCTGGGTCCCGGGTATGGGGTCCTTGGGGCTGAAATTAGAACAGGGAAGGGGGGTCACACGCCCTGTAATAAATTATTTAAAAAGCGGACCAGCAAGTCGCCGGAGGCCCTGTCCCCTTTCAGTACCACTCTGCAAATGCGCCTCCTGGTGCCCAACTGCTTGGGGGAGAAGTCCCCTTGGCTCCAGAGGGTCCTTGGGGGCCAACAAGCCCTCCTGTTATCTCCAGTAGGTCCCACAGAGCGCGATTACTGAGAGAAGTTCGGAGACCATGCCCCCTTTCTCCACCCCTCTGAAAATGTGCCTCCTGGTGCTCTGCTGGCTGGGAGATGAAGTCCCCTTGGCTCTAGAGTGTCCTAGGGGGCCAACAAGCCCTCCTGTTACCTCCAGTAAGTCTCACACAGCCGGATTGCTGAGAGGTCTTCAGAGGACACACACCCTTCATCCATCACCACTCTGCAAACGTGCCTCCTGGTGCACTGCTGGTTGCGGGATGAAATCCATTTGGATGTTGAGTGTTCTTGGTGGCCCAGAAGCCCTCTTGTTACCTCCAGTAAGACTGACACAGCAGGATTCCTGAGAGCTGGTCGGCAGCCCCACCCCCTTTCTCCACCCCTCTGCAAACGCAACAACTAGTTAAAAAACCATAGAAATTCACTTAAAAAAACAAAGGATACCGGATGTTATAATTAGGAAATAGAATTTGAAAAACTTTAGAAATTCACTTGAAATACTAAAGGTTACAGGAACATTATAGTTATGAAATAGAATTTAAATATCTTTTGAAATTCACTGAAAAAAACAAAGGTTACAGTGATGTTATAGCTAGGCTCACATTTCACTCACATAAAACCAGAGATATTCAGCAGTTATAGTTACCTGAGCTAACTATAACTTATGCCCCCGCAATGCACTGCTTATAACCTTGTATATTACATCACACATGAAATGTTCACTGACATCACTGACTACATCACTGATGACATCTCAAATGACTTCACTGATGACATCATCCACAGAACCACTCACACACACTCACACCCCCATACAACCTCTTGTATGCCCACTCCCACACAACCACTCACATACCCATTCATAGATTCATATCAGTACTCATACACCCACTCACACCTTTACAGAGGCACTCACTCACACACCCACTCACTCACTCGCAAAGCACTCACACAACCATTCACTCACCCATACAGCCATTCATACAACCAGTCACTCACTCATACAGCCACTCATATAGCCACACCCATACAGTTACACACATACCAACTTATTTACCTAGACAGTCGCTCACACATCCACTCACCTACCCATACAGCTTCTCAAAACAGCCACTCACTCACCCACACAAGCACTCACACACCCACACAACCACTTACATACCCATTCACACATCCATATAAGCACTCATACATCTGATCACATACCCATACAGCCATTCACACCAACACTTACTCTCCAATACAGCCACTCACATACCAACTCACTTAACCAAACATCCACTCAAACAGCCACTCACTCACCCATACAGCCACTTATACACTACGTCACTCACTCATACAGCCATTCATACACCCACTCACTCCCCCATAGTCACTACACATCTACTTATCTACCCATAGAACCACTCACACTGCTGCTCACTCACCAATACTGTCACTCACACAGCATCTCACTCACCCACACAGCTACTCACACACCCATACACACAAAGATATATACAGACACACAGCTACTCACATAATACATGTTAGAAGTTGTATCACTCAGTAGCAGTGCACCTAATATACTAATTTAACTTTTGTAGTAGGTTAGTATTTATGTTTACCACCCATAAACACCTACACTCACTTGAGGATGTCATTAGTGATATCATTTAAGATGTCATCAGTGATGTCATCAGTGATGTCACTGACCATGTCATGAGTGATTTAATATGTGAGGTTATAAACAGTGCATTACGGGGGCATAAGTTATAGTTAGCTCAGGTAACTGTAACTGCTGAATTTCTCTGGTTTTGTACGAGTGAACTGTGAGCCTTACTGTAAGGTCCCTATAACCATTGGCTTTATTAAGTGAATTTCTAAGGTTTTTCAAATTCTATTTCCTAACTATGTATCCTAGTGACCTTTGGTTTTTTAAGTGAATTTCTATGGCTTTCTAACTGGTAGTCACATGTGCAGAGTGGTGGAGAAAGGGGGTGGGGCCTCTGACCAGCTCCCAGGAATCCCGCAGTGTCGGACTTACTGGAGGTAAGAGGGGAGGCTTCTAGGCCCTCAAGGGCCCTCAGCAACCAAGAGAACTTTATGTCCTAACCAGTATTGCATCAGCTGGCACATTTTCAGAGTGGTGGATAAAGGGGGAGGGGCCTTCGACGGCTCTCAGCAATCGCGCTGTGTGGGACTTATATATATAAAGTCACATTCAGTGTCTTATTGTCTTATCTGCAACATACAGAAATTATACTTAGTATGCTGAGATATTGTCTAACAAATAACATATTTATATTTGATTAGATACTGCACCTACAGAAGCAAGGTACGGCCATGTGTACCTCCTTTGCCTCCACCTAAGCATACTTGTTCATGAGGTGGTGGAAGAAGGAGGCAGCCTGGTCAGCGGAAAATGATGTATATATGGGCCATGTGAGATTAAGGATTAGATTAATCGATCTTGTCATAGTTTGGGATGGAAAGGAAGAGATCATGACATCCTTTGTGGAGAAACTGAACAAGAATAATTACAACATATAACTAACCACCATTTGGAGTAAATCCAATATAGAGTTTCTGGATGTGGCCCTATATATAGAGAATAATGCTTTACATACTAAGATATATAGGAAGGCAACTGCTGCAAATTCTTTGCTACATGCCAACAGTGGACAGCTAAAATCTCTTAAATACTCTTAAATGGAGCCTTCCCTATGGCGAGCTCCTACAAGCAAGAAGGATCTGCTCAACAGATAAAGATTTTTAAATGGAGGCTGAACTAATGATTAGGTGTGGGCGGAGCTCGCAGAGTTACACTACGTGGAATTCCGTGGAGTTGCTCTGCTCCACCCCACTACCAATTTGAGGCTGGGCTATTTGCACCATCCTCACTGGGAACTGGCCTGACACATATACACACAACATGATAACACATGCACATGCAGACACATATGGAAACAGACACGCATGCATAGACACGTACACAGCAACATACATTCTGTTATGGAATGGTCCATCGCCATTGGTATAATAGGTATGTAGCATCGACCAATAGGATGCGAGCATGGGAAGACTCTTCGTTAACGCTGTCATCCCATGGGAAGCAAGGTAAGATTGAACGGTAGTCACAGGAATGTGCTTGCAGCATCGTGTGAGAAGTCACACTTTTAAAATACAACAATTAAAAATCTCTTTAGAATTAAAGTTCCATTCATCCAACGCTGCCCTCTCTGTGTCTTTGAGCACCTGCCGATATTTTAAAACCGCACAATGCGCGCATATAGAGAATAGGGGTGGGCAGAATTTGCGTAGTCGCGTTACGCAAAGTTCCGCGAAACGGTAAAAAATATCCGCGAGCTACGCAGAATTCCGCAAGCACGTGGAATCGCTTGTTCTGCCCGTTCGCGATGCGTTTTTCCTGTTCGGGGACGCTGTTTGCGTGCTCGGGAGGAAATATCTCGCGAACTTGCCCATGCGGTCGCCAATTGGCGCGGCCATCTTGTTTCACTTTTCCCGCCCGCTCGCGATGCGTGTTTCCTGTTCGCGAACGCGGATGTCCGATGGCGCGTCCGAATGACGTGTTTGCGATCGCACACTCTCGCGGGAACGCGCGGCCGGCTACCAAAATCTCGTGCAAAAACAACAGTTGATGGACAGAATGCAGAACAATGTCATACATTCACCCCAGTACAGAGATCTGGGCCTAAATCCATCATTTTTTTGCTCACCATGCCATTCCAGTTTGGACCCAGCCATATGCAAATCAGTCTTGACCCTGTGCCTCATGGGAACAGTCCAGCCCGAACTGCCAAGCCAGGTCCTCCCTGGACTGGAAACAAGCATCCTAGGACCGGTTTCGGGGTTTCACCCCTCTTCGGCCAGGATAGCTTGATTCCAGTGGCATGGAGAGCACGGGACCCACGTCTGGGCATACCCGTCCCACTCGGGGTGACAAATGCAAAAACAACAGTTGATGGACAGAATGCAGAACAATGTCATACATTCACTCCAGTACAGAGATCTGGGCCTAAATCCATCATTTTTTTGCTCACCATGCCATTCCAGTTTGGACCCAGCCATATGCAAATCAGTCTTGACCCTGTGCCTCATGGGAACAGTCCAGCCCGAACTGCCAAGCCAGGTCCTCCCTGGACTGGAAACAAGCATCCTAGGACCGGTTTCGGGGTTTCACCCCTCTTCAGCCAGGATAGCTTGATTCCAGTGGCATGGAGAGCACGGGACCCACGTCTGGGCATACCCGTCCCACTCGGGGTGACAAATGCAAAAACAACAGTTGATGGACAGAATGCAGAACAATGTCATACATTCACCCCAGTACAGAGATCTGGGCCTAAATCCATCATTGTTTTGCTCACCATGCCATTCCAGTTTGGACCCAGCCATATGCAAATCAGTCTTGACCCTGTGCCTCATGGGAACAGTCCAGCCCGAACTGCCAAGCCAGGTCCTCCCTGGACTGGAAACAAGCATCCTAGGACCGGTTTCGGG
This sequence comes from Calotriton arnoldi, assembly GCA_963921515.1. Classification (NCBI taxonomy): domain Eukaryota; kingdom Metazoa; phylum Chordata; class Amphibia; order Caudata; family Salamandridae; genus Calotriton; species Calotriton arnoldi. The sequence goes on from CAWUFW010018038.1 coordinate 166,159, forward strand.
GTTTCACCCCTCTTCAGCCAGGATAGCTTGATTCCAGTGGCATGGAGAGCACAGGACCCACGTCTGGGCATACCCGTCCCACTCGGGGTGACAAATGCAAAAACAACAGTTGATGGACAGAATGCAGAACAATGTCATACATTCACCCCAGTACAGAGATCTGGGCCTAAATCCATCATTTTTTTGCTCACCATGCCATTCCAGTTTGGACGCAGCCATATGCAAATCAGTCTTGACCCTGTGCCTCATGGGAACAGTCCAGCCCGAACTGCCAAGCCAGGTCCTCCCTGGACTGGAAACAAGCATCCTAGGACCGGTTTCGGGGTTTCACCCCTCTTCAGCCAGGATAGCTTGATTCCAGTGGCATGGAGAGCACGGGACCCACGTCTGGGCATACCCGTCCCACTCTGGGTGACAAATGCAAAAACAACAGTTGATGGACAGAATGCAGAACAATGTCATACATTCACCCCAGTACAGAGATCTGGGCCTAAATCCATCATTTTTTTGCTCACCATGCCATTCCAGTTTGGACCCAGCCATATGCAAATCAGTCTTGACCCTGTGCCTCATGGGAACAGTCCAGCCCGAACTGCCAAGCCAGGTCCTCCCTGGACTGGAAACAAGCATCTCGTGGCGCACGCGAACGGATAGGAAAACTTGTCGGCGAACGCAGGGATCCCGGTAAGTCGCTCCCGTGCACGCGAACACGCATTTTGAAGGCGCGAACAAGGAAAAAATTCCGCTACGACGCGGTTCGCGGAATATTCGGCAATTCCGCGTTCTCCGCGGAACGCGGAATTGCCAAAATTCTGCCAATTCCGCGAGCGGAGCGGAATTTACCACCTAGGCCTAATCGAGAACACGCTAATTAAGTAACCAGCGCATTTTTTTACTCTGTACAGAAGGATAGGGTCAGCATTCCAATGCACAGTAAGTTTTATAAACTACCCTCCTGTGACTGCCGGTGACACGGTAAGTTAAACAGTTGGTGCAGAAAATTCAGTAAAACGTTTGCAAAAGAAAACAAATATATAATAAAAGAGCACTATACCTAACGGACGTCTTCTAGTCAGTCAGTTTGCCTTGAGTCTAGAGTAAGCAATCTCGAACAAATGTTTCCTCTTCCATGTTTGCTAGAGCGAAGTTGTCTTTGCTGATGGTCCGCTCCATCCAATCCAGGTCAGACCTGGCCCACGGGGTGGGTGTGCTAGGGGAGTGGCCGCCATATCTGCCAGTGCGGGGTTCAGGTGGAGGGGGTCCCGCAACAGTTACTAGAGCCCAGGAGTCAAATATATGATAGCTCTGTGTTTACGTGAGTAACTAAGTGCATGCCCTCCACATCTCTGCTGACCCCAGTTAGTGTCAGAGGCAGGCCAACAGAAAGGACGATATCTGACTATTGCACAAGAATATAGCACCACAATAATCCATGTTAGCGCGCCACAGGCACCCTTGTGACCACTGATACCTTTGAGGATGCAGGCACTCGACCTGTCACACGCCTGACCTCCCAGGATCCCTGAGGCAGTGGACTCAGTGACAGTGCAACAACATCCAGGCCTCGTGGGGTACAATGGACAGACACAAGCAATGTGCAGTCTCTTTCTCCATTCTACTAGTAGCTACTAGCTCACTCAAAGTACAGACACCAACCATGTCATTATGTCTGCTTGCAACAGTCAGACTTTTTTCAACAAGCTCTTTCTCATCCATCATAGAGGGCTATCGCAGACACCTGCATTTCATTCCCAACTAAATTAGCCTGCTTTTTGGGATGAATATTGCTCACTTACTACTTTGCGTTACCACCAGTTACGGTAATAAACGTCTGTGTTCTCCCTGACCCCCATTGCAATATCCTCCGTCTCATCCCCAGGGAGATTTGCAGGCCATTCATGGGGAAATAGGTGCTAATTGGGCATTTCTAGGGGTGGGCCTGGGCCAGTAAACTTCACTACGCGGTGGTGGGAGGCAAAGTTTTTGTCGAACTCCACGCAGAGCGCGTAGTGGGCAAAACTTCGCTAGCTCCGCCGGCGTAGGGGAGTTCACTGCCCACCCCTATTAATGATGTCTACATTTCTCACAATATGTCATCTGAAAAGTGTACTAATGAATGCTTATGTAATATACTATGGAACACCAAGAGATGAGACAAGTTCTCTCAAAAAAATGGAACGTGCAAATGCATGATGAATATACCAAGAACTTTGTGGGATCCCATACACACATCACTTACTGAAGAACACCTAACCTGGGGAATCTATTAACATCAAGTTTCCTCTTTCCAGGTAGACAACAAATCACTTAGCTAAAGAAGGGTGACGTGCTTCTGGAAATGTGGAAGATGTAAAGTGCGCAAACTAGGGTGGAACATGAAATACTGCACTTTGTTTGAAGGAAAGCAGACACCTATAAAAGAGACTACCAATTGCAATTTGGAATATGTAGTATATGTTTTTGCCTGTGGTTGCAGGAAACGCTATTTGGGGAGCTCAACCAAAAAAGTGAAAACACACACCCTACTACATTTGAGAGCAATAAAACATAAAGTCAATAATTATGCAATGGCTAAACACATTTGGGAGGAACATCATGATGATATTGATATCTGGGAATACACTAGGATTAAGCATGTAAAAACTCACCCAGGGAGAGGGAATAGGAAACTAGAATTAAGAAGACATGAATCCTCTCTCATATTGTTACTAGAAAAATAACACCCATGGGGACATAATTTGGATGCAGAATTGCATGTACACCTATGAGACAAAAACTGTAAAACATGATCAGTAATGACCAACCTATACACTCCAAGTTGACAAAACATTTTAGATCCTGTGCTTTCTACATATTTATAACTGGCAGTAGTAGGACAATGTAATGCCCCTTGTGCAAGAACGATGATTTTGGTTTGACTTTTGATATAAGCTACATTTAGTACTGTACTTTTTATCATTGTGATATTGCCAGAACTAATAGAACACAGGAACAACATGCACATTTTCTGGGATCTAGTTAAGTAGAATGAAATTTGAATCCGGAAATTTAGATGTGATCGCTGTGTATAAATGAAACTGATGTCTTTCATTACCATCACATTTGGATTCATGAATTGTTGAATATGTATTTGCATATGAGTTACGAGCCTATTATATCCCACGAAGAGTGATAACACTTGTCATGTTAATCTTAAAATCCTTTTATATAATGAGTTATTTATTAAGTAGAGTTCAATTTTGTGCATATCATATATTAGCACTTTAACTGTGTCTATGGTACATATCCTGCGACAGTGAGTCTAGGATTTTAGGCTTCTGTACAAGTCAAGAGCATATATATGTGTCTTTTAAGATGTAATGATGCAATGCCACATTATGCTAATTTAGATTACATAGTATCACCACCTCAACAGTAATCGGGAGTAAGTAGTAATATTGCATTGTCACTTTATATCAATTGCAGTTGGGATCAAGACTTGCATTATGCAATAGCATTTTAATTGGTGTCAGTAGTATATACCAAGAAACATTTGGTCTAGAACTTTTAGGGTCATGTACAGTCTTGATTACACATACGTGCAATTTTTATGTAATAATGCACTGTCACTTTATGTCAATTAAATTATGTGACAATAGTTCTTTAATGGAAACTAAGAATGAGATGCAACATTGCATTGTCACTGTATATCTATTACAGTTGTATTTGCACATGGCAGTAGCAGTTTAAATAAAACCAAGATGATAAGGAGGTTGAAACATAATAACAACAAATGGATATTAAACACGGTATGTGGTTTGTATATGCAAACATATACCTTGTGCAAAAGTGAACAATGATTATACTCTAAAAGGTATAAAATTGGATGACAAAATGGCAGATACAAAACCCTTCAAGATGAATTGATGTGCCCCATTGCACGGTCTTGTTGCATAGAACATAGAAATGAAGAAAGGGCTAAGATTTATACATTTATATACATATATGTGTGTGTGTTGAAATAATTATAAGCATGGTCCAATGGAAGGCGATAGCCGAAACATGTGGCCCATGTCAATGCACTTTTTTTTGCTCGTAAATAAACATTGATTTATGATCTACCGGAGTGCTGCCGTGATTCCCTCTTGGTCAGAGGTATATAGGATCGATATATATATATCCCAGTAGAAGGCAATCCGCCGAAACGCATCGGTCCATTCTTTTAGATGGAATAAGGATTGTGTAAATGCCTTGAATAATAACAAAGAAATTGAATAAATAAAAATTTTAAATCTGACCTGGAGGAGTGTTGCAGTTTTTCGACCATGTGCCGCTGGGTTTGGTGCTCGTGCGGAGAACGCCCAAGGAGACAAATATATATATATATATCTATATATATATATAGATATATATATATATATCTATATATATTTATAGATATATATATATGAAAGCGAAAGTCCTGTCCGCCCCTCACTTCGGCGGAACTCCAGGCACGGACCTCAATACTCCTCAAGAAAATCACGAACTCCCACACAGCATAGGTGGGTGAAGCAGTGTCGGTTTTATTTGTTATTTCAAAACCTCAATAACCACAGGAACAGTGCCTGCCATGATGCGTTTCGCTCCTCACTGGGAGCTTGATCACATGATGCGTCTCCTCTAAGTGACGTTTTAAAAAGTGAAAGTGTGCACAACCGCCTGTAAACACAACCTCGCCTGGCTCAATTGTGCAGAAAACAGACTATGGCATTATCCTAGTCAATGTAATAAATACACAGTTGTAATAAATAAAAACAGAGTATGGTGAAAAAATCATGAAAGTGGTAAAAATGCATCTAAAATACAATTCCTTCAAAATGCAGTAAATATAATGAAACCACTCATATTTTTATTTTATTTTATTTTAAAGGTTTTATATAGCGCTGGCTGGACCCAAGGGTATCAGAGCGCTTTACAAGGGTCGCATGAGTAGATATGGAAATAATAAAATACAATGAGGTAGCATTCAAATCCACTTAAAACAATAGATGTCAACTCAATTTAAAGAACAGAATTACAGCAAATTGAGATGATCAGCAGCAAGTCAAGAGAAGAGAGGTAGTCGTGGAGCAAGGGGGGATAGGGAAAGTGGGGGGCAGGATGTAAGAGTGTAGAGAGGCTGTGAGGGGGGTAGGGAAATACCAAGTACATCAAGCAGGGCTTAAGAGAGGAATTAGAGAGATAGAGGGCGAAGAAAAGTGAGAGGTGGAAAGGGGCTGGAGAAAGGGTATCGGGAGGTCAGAAGGGGGGAAACCTAAAACAGTAGGGGGCCGGGATGGAGTATATGCCCAGGGAAGGGGTTAAGGGCCCCAGAAATTTTCGAGAAGGTGAAGTTTGAGGTCTTTTTTGAAGCTGAAGTAGGAGGGGTTGCAACGAAGTTCTTTAGGGAGTGCGTTCCAGATGGTAGGCGCATTTCCAGAGAAGGATCGTGATTGAGTAGATTTCTTGTTTAACAGAGGAGGGACAAGAACGAGTGAGTTTGAGCTCCTCAGTGTTCGAGAGCAGCCCGCTTTGAACAGTTTGTCTGCGAGGTACAGAGGGGTGTGTTGATGCAGGGCTTTGTGTGTAATGCAGGCGGTCTTGTAGGTAGATCTGCCTTCAATAGGGAGCCAGTTGAGGGCTTTAAGGGTAGGGGAGATGTGATCGAACCGTTTGAGGTCGGTAATGAGCCTAGCAGCAAGGTTAAGAACAGATTTGATTGGGGCTAGGTGGACTTTAGGTGTTCCAGAGAGAATGGCGTTACCATAGTCGATTTTGGACAGGACCAGTGATTGGACAGCTGATCTAAAGTCATCAGCCGGGATGAAGGGTTTTAATTTCTTGAGGTGAAAGAGAGTGAAGAGAGCACTTTTGGCCGAGTTTTTATGTGGGAGTTGAGAGAGAGGTTCTGGTCAATGTTAATTCCGAGGGATTTAACTGAGTTGGATAAGGTGAGAGAGCAGTTGAGCGCTGTAAGGTCAGAAATCCAGGCTTGGATAGGGAGCGAGCTGTTTTTAGGGGAGAAAAGAATGATTTCAGTTTTTTTAGGGTTGAGTTTGAGGTGGTTATAGTGGAACCAGGATTGGATCTTAGTCAAGGTGTCATTGAGGTGTAGCATGTCAATGTGGGATTGAATCTTATGATAAAGTTGAGTGTCATCAGCGTAGAGGTGATACTTGATTCCCGCATGCTTAAGAATAAGGGTGAGGGGTTCCATAAAGAGGTTGAAAAGAGAGGGAGAGAGAATAGAGCCCTGTGGGACACCCAGTGAGACAGGCATAGGTTTAGAAAGGCAGCCGTGAATTTTGATTTGCTGGGTTCTGTGTTGAAAGAAGGAGGAGAACCATTTAAGCACTGATCCGTTGAGGCCAAAACGATCTTTAACAGTGTTGAGTAACATAGAGTGATTCACAGTATCAAAAGCTGAAGAGAGATCAAGGAGAATGAGAAGAGAGGACTCGCCCTTGTCGAGGGAGTGATGAATGTCGTCAATTATATTGAGCATGGTCGTTTCTGTACTACAGCCCTTTCTGAAACCTGATTGAAAAGAGTCCAATAGATTGAATGTGTCGATGTGTGAGTCTAGTTGGCGCAGGGCACATTTTTCAAGGGCTTTAGAGAGAAGAGGAAGGTTAGAGATTGGCCGAAGATTATTAAGGTCATTGGGGTCAGCAGCAGAATTTTTGAGGATGGGAGTGATTTGTCCGAGTTGTAGGGAGACCGGGACACAACCCGTGGCAAAGGAGGAGTTGATGATAGAAGTCCAGAACGGGGCAATGATGTGTTTTAAATCTTGGACAAGGTTGGCAGGGAGCGGGTCTCTGGAGTGAGAGGAAGGTTTAAGTCTGGCAATGATGTTGAGGACTTCGAGCTCAGTAACTGGATGGAAGTGAAGCCAGGAAGCATTATTTTTATTTTCAAGTTTGGTGAGGTCGGATTCAGGAAGAGAGACGACTAGAGGCAGAGATGAGGGGTCATGTGGGAGTGTTAAGAGGGCCGGAGGACTGGAGGAAGAGTCTTGGGGGGTTGAGGGCAATGAGGAAGGGGTGTAAGGGCGAAGGAGTGGTCAATTTTGGAGATTTTTTCAGAGAAGAAGTTAGCAATTTCTTCACATCTCTCAATAGTGACCGTCATCTTGGGGGGGCAGCGGAGGTTTGGTTTTTAATCATGCTGAATAGTTCCCTGGGTCTATTTTTGGCCCGGTCTAGTTGTGAGCGGAAGAAGGCAGCCTTGGTATTAAGGATATGCTTTTTGTAATTAAACCTGGCGGATCTGAGTAGGGCGAGATTAGTGGGCGAAGGGTTTTGTCTCCAAATGCGCTCCGTCGATCTAAGTGCACGCCTCTCATTGTTGAGATCTGTATTAAACCAGGATTTGGAGGAGGTGTTTTTCTGAAGTTTAAGTTTGGCTGGAGCAATTTGGTCAAGGACATCAGTGATGGATTTATTAAAATGCTCAGTGAGGTCATTAGCATTTAGGGAAGGAGGCGGTAGTCGGAGTTGCGCTTTGACTTTATTCTCAAGTTCGCCCGGGGGTATAAGATGGAAGTTTCTAGTAAATTTCTTCTGTTTGAAGGTTTTGGGGGGAGGGGGTAGCATAGTGTTCGAGATCGTGAAAAGGATGAGGTGATGATCAGACCAGTCGATGGGAACGATGGAGGAAAGGGAGGCCAAGTCAGGGCTAGTAATGATAGCGTCCAGCGTGGCTCCTTTTGAGTGAGTAGGCGCATGGCAGAGTTGTTTCAGGTCATTAATATCAAGTAGATCTATAAGGAGGTTAATCATAGGATCATCCTTTTTGTTCCAATCGACCTAAATGACGGTCAAGATTGCTATCATGTTATAATGGGCAAGTGCCCAATAAAATGATAAATGAAATTGCACCACTCTAAGAATAATATCGTAAAGACATAATATGACTAGGGAATCGATAGTGCCACATGAAGACAATGGCATCTTGTCTAAACATTTCAGGCATAAAAAATAAAAATAAAATTAAAGCAATTGGATACAAATAGTTCACCAATCAATATAGCAGCATATACACATCTGATAGGATACAAAGTGTCATTATTTCCTATTAAAGTGCAAGTGCAAAAATATCTCAAACGGTCAAATTCATAATGACCAGCTACTAAAAAGATCAAACTGGATAAAATCTAGTTGTAACAAATGCATAATAAGCGAATAACTAATCCTGATGCCAACAGTGTTAAATAGTCTGTGTAGAAAATAAGTGCAAAGTGAGAAAAGTGCAAAATCGCGCTGTGCAAAATACTGGTTCACTAGCAGCTTGGGAAAAACCCTAAATCATTTAAGCCTAAATGATCATAAAGTGCAAGTGCAACACATAGTATCAAGTTCACAGATAAAACCACATCTACAGTGAGCATAAAACTGGTTACAGACACATGACGAAATTAATAAACAGAATTCTCATCACATATGAACAAACAAAGCCCACTGATACCTGAAAAAAAGAAAGAGGATAACTGACAAAAATGAATCTCTGTTTATAAGTAAAGAGACTCTAGTTATCATCATAAAAAATTGTGCAAGTCCTCACTCATATTTAGGCCGTTAGGGACTCTTGTATCGAGAGCTAAAATGAAATGTGATTCACGTTGCCTTACTAGCTTATCTCGATTTCCTCCCCGTCCGGGGTTTGGGACAGACCCTAAAACTGTGTATTCCAGATCCTTCAGTTTGTTGTCGTGAACTGATTTAAAATGTCTGGCGACCGGATAATTATGGTCAGAATTCACAATGGCCCTTACGTGTTGGAGGATGCGTTTATGCACTGGGAGTTTGGTGCTGCCAACGTATTCCAGGTTACAGGTACATTTCAATTTATAAATGGCATATTCAGTGCGACAAGTAAGATATTCTTGAATGGCTATCTCCCTCTCACTAAATGCTGTCTTATAGTGAGTACCGTTCTTAGCAAACGTGCAAGCACGGCAGGAGTTACATTTAAAGAAACCTGTTTTAGTGAACCAAGTGCTTTTAGGCCTAACCTCTGGCATTGGTTTCACAAGGGCATCCCTCATAGAGGGTGCCCTTCTAAAGGTGATAGCAGGCAGACTAGGTAGAATTGGACCAAGAATGTTGTCGGTCAGTACAGTTGGCCATTCTGAATAAATAATCTTACGTATAGTATCTTCTTGTGTACTGAATGTGGTTATTAAATGAATAGAATGTACACCTTCGTTCAATGCATCTTTGTTGGCAGCACTTTTGCATTGGGGCTGAAGCAGGATATCTCTTTGCAGGCTATTGGCTTTATTCAAGGCTAAGGTTAGAAGATGTTTCTTATAGCCCCTATCAAGAAATCTACAATATGCTTCCCTCTGACATTCACTGGAGACAGCTTCGGAACTACAGATTCTCCGAATCCGAATGAATTCGCCATACGGTATGCTGTTAATTAAATGGCGGGGGTGTGCGCTTTCTGCATGTAAGATCGAGTTACCAGCGGTGGTTTTTCTGTGTAACTTAGTGTGTAAGGTACCTTCGTTTATATACAGCAGAACATCAAGAAATTCAACACTGGAGCTATCTATGGAGGCTGTGAACCTTAAATTCAAATCATTAGAATTGATATCTCTTACAAACTTCACAGCCTCCTCCTTTGTGCCGCTCCAGACCAAACATATGTCATCGATGTAGCGCCAATAGTGAACTATGTGACTACACCAGTGCTGGTGTTTGGTTCTGAGGACATGCTTCTCCCACCAGCCTACATGCAAACATGAGTAACTGGGGGAGAAACATGCCCCCATCGCCACACCACGCACTTGCTGATATATTTCATTCTGGAATAAAAAATAGTTAGTCATTAAACATAGTTCAATTATTTCCAACAGCATACTGTTATGTTCTTTCATGTTAATGTCCCTGTTCTCCAAGAAATGTCTGGTTGCATTCAAGCCATTCAAGTGATTGATGCTTGTATAAAGCGATTCAATGTCCATGACCACTAACAGATAATTGGGACACCAAATTACATTTTTAATCTTGTTTAAAAAGTCAGTGGTGTCTCTTATGTATGATGGTAAGGTGGTCACATGTGGTTTCAGGAAGAAGTCTACATATTTAGAGAGATTTACGATCATACTACCCTAGGCTGAAATAATTGGTCGACCTGGTACTGGAGTGATCTTTTTGTGTACTTTCGGCAGAAAATAAAGCTTAGGAGTAACCGGATGTTCAATATTTAAAAAATTCATTTCTTCTTTAGTCAACAAACCGTTTCTCCTCCATTGATGAATTTTCTTTCGTGTTTTGTCTTCTGCTGCTCTCATCTCAAATTTAGTTGATTTTCTGTAACATAGAGTGTCAGAGAGATGACGGTCAGCTTCTGCCAGATAGTCTTTACAGGACCACAAAACTGTGTTACCACCCTTATCGGATTTGTTGATGATAAGGTCTTGATTCTTTTGAAGTTTAGCAATCAGGGTATGATACTGAGTATTTCTGTAGTCCCTATGACGTTGGGTTAGAGTTACAGTTCTGTTTAGAGACTTTAACTCAGTAATGACTCTGTCACTGAATACATCCACTGCATCTTTCGGCATAACCGGAAGAAACGTAGACGTAGGACGAAAAGGACTTGGAGCTGTCTTCTTAAAGCAAATGTCTTGGCTGGTAGAGGCTGAATCGTCACCACTAGATTCATGCGCTAGGTCATAGAGTACCTGCAAGTTAGGTATATCTTTAACTTGTAGTGTCTCATCTGTATTGATGTGACTGGGAACAATAGTTGATGGTCTGCCGGTGAATGTGTTTAATTGAAAATGTTTGATTAACTTTATTTTCCTAATGAACTTAAACACATCAATCCTGGCCTGGTTATATGAGAAGCGGTGTTCAGGACAAAAGGAAAGACCAAGTGATAAAAGTTGCATTTCAGCCTTAGATAGAATAGTGTCCGTTAAATTGATGACAGCGTTCTGAATGCCACTTTTCACTTCTTCCAATTCCTTCGCGCATTCCCTCTCGAGGTAATTTTTGCGGTGCTTGACCCTCCTCTCCCTCCTACGCTTGTAGGATATATAGATAGATATATAGATATATATGTGTGTGTGTGTGTATATACATATATAAATATATGTATATATATATATTTAAATGTGTTTAATTTAGTTTATTTCATTTTTTAAAACTACAATAAAAGTTTTACAAATAAAATTGTGTTGATATTAAATAAATGTAACATAATATATTCATGAAAAAATAATTACTACACTTTTTTAAATTTAAAATTATTTGTAGAAATCAAAATATTTTTAATATAATAATAAATGTGCCTAAGTAAGTTCTAAATTAATACACTATTTTCAATATTAATACCTGAGTATTAATACACTTCCCCTCCCCATAACCATATGCCCCATCCATTCCTCTCCTGAAAATTAATAAATTAATACACACGTATTATCATTAATACCAGATTATTAATACACTCATCCACCACACACACCTATACCCCTTACATCCCACTCCTAAACATTCATTTTGTATTTCTTAATTTAAAAATCTTTCCTTTTTGTACACCAGTATTATAACTAATATCTGAGTATTAATACCCTCCCTTATACTCCCCACTCATTAAAAGCTATTTTATTAATAATCAGTTAAAATGAAGAATTATCATTTTAATTTTAAATGAAACATAGATTCTAATAAATAATGTAATATACAGGTATTAAAAATTATATGTGTATATTAACTAACATTTCCAATTTGTAGTAATATCAATAATATTTTCATGGAGGTAAACCCCCAAACCTCCAGGAAAGGCACCAACACACAACATGGACAGATCAAACTTTTCCACTCAAAACTAATACTTCTTTTACATTGTGGGTAGCAGTGTATTTTGAGCCCAGGCTCCAATGCCATCTACGAAAACCTACCAAACATTTCTGGAAACTAGACAATCAGAAGAGTCTAGGGTTGTATGACTCGCATAGATCCTATGACGTTTTCTTACCCATAAGGATCCCCGTGGTATCCGAAAATTTCTTTCCCAGAAATGTGTGAAAAATGCAAGTTTGAAGTTAAAAGAGCATTGTGTTTAAGAACACCTCATGGGGTACATGCAAGAGACACCACCCTGGACCCCCCTGTTGTCTAGTTTTCAGAAATTAATGGGTGTACTAGATTTTCATGGGTGGCATCAGAGCACGGGTCCGAATAGTGCAGCAATGCATCATAGGAAATAAGGGCACATTTTGATTAACCCCCCCATTCTGCCAATCCATATGTCAAAACGACGCAAAAAAATCCACATTTTGTTTTTTTTGCTTCTGGGGATGCGGATGCACCCCAGGAGGGTAGAAAGACTGCTGGGGCTTTAGAGGTGGTGGATAGGCCCAGTGCCAGTGTAGCCCAGACACACACCCCCTTTTTTTTACTAAAACAAAAATAATCACTGGTGTCTAGTGGGCTTTTTTTCCAGAGCTCAAATTGGTACAAAACCCCATATCTGCCCACCAGGGGACAGAAAGACTGTGTTGTACCTTCGGGTGGCAAGCCACCACCCCTTTTTCCGCAACTGTAAAATCCCTGATTTTGAGTGGGTTTTCTACCACCCTATGGGGCAGATAACGGGAGAGCCCTTAAGCAGGGCAAACTTCCTATATGCCCCCGGGGTGCAGAAAGACAATATTGCCCTTCTGGGATGGGAGTATGGCACAATGCTAGGGTGAGCCACCCCCACTTTTTGTGCATTATTAAATTCTCTGGTATCTAGTGGGCTCTCTACACCACCAATCAAAACCCTAATCTGTCTCCCAGGGTGGCAGAAAGACTGTATTGCCCCATTTGGGGTGAGGACATGACCCTATGCCAGGGTGAGACACCCCACCTCTTTTGATCATAATCCCTGCTGCCCAGTGGGCTTTACATCAACCTGAGGGGGCAGGTTAGAAGCATATGCCCTCCCCCAATTTTCTACCCAAGAAGGGCTGAAAGACCGTCTTGCCATTGGTGAGGGCCACTGGCCCTTTTGCAGAAGGCCTCTCCCCACCTGCAAAAAGATAAATCCCTGGAGTCTAGTGGGCTGTCTACCCCCAAGAGGGTAGCAGATTGAGGGCAAATGCACCAAGACTGTCTTGCCCTTATTGGAGCAGCACTGGCCCTTGCCTAAGTGGCCACTCCCTCCTCACAAAAATAAGTCCCGGGTGTCTAGTGGGAGGGATCCTGCTTGATCACTGGAATCTGCTAGGTAGAGATAGAGCTGGAAAGGGGGCATTGTCCATTTTCCAACGTGGCATGTCCTGTGTTGGTCAGTGCAGGTTCACTGACATAATATCCAGACAACAAATATCGACTTAAAGAATTATCAAAACTTTAATATTGTTAACAAAAATATACTTAATTAAAAAAGTCACTAATATCGTACAAATTAATATAGATGGCAAATATATCTACCCTAACATATATCGAAAACAAAAATATCATTGTAACTAACCATAGACTATGTCAAAAATATCAAAATCGACAATATCGACTACATAAATATTGCTAAAACAAGTAATAAGTAGCAGTAAAAAAATATGAAAAATACAATATTTAAACAAACAAAAAAATATATATCCCACAATAATAACTTCAATATATAAATAAAATAGAAGTGTCTTTTTAGCACCTCATTGTACTTGCCTTTTGATGTTTCCAATGAATTTATTGATAGATTGCTCTGCACAAGCTTTGATTGAGTTGTTTTCATTTTGCATGTTCTTAAAATATTGTAAGGCTGTTAGCTGAAACAATAAATACATAAACTGAAAGAATGAAATATAATATTTTCTCAACCAAAAAAATACATTTAAAATATATAAAATAATACATTACACATATTTGCATCCCACTTACATACAACACATATTTATATTTACAAACAATATTGTTTCTTTACTTAAAATAAATACATATAATAGTAAATAAAATAAGTTATCTCAAATACAAGCATAACAAAAACACCAATTGGCATTTTCGAAATAAGGACATAATGGAAAAATTGAATGAAATGAAGCTAAAACCACCAAAAATATTCAACTGTACAAGACTATAACCAATAAAATAGCTTAACAACCAATTAAACAAACAATATAAAAGCCACACTAATTTAAACAAAAAATAGCTACAAAAACGTCACACATTTGAAGAGGAGGAAACTCTGCCGGATTTTCCCTGTAAAAAAGAAGCCTGCAACATATACAACCATACATCCACTTCTCCAAGTAAGTAATAATGATATTTAAAATACAAAGTTAAATAATGTTAACTGTAAAAAACAATTCTTAATAAACAATTACTAACCTAGTTTTTAACATTTATTCCTTTTCTACAGATTATTAAACCTTCAACTAACCTCCATCGACATGCACACATCAAAGGCCACAAAAAAAGTAAGTATATCTAAAAAAACAGCTTTAAACTTACTAAAACATCAACGTCAATAAACATCAAAAATATAAAATATGCAAAAAATAAACTACCTTTTCCCTTCCAACATAAAAAACACCTGTTTCACGAAGATGTTTGCCAAAGAAAAAGTTTCCAAGACAAAACTTTGCTTAACAACATACAAGTAAGTTTTGAAAAAAACTAAAAGGTATATTTAACTCTATACTAATAAACAACATTTATGAAATAACTATTTTTCTATATTCATATTATTACAGTACATAAAGACATAATGGCAGAAGGTGCAAAATGTATAACATCACAGAAGGGGAAATTGTTACTGTGTCACATGGGATACACCTACAGTCAAGAAAATTTTTCTGCTGAACATATTAATTGGAAATGAACCAAATATTATTCTAATGCATGTTATGAGAGGGCAACTACCAAAACAACGGTAGTAATAAATGTAAAAGAGCATAACCACCCTCCAAATGTGACAGTAATAGAAGTGAGAGAAGTATTAGAAAATATTAGAGAACCAAGCCCTAGTACCCAAGAACCCTCAGCACAAATACTGAAAGATATACTAACCCACATACCAAAATATATAACAGGCCAGTTACCATCAATACCCACCATAAAATGCCTCATAACATGAACTAAAAGGGCCACAGGCGACACCATACATGCTCTTAAAACATACAGAGATATAGACATCCCACTACAGCTTACAATCACCCACAGAGAGGAACAATTCCTATTTTTTTATAATAAAAGTAATGACAAACATATACTTATATTTGCAGGGATTTTGCTATCATTTAGATTAAAGTATATGGCATCACCTACAGAAATCTGCACTAAGAGCCTGATTGCGAGTTCGGCTGTCCAGGAACCACCGTGCCTATGGTTGCAGTCTAACCGCTGTGACCTCAGTGGTCTGACTGCCGTATTACAATACATGTGGTTACATGAAAGAAACATTGCAGCGGTCCTGCTGACTCCACCGGCCAACTCTGATTGTGGCGGCCGCGGAATAGGCCAATGAGACTGTAGGAGGATCGGACCACCAATGAAACCATCGGCCTAATTACGAGTTGCTTAACAGCCGGCGTGACCTGATGGTCCAACCACCACATCTGAGACGGCAGAAAGGAAGGGATATAAGGGCAACTTTCACCTCCACTCACCTCTGCACGTCTTGTGCTGCCATGGAGCTGATCGTATTCGTCCTGCTGCTGCTGTACCTGCTCAATCACATCCAAAACCCACTCCGTCGTGGATGAAATCGTCAGTAAGTCATTCAACTACCAGTTTCCATAGACTCCTCAGCAAAACGATGCCCTGGCATGGACCAGGCAATGGAGTTGGGGTCCCTAAGCAAAACATATTTACAGGGACCCTGTCTGGGATTGTTTCATATGACTATCAAAAAGGCATCTGTAGGATGCTCTCCAAAGCCAAAACACTGATGCTGACCAGGCACAATGTACACAAATGGACATGTGATATGTGTTCATATTCAGTGATAGTGAAGTGTGTATTAATTTGTGTTCCACAGCAGCACCTCCTCATCGATATCACACCAATTAATGTCTGTGACACACTTCTTTTGCCCCTTCACACTTAACTGCCATGTCACTACTGATGGTCACTTTTCATGCAGGTTGCCATTTGTCAAGTCTTGGTAAGTCCACATAGAAATCACTAAAACTACCATGAGGCCCTGTGACTGTACCTCAAACCAAGATGCTTTACTCCTTTTCCCCTTTCTCACTTGTCTGCCATGTTACTACTGATGGTCACTTTTCATGCAGCTTACCATTTGTCTAGTCTTGGTAAGTCCACATAGAAATCACTACAACTACCATGAGGTCCTGTGACTGTACCTCAAACTAAGATGCAATACTCCTTTTGCCCTTTCTCACTTGTCTGCCATGTCACTACTGATGGTCACTTTTCATGCACCTTACCATTTGTCTAAACTTGATAAGTTCACATAGAAATCACTACAACTACCATGAGGTCCTGTGACTACAGCTCAAACAAGAAGCTATTATCCTTTTGCCCTTTCTCGCTTGTCTGCAATGTCACTACTAACAGTCATTTTTCATGCAGCTTACCATTTGTCTAGTCTTGGTAAGTCCACATAGAAATCAATACAACTAGCATGAGGCCCTGTGACTGCACCTCAAACAAGATGCTATTATCCCTTTGCCCTTTATCGCTTGTCAGCATTGTCACTTCTAACAGTAACTTTTCATGCAGCTTACCATTTGACTAGTCTTGGTAAGTCCACATAGAATTCACTACAACTACCATAAGGCCCTGTGACTGCACCTCAAACGAAGATGCTATGCTCCTTTTGTCATTTCTCACTTGTCTGCCATGTCACTACTCATGGTCCCTTTTCATGCAGCTTACCAGTTGTATAGTCTCTGTGACTGCACCTCAAACCAATATGCTATAGAGAATGTGACACACCCACATTGCATGCATCCCAGGCCCATTTTTGATGTCAAAGAAACATCTGTATGTATGTGCCCTTAAAGTGAAACTCACCTTCTCTGCTACAACTCTGTATTGGACTCTCAACCATCACTCACATGAAAAGGCAATGTCAGTCAATAGGATTACATAGAATCAGTGTGAAAAGCATTCTAATCGGCCAACGTAAACACTCGGAGGATTAACCCCGGGCCGAGTACTCCGCTCCGCCAGCGGAGTTTGCAGAGTTTTACCAACTCCGTGCTCCACTGGGAGCGCGAAGTTGCCACAAAACTCCGACTCCGTGGCGGAGCGGAGTACCAGGCTAGCCCCTTAATTAAAAATTTATTAAAAACCACTTACCTTCTCTTCTGCCTGCCCTCCTCTACGCCACGGTGTCTCCCTTCTTCTGTCCTCCTCCTCCTCGCGTCCTTGTACGTCTTACGTCTTGCATGAACTACGCATGCGCAGTTCACGCAAGATGTAATACGTACGGGGACGCGAGGAGGAGGATGACGGAAGAAGGAGACACCGTGGCGAGGAGGAGGGCAGGCAAAGAGAAGGTAAGTGGGTTTTTAAAAAACATTTTTTAACCCTTTACGTGAGCCCAGGGCGGAGCGTAGTTCCACTGAGATTTTTTTAAACTCCGTGGAACTACGTGGAGCACCACTCCGCATACTCCACCCAGGGTTACTGAGGATATCTATGCCTCTATCAGGGGGAACCCTGAAAGGTTGGGGCCCTGGAGCACCGTACATTTAGCACATGCCTGACAAACCCAATGTGCATTGGACCTGTGAATTTAAGTATATCAGGTACAACCAATAGCATAACCAAGTGCCATGCATGTGTAGGGAATGTGTAAATGCAACTCATGAAAGCAAACACAGCACTAACAGCATGTGTCACACATCTAGATAAAGTAGCTGTAAGGTACACACAGGAAAATGGACACATGTCAATGCAGAAATCCACAAAGGTATGACAAGTTAACACCCTTCTTGTGTGGATAAACAAATATCTAACTTAAACACACCTAACACATATCTTACATACATCATACAGACAACTGCAACCTAAATGATGTGGACAGTGACCAGGACAAGCCAAAAAGGGAGTAGAAGTGTGAGCTGTGTCTGCTGTCTGCCCTGTGTGTTGTGTTGGTGTCTGTTGTGTGGGTGACTGTGAGCGTTTGTGTTTTCCGCCTGTGTGTGCTGTGGACATGCTGTGTGTGTGGAGCGCTCTGTGTGTGTTGCTCTGTCATCTGCGGGTATGGATGTGGATGTGGAAGGTTCTGTGTTTGTTGTTGGGTCATCTGCAAATATGGGTGTGGCTGTGGAGGGCTCTGTGTTTGTTGCTGTGTTATCTGCGAGTATGGGTTTGACTGTGGAGGGCTCTGTGTGTGTTGCTGTGTTATCTGCAGGTATGGGTGTGGTATGGAGGGCTCTGTGTATGGTGCTGTGTTGTCTGTGGGTATGGGTATGGCTGTCTGTGTGTGTGTTGTTGTGGTCCCTGAGGGTATGCTGGTGGTGGGGGTGGGGTGAGTGTCTGCTGTATGCATGCATGTTTGAGTTTTTTGGAAGCTGTGTTTGTATGTGGTGCTTGTGTCTGATGAAGTGTGTGCATGCTTAGTTGGCATGTGCTTGGAATAGGAATGCGAATAGGGAATTTGGATGGGGAAGGGGCAGGAGGTGGGGTGGGGTGGAAGGTTGGGATGGGAGAAGGGCTGCCGTGAGGGAGCCTGACCTCATACCTCACATCACTTATCCTACATCAATCCCACCACTTGTGAAAACAATATCTGCATTGCATTTTTGGGCCCAGGCTCATTTCAATTCACTGTTGCTATTTCAGGTGGAATGTCACAACCTATGTTCAGTCGGGTTTTCCAAGAGGTGCAAGCAGCACTGTTAAGAAACATGGACAGCTACGTCCAGTTCCCCAGACATGAGGATTTAGCCACTGTGAAGGCAGATTTCTATGCTTTTGGTCACATCCCACATGTGATTGAATCCATTGATGCCACCCATATTGCCTTAGTACCACCGCAAGCCAGGGAACCAGTGTACCTCAACAGGAAGCACTTCCATTCTATCAATGTGCAAGTTGTCTGCTTACCGGATTTGTACATCTCAAATGTCTGTGCCAAATTGACAGGATCTGTACATGATTCCTTCAAACTGCAGAACAGCCCCATACCCCAGCTGATGTCACAACTACTACCGGAGAGGGCCTGGCTTGAAGGTAAGTGTGATCTGTCCTAACTTTGTGTGGGTAATGTCGGGTAGTATAGTCTGAATGTGGGTAACTTATTGTTGCACTTCTGTCTGTCACCCATCTAGGAGTCTTAGCATATCCCAACCGTCCATGGTTGTTGGCACCGCTGAGGAATCCTACAATGCCTAGGGAAGTCTGCTTCAATGAGGCCCATGGAAGAACACAGTAACCAGTGGAGCGGGCTTTTGGGCTCCTGAAAGCCAGATTCAGATGTCTGGACAAGACTGGGGGAGCTCTCCTCTACTCACCCGGGAAGGTTTGTAAGATCACTGTGGCCTGATGCATGTTCCACAACATTGCCCTACGACAGAGCATTGCTTACATCACAGAGGATGCAGGCCATGAAGAGACACAGGGTGAGGACCCTGAAATGCCAAATGATGATGGTAGTAGTTATGAGGAAGGAATGGACTTGCGCCGAGATCTCATCCAATACTTCTTCGTCTGAGTGTAAGTATGGTGTGAGATGTGATGACTTTGACTATTATTGCAACTCTTGTTGTGCTGTTGTGAGGATGGTGTTAATGCTACAGACTAGGGATATATGGGTCTGGCAATATCTAGGGAAAGGTGTTTGTTTTGTATGTGTAGCTTTGTTCAGCTGTAAATGTTGTCTGAGACTGTGCTCACTAGGAGTTAACAATGTGATTTGAGCCATGTGTATGGTTTCTTAGCTAATCTCTCTCTCAGTTGGTCTGTTTTAGATTCATTCACCATGGCATATTCATTTGGATATTTCAGAGTTGTGACATTAGCCGGAATATGATGCAGTTTGGACATGTGAAGTGGACATGGATTGGTCCTGGGAATGTCTGTCACAGAGTTTGGGTGTACAAAGCTGGTACCAAGACAGCTTGCACAGTGATAGGATGGAAGTTAAGTGGCTTCCATTGGACTTGTTCCTTGTTGTGTGTTGGTCCTAATGCAATATGTGTGCCATCATGTGATCAAACACAATGTTGTGTTGGGCCAATTCATGCTTATCTGCCTTCACATTGGCTAAATCCTCATTCTGTATGAACTGTATGTAGCTGTTGATGTGTCTACTCATTGTAGGCCAACGTGCTAGTGGCACATCACTGGCATTTGTTTGTGACATACAATGCACTAAACTACTTGAGGTTACTACAGTCACTGCTATTCATTTGCAGTTCAGACTTCTTTTGGAGAGGGTCATAAAAAGATTTTTAAGAGGTTGTCTCACCTTTAACTTATCAAGGCATGCGCCATCATTTGATGACCTCCCACACTGGAGTAGGAGCAATGACACTCCAGCGGACTCAACCGAGGGAAGCTACTCTTAACCCTGGGAGTTCTTAGACATCTATTGCCAGGACAATGTCTTGGGTCCTGCTGGTGCGGCAGGAACATAAACTGTTAAAATATAAGGGTATACTCAAAACCTACTTTATTACTGAGTACCTCTGGTATGGTTAAAAACAAGAAACTTGGGTCATAGCGTGAAAAACAATGGATCACTTGACATCAAACTAATACTACTGTTACCAACATGTTTTGACCCCTATGCTAGCCTATTCAGCTCTTGGGTCTTCTTCAGGGTAAAGGAAAACGTATAAGTGGTATATAAACACACCATGCATTCAGGGTAAATACTCAAACCCTACAGCTAAACAAACAACAGATTCAAGAGAAAGAGGGGATTAAGAGTAGCTTCCCTCGGTTGAGTCTGCTGGAGAGGCATTGTTCCTACTCCAGTGTTAGAGGTTGTCAAATGATGAAACATGCTTTGATAAGTTAAGGGTGAGACGACCTCTCAAAAATCTTTTGATGACCCTCTGATGAAAAGTCTGAACTGCAAACGGATAGCAGTGACTGTAGTAACTTCCAGTAGTTTTGTGTGTTGTAGGTTTTGTTAGGGGAATATACTTGAGGCTGTACCTCCTACTCTCTGTTTGGAAACGGAGAGATTATTTGTGACACTCCAATAATGCAAGCAACCCTGGATTGAAATGACCCTGTGGTCAGAAACTCTTGTACTGACAGTGTCTGTTTATTTGTTTATTTGATGTAGGATTCTTTTTGTGAGGTAGGCAATATGGCTCCAGCTGACAAAGTAGACCTAATTTATTGTTTCCTACTGTGTAGGACATTGTCAGATGCATCCCCTCCTTCCATGTTGTGAAAGTCTGCAACTGATTATGTGATCACTGACACAGAATAATTGCGTCATGTCTTATTTGCTATATTTCTGACATCATGTCAGTCTTTGATTAGAGCAATGGAATAAAGATGTTATCAGCCCAGACACTTGTATGTATGTGTTGTTGTGACTTGAAAGTGATAAGGAGTTGAACATTGTTTACATACAACATACCCATGCTTCCAGAAGTACCTAGATTTTGACATTGCAAATTTTACGTGGTAGTACATTTACATTGTTATATGTGAGAGTTACAACAGAAGACCATGATTTGGTGAGATATGTTTTTAATGAAGAGAACAAGGTTAAGATCAAGGAATTTTCCAGAAATTGCACAGTGAAAACCAAAAGTGAAGTATTCAGTCATGATGGATGAAACCATTGTTGTAGAGTCAAAATTGTCTGGAGTCCAAAGTCCAACATACTACTCCCATTAGATATGGAAAGGTAGGCAGGAATAGTCCACAAAGTGAATGTGTAGCGCACACAGGAGGAAAATAGGGGCAAGATTTCTTACTGGCACTGGTGGGTGTCTTCCCATTCCCACCTCCTGGATTTTTAGGCGGATGTTCCTTCCTTTTGGGGAAGGAGGGATTCTCAGCAGCTGAAACTGGGATGTCTGTAGGCCTGTCCTCCTCTAACAGGGGCTCCCTCCTATGGCAGCAGCAGATGTTGATGGCCTGGATGGACTTTGACCACAGGAAGGTGCAGATGCAGATGGAAAGGCCCTGCAGAGGGTGGTGTTGATGTCCTGCAGCACCCCAACCAGGGACGCCATGTTGGTGTAGCTGCCGGCAATCTCCTGGTATGTGTCCCTCTGCAGCTGCTTCATATCCCTGATTTCTGTCAGTACCTGGCCCACCACACCTTGGGAGTCCTGGAAGACTCCCAGGGTTTGGGTGATGGCAGCCTCGGCGTCCGTGACCTTAAAGGGCTCACTCTGCGGGCCCACAGTTACACTGCCACTACAACTACCCCCACGGGCCTGTGGACTTGTCACAGACTGCACCCTCCCACTAGGTCCTGGTTCCTCAGTGATTGGAGTGGTGATAGCCACCTTAGAATCCAGGACTGGGGCGTACAGGATTGTACTGACTGTGCTAGGTACACACTTTAGGGGTACAGTGGTTGGCTGTGTTGTTACAGCTGTGGTGAGACATGCTGTTGTGGGGAAGGGAGCCCCACAGTTACCGTCTGCCCAGGCTGACCAGATGGGCCAGGATCGTCATCCACGTCCACATGTCCAGGAGTGTTGTCATCATTGAGGGCTTCATCCCGGGGTTGAGCTGAACTCTATTCTGTGTCTTACCTCTGTGCAGGTGCTGTGGCTGATCAAACTGCTGAGAAATAAAGAACATTGTTATTGGTAGAAGTGAGGTATCTAAATCCATGTCGTTTGTGCCAAAGTAGAGACTAAAATTAAACAAAATAGGTAGAGATTAGTATTGTCATCTAATTGCATGGAGTTGAAGTTGGTTACTATACATTTGAAGACATTAAATACATGTATTAGATTTCATCAGCTCATTAGATGTGCAGATATGTAGCATTTTAGCTTTAGGGACAGGCATGACATCTCCAAAACATTTTAACCAAGACAATGTTGTTGTAACATGTGTATTTGTCCATTCCAAGGCCTAGTTGTGTATAATACAGACAAACACACAGCTTGGTTGTATTTTTAGCATTGTTCATCATGTGAGAAGTGCAGAGTCAAAAGGTCACCTACCACTGCTAATCAGCTGAGTTTTCTTCATGGCGTACATATATTAGGGGTACACAGTTGTTAGGGTGTCACTCATGCCATCAACAGTTTCAGTTGATGAGACCAGGACACCATCAAGCAAAGTATTCAGACATATATCTGAGTAGAACATTGTCTGTACATTGCAAATTCCATGATCAGTGAACATCAGAAGTGACATGGCAGACAAGTGAGAAGGGGCAAAAGGAGTCTAGCATCTTGGTTTGAGTTGCAGTCACAGGGCCTCATGGCAGTTGTAGTGCAATCCATCTCAACTTATCAACACTTGACAAATGGTAAGCTGCATGATAAGTGAACATCAGTTGTGACATTGCAGACAAGTGAGAAAGGGCAAAGGGAGTCTAGCATCTTGGTTAGAGTGCCAGTCGCAGGGCCTCATGTTAGTTGTATGGCAATCTATCTCAACCTTCCAACACTTGACAAATGGTAAGTTGCATGATAAGAGCGAACATCAGTTGTGACATGACAGGCAAATGAGAAGGAGCAAAAGTAGTCTAGCTACTTGGTTAGAGTTCCAGTCACAGAGCCTCATGGTAGTAGTGGTAGCTTTTCTATCTCAAATTACCAAAACTTGACAAATGGTAAGCTGCATGATAAGTGAATATCAGTAGTGACATGGCAAAAAAGTGAGAAGGGGCAAAAGGAGCCTAGCATCTTGGTTAGAGTTCCAGTCACAGGGCTCATGGTAGTTGTTGTGCAATCTATCTCAACGTGCCAACACTTGACAAATGGTAAGCTTCATGATTAGTGAACATTAGTTTAACATGGCAGACAAGAGGGAAGGGGCAAAAGGAGTCTACCATCTGGGTTAGAGTTCCATTCACAGGGCCTCATGGTAGTAGTGGTAGCTTTTCTATCTCTACTTACCAATACTTGACAAATAGTAACCTGCATGATAAGTGAACATCAGTTTGATATGGCAGACAAGTAAGAACGGGCAAAAGGAGTCTAGCAAATTGGTTAGACTTCCAGTCACAGGGCCTCATGGTTGTAGTGGTAGCTTTTTATCTCAAATTACCAAAACTTGACAAATGGTAAGCTGCATGATAAGTGAATATCGGTAGTGACATGGCAGACAAGTGAAAAGGGGCAAAAGGAGTTTAGAATCTTAGTTAGAGTTCCAGTCACAGGGCCTCGTGGTAGTATTGGTAGCTCTTCTATCTCAACTTACCAAAACTTGACAAATGGTAACCTGCAAAAAGAGTCTAGAATCTTGGTTAGAGTTCCAGTCACAGAGCCTCATGGTAGTAGTGGTAGCTTTTCTATCTCAAATTACCAAAACTTGACAAATGGTAAGCTGCATGATAAGTGAATACCAGTAGTGACATGGCAAATAAGTGAGAAGGGGCAAAAGAAGCCTAGCATCTTGGTTAGAGTTCCAGTCGCAGGGCTCATGGTAGTTGTTGTGCAATCTATCTCAACGTGCCAACACTTGACAAATGGTAAGCTTCATGATTAGTGAACATTAGTTTAACATGGCAGACAAGAGGGAAGGGGCAAAAGGAGTCTACCATCTGGGTTAGAGTTCCATTCACAGGGCCTCATGGTAGTAGTGGTAGCTTTTCTATCTCTACTTACCAATACTTGACAAATAGTAACCTGCATGATAAGTGAACATCAGTTTGATATGGCAGACAAGTAAGAACGGGCAAAAGGAGTCTAGCAAATTGGTTAGACTTCCAGTCACAGGGCCTCATGGTTGTAGTGGTAGCTTTTTTATCTCAAATTACCAAAACTTGACAAATGGTAAGCTGCATGATAAGTGAATATCGGTAGTGACATGGCAGACAAGTGAAAAGGGGCAAAAGGAGTCTAGCATCTTAGTTAGAGTTCCAGTCACAGGGCCTCATGGTAGTTGTAGTGCAATCTCTCAACTTACTAACACTTGACAAATAGTAAGCTGCATGATTAGTGAACATCAGTTGTAACATGGCAGACAAGTGAAAAGGGGCAAAAGGAGTTTAGAATCTTAGTTAGAGTTCCAGTCACAGGGCCTCGTGGTAGTATTGGTAGCTCTTCTATCTCAACTTACCAAAACTTGACAAATGGTAAGCTGCATGATAAGTGAATATCGGTAGTGACATGGCAGACAAGTGAAAAGGGGCAAAAGGAGTCTAGCATCTTAGTTAGAGTTCCAGTCACAGGGCCTCATGGTAGTTGTAGTGCAATCTCTCAACTTACTAACACTTGACAAATAGTAAGCTGCATGATTAGTGAACATCAGTTGTAACATGGCAGACAAGTGAAAAGGGGCAAAAGGAGTTTAGAATCTTAGTTAGAGTTCCAGTCACAGGGCCTCGTGGTAGTATTGGTAGCTCTTCTATCTCAACTTACCAAAACTTGACAAATGGTAACCTGCAAAAAGAGTCTAGAATCTTGGTTAGAGTTCCAGTCACAGAGCCTCATGGTAGTAGTGGTAGCTTTTCTATCTCAAATTACCAAAACTTGACAAATGGTAAGCTGCATGATAAGTGAATACCAGTAGTGACATGGCAAATAAGTGAGAAGGGGCAAAAGAAGCCTAGCATCTTGGTTAGAGTTCCAGTCGCAGGGCTCATGGTAGTTGTAGTGCAATCTATTTCAACGTACCAACACTTGACAAATGGTAAGCTGCATGATTAGTGAACATCAGTTGTAACATGGCAGGCAAGAGGGAAGGGGCAAAAGGAGTCTACCATATTGGTTAGAGTTCCAGTCACAGGGCCTCATGGTTGTAGTGGTAGCTTTTCTATCTCAACTTACCAAAACTTGACACATGGTAAGCTGCATGATAAGTGAACATCGGTAGTGACATGGCAGACAAGTGAGAAGGGGCAAAAGGAGTCTAGCATCTTAGTTAGAGTTCCATTCACAGGGCCTCATGGTAGTTGTAATGCAATCTCTCAACTTACCAAAACTTGACAAATGGTAAGCTGCATGATTAGTGAACATCAGTTGTAACATGGCAGACAAGTGAAAAGGGGCAAAAGGAGTTTAGAATCTTGGTTAAAGATCCAGTCACAGGGGCTCATGGTATTAGTAGTAGCTTTTCTATCTCAACTTACCAAAACTTGACAAACGGTAACCTGCATGAAACGTGAACATTAGTTGTGACATGACAGACAAGTGAAAAGGGGCAGAATGAGTTTAGCACCTTGGTTAGAGTTCCAGTCACAGGGCCACGTGATAGTAGTGGTAGCTCTTCTATCTCAACTTACCAAAACTTGACAAATGGTAACCTGCAAAAAGAGTCTAGAATCTTGGTTAGAGTTCCAGTCACAGGGCCTCACTTATCTGCCATGTCACAACTGATGTTCACTTAATATCATGCAGCTTACCATTTGTCAAGTGTTGGTAAGTTGCGATAGATTGCACTACAACTACCATGAGGCCCTGTGACTGGAACTCTAACCAAGATTCTAGACTCCTTGACAAAGGGTTAGTGTACCATACCAGTTGGCAACATGCATTTGGATTGGACCATACATTTACATATTCACACATATAATGGGTCCTGGAATTATATTTGTATGGTAATCCACTTACGAGCACCATTCCAACATGAGGCATGTCATGGAGCTGGATACATGTGCTCTTATATGCAACAATGCACATTTGCACAGACAAACCAACATCTCAGATACTTTGAGTATTGCATGTTAGGAAAGTAGATAGACAACGCAATAGTTAAAGCAGAGTTGAGAGCAATTGTGATACTGTGACAAGTATTGAAGTGTAACTTACCAGGGTCCACTCCCCCAGCTATTCCTGTCAAGCCCTCAGAATGCAGGATGGCCAAGACCTTCTCCTCCCAGGGAAAGAATTGTAATGGGGTGCTGGGACGACCGCCAGTTTTCCGGGCCTCCAGGAGGTGGTTGTTGTACCTTGTATGCACCCTCAACCTGAGTTTGGTGTGCCTCCTCCTAATGTCATTCTGTGTGCACAGGATTGTACCAACAGCATTTGCTCTATTGACTATTCTGCCCCACATTTCCGTTTTCCTACTGAGAGGAGTATGCTAGACTTGGGACCCGAAATGTTGGGTCTCTACTATAATGATTTCATCCATCATGACTGTCAACTCAGTCTCAGGGAACCGTGTTTTTTTGGGCCAGGCATGATAAAAAAAAAAGAACATGTGAGTGATTATATGAAAGGAAAATGTGAAACAGGTAAAAAATGTGAAAAACTAAAATTACAGGTGGTGGAGAGTACTAAATAGGAAGACAAAAAAGGGTGCCTTAGCTCAAAATGCACCTAATGGTGGTACCTGTCTTGTGGGCTGAAGTTGATAAACAAAGGATCCTGGTCAGGGATGGGGTGTATTTTATAGTGTGATTCGCAGGCATGTCCACTTAGCAAAGTTACATTAGCTGCATAGTTTTTAAATCCATCCAATGGTCGCTGTTGTGGTGCTTTTTTGCGTGCGTACCACATCGGTCTACCACCGTTGGGTAACTGCTGCTGGGAGACCACCAGTACGACTGTGTAGCCGTAATAGGCTCTGCAGGTACACCACAGAGGAAGCCTGACCCGCCCGCAGTGTCCCAAATGGAAAACGGCACGAAGAATTTCAGCCTGGTAACTTGGGAAACACTACGAGGCAAGGGAGAGTCAAGGACATTGGTCTTTACTCCAAGGATTTCAAGAGGCACAGGTACTGCACAAGAATGAAATTTGAGTAAACAGCAATGCTTCGTTATGAGCATAATTGTAACACCTGTGAAATGACTCTCATATATGAACTCTCATTACAATTGCACCCGTTTAAAAATAAAAGGTGAAAGGGAAAAGGATTTGTAATGGTATGAACGGAGATTGAGACTTTTAATTTCATGGTGCATTCTGGGACTTGCAGGATGTTATAGACTACAGGAAGTAAGTAGTCGGACAAAGGCGTATAAATGACGCAGTCACGCCGCAAATTCAATGATGCTCACCTGTGAACAAGGCTATGCAAATAGCTGAAACGCGTTAGGTTGGGAAAAGCAAGCTGTTTACATGCGTAATAAAGTGCTGAAGTCTCTTCAAATCTGGTGTGCAGCGCCCTTCTTTCCTGTGGATTTGGAGGTTGTTGATGGATGTTAATGGGGTGTTCCGCCCCCATGCGCCGAGGCCGCCCTGGTGAGGTCGGGCTCCCTGCAGACAAAAGTTGGTTGGATGTAGTATTGAGGAAGCCTGACCCACCCGCAGTGTCCCAAACGGAAAACGGCACGAAGAATTTCAGCCTGGTAACTTGGGAATTTGGAGGTTGTTGATGGATATATATATATATATATATATATATATATATATATATATATATATATATATATATATATATATATATATATATATATATTCACTGAAAAAACAATAGGTTTTAGGGAAAGTTATAGTTAGTTGGACATTGCACTTGTACAAAACCATAGAAATTCCCCCGTTATAGTTAGTTCAGCTAACTATAACTCGCGCCCCCGCAATGCACTGCTGATGACGTCACATATTACATCACTCATGACATGGTCAGTGACATCACTGATGACATCACTAATGACATCATTCAGTCACTGTGTCTTTCTGTAAAGTTTAAATATGTTTTATATATATGCCAAGGTGTATTGCAGAATGAGTGGGTGTATAAGTGTCTGGATGGATGATTTAGTAGGTGCGTGACTGACTGTATAAGTGAGTGATTAAATGTGTCTTACTGAATGCATGGGTTGGTGAGTAGCTACATGAGTGTGTATATCGCTTATTCATTGGTTGCTTGAGAATTTGTATGGGAGACTGAGTGTGTGTGTGGGTGGGTGTGAGGTGTGTGACTCTGTGCATAGATGTGTGAGTGGTTGATTCACTGGGTGCATGGGTTCAAGAGTGCATGTGAAAACAGCTGTATGGGCGGGTGAGTGTGTGTATGGGTGTGTTGGTGAGTGAATGGATGTCTCAGAGGTACATGTCCAAGTAACTACATAGGGAAAAGGCAGTGTATGTGAGAGCTGGAGTATAAATGACTATACGTGAGAGTCAGTGATTGTGAGAGTGGCTGTATGGATGAGTGTGTACTTGTATCAGTGATTATATAAGAGAGTAAGTATGCGTTAGTATCTGTATAGATGAGTAAATGGGAGTGTGATTGATTATTTGCATGACTGACTAGGTGTGTGAGTAACTCCATGGATGAGTGGCGGTGTGAGAGTGTCTGTATAGGTATATGAGTGCATATGATAGTGTTGAATTGATGAGTGACTGCATGTATGAGTGATTGTATGGGTGAATGAGTGGATGTGTGTGTAGACCTAGGAATCAGTGAGTGCACATGTAGTAACTGGTATTGGTGTGTCGATGGTTTCGAAAATGGTAGTCTGTATTTTACAGTGGGTGTATCAAAAGTTATCATAGAGTGTGAGGAGGTGCATCAGATTTTCATGTGGATGATGTCATCAGTGATGTCATCAGTGATGTCATCAGTGATGTCATTTGAGATGTCATCAGTGATGTCATCAGTGATGTCACAGACCATGTCATGAGTGATATAATATGTGACGTCATCAGCAGTGCATTGCGGGGGCGCGACTTATAGTTAGCTGAACTAACTATAACGGGGGAATTTCTATGGTTTTGTACGAGTGCAATGTCCAACTAACTATAACTTTCCCTAAAACCTATGGTTTTTTCAGTGAATTTCTAAGGTTTTTTAAATGCTAATTTCTAACTATAACGTGCCTGAAACCTATGGTTTTTTCAGTGAATTTCAAAGGTTTTGTAAATGCTAATTTCTAACTATAACGTGCCTGAAACCTATGGTTTTTTCTGTGAATTTCAAAGGTTTTTCAAATGCTAGTTTGTAACTATGCCTACAGAAGTAGGAAATGTGAAGAAAGAAGAAAAACTGCACAGAAAGAAGCAAAAGAAATGTCGAAAGAAACAGAAGTGCACAAAGACAAAGAAAAATCCAGGAAGAAGCAAGACATGTGCAGAAAGAACCAACAGAGGAGCAGAAAGAGGCCTTGCTGCACAATAATCCTGTGCCCACACCTTTTCCAGACGTGTACTGGTGGTAACTGACTCTGACTAACCAGGCCTAGAGCCAGTGCTATGGTAAAAGACACTTAGAATACA
The DNA here is from genome assembly GCA_963921515.1 of Calotriton arnoldi. NCBI lineage: Eukaryota > Metazoa > Chordata > Amphibia > Caudata > Salamandridae > Calotriton > Calotriton arnoldi. Next base: position 196,346 of record CAWUFW010018038.1, read on the forward strand.
GTTAAAACACCTACATACACTAGGGCACACTATGCGTTGAGGTACCCCTGTGATTAGCATGACCTCCTCTGTAACTCCCTAGTACATAATAGGGCAGGGGGATTAAAACTACCTCTTAAAACACGCCATGGGGCACGTTTGCACACTGGTGTAGGGAGGGGGGGGCCTGAGGTTACATGTGTGCAAACACGCCCTCTGGCCGTTTTAAGTTGGGGGATAAAGTCCCCTTGAATCCTAAGGGTCCCTGGGGTCCAATTAGCCCACCAGGTACCTCGAGTAAGCGCCACAGAGCTGCGTTGCACAGAGGTGTAAAAAGGGGCGTGGCCTGGACTACCTCTCTGCAACGCAACCCTGTGGCGCGCACTGGAGGCACCTGCTGGGCTAGTTGGCCCCCAGGGTCCCTCAGGATTCAAGGGGAATTAATTCCCCAACTTAAAACCCGCCACAGGGTGTGTTTGCACACATGTCACCTGAGGCCACGCCCCCTCCCTTCACCACTGTGCAAACGCGCCCTGTGGCGCGATTTAAGTTGGGGTATTAGGTCACCTTGAATCCTGAGGTTCCCTGGGGCCCAACTAGCCCACCAAGTACTTCCAGTAAGCGCCACAGGCCTGCGTTGCAGAGAGGTGGTCAGAGGCCACGCCCCTTTTTACACCTCTCTGCAAAGCAGCTCTGTGGTGCTTAATGGAGGTAGCTGGTGGGCTAGTTGCACCCCAGGGACCCTCAGGATTCAAGGGGAGTTAATCCCCCAACTTAAAACGCGCCACAGGGCGTGTTTGCACACATGTCACCTCAGGCCCCGCCCCCTCCCTTCACCACTGTGCAAACGCGCCCCGTGGTGCATTTTAAGTTGGGGAATTAAGTCCCCTTGAATCCTGAGGGTCCCTGGGGTGCAACTAGCCCACCAGCTACCTCCATTACGCGCCACAGAGCTGCGTTGCAGAGAGGTGTAAAAAGGGGCGTGGCCTCAGAACACCTCCCTGCAACGCAGCCCCCTGGCGCATACTGGAGGTTCCTGGTGGGCTAGTTGGCCCCCAGGGACCCCCAGTATTCAAGGGGAATTCGTTCCCCATCTGCAAACGCGCCAGGGGCGCGTTTGCAGAGTGCTGCCAAGTAGGGGCGTGGCCTCCGGCGCGATGCCGGTGTTTTATTTTTTTATTTTTTTACAAAGGGGGGCTGTGTGGCCCCCCTTCTTTTCTAATTTATTGGCCCTGGGGACCCCATCCCCCAGGGCCTGCCCCCTAATTTTTATTTTTATTTTTTATTTGGAAGGGGGCCGCGTGGTCCCCCTCCCGAGGCCTTAATCGGACCCGGGAACCCCATCCCCCGGGGCATGGCCTTCTTTTTCTTTTTAAAAATGTTTTGGAGGGGGGCTGCGTTGCCCCCCTCCTCAGGCCACTTATGGCCCCGGGGACCCCATCCCCCGGGGCCGGCCTTTTTTTTTTTTTTTGATTTTGGGGAAGGGGGCCGCATGGCCCCCCTCCTGGGCCACTTGTAGCCCCGGGGACCCCATCCCCCGGGGCTGGCCCTCTCCATTGGGGACCGTGGAGCCGGCATTGCTTTTCCACATGGGGAGCTGCTGACATGCAGCTCCCCATGTGGAAAAGCAATCTGCTTTTGGGACTTGGCTAAGCCTGGGCGTAGTTTGCGTAGCAGCACTTCACGTAGCTACGTGAAGTACATTTTTAACTACACGTAGCTATGCACATTGCGTAGTGCGTAGCTGTGTGCTTGACTGCACTGTACAATAATTGCCAAAAGCACCTTGTACAGTGCAAGTTAAGATAAAATAAATATCTCTGTCTTTATATGCTAAAAATGCATATAGTTACTACAGAAAAGTGAAAACGATAAATTAACAAGCAGTGAGAGAGGTGATGATTTTAGGATCCTCCCTAACCTAGGGGAAAACCAAGCAGATGCCTTGAAAACAAAAAACACATCTTTTGAACCATTCAGTGGTGGTCCCATCCTCTTAGGACCACCCCAAGCACAGTTATTGGCAAAAATACAATCCCAACCAAAGGCCCTGCAAAGCATTATGGGACAAGATTAGCAGTGGGCAGTGAATATTATAGTATCTAATATCAAAATAATTCTACAAAGAGCTGCAGTTCCACTAGTCGTTACTAGATGTCCCTTCGGTTTTTTTTTTCGTGGCGGGATCCACGCATCCTAAGCGCATCCTGCCGATTTAAAAAAATCCTGACCCATTAGGCCTGCTCAGGGGGGTCCCTTGTGGGACCCCCTGAGCAGGCCTAGGGGGTCAGGATGTTTCTACCCTGCCCCCTTTTTGCGTTTTGCGCACTTGTTTCTGTGCCTCAGTTCTACCGAGGAACAAGATGGCTGCCAACACTTCCTGGTTTGGAGTGTTCACAGCCAATTAGCATACAGCTCGTGATCGGGAGGGTGCGCTCAGGATGCGCGGATCCACCGCGGCCATATATATATATGTGATTTTACTTTTGATTTTCTCAGGAACTACTGAACGGATTTACACCATTTAACCAGAAGGCACGACTCTGAACCAAGGGCTACCTTTTTGCCAAATTTGGTGTCATTCCGTTCAGCAGTTCGGGCTGTAGCTGCGACTAAAGGTTCCTATGGAAAATTGCATGGGGAAAACACGTTTTGGGAACCCCCTTTTTTCTCGGCCCCCACTTGATGAATCACCCCGAGACTTTCAGGATAGGAGCGGACCGGAGCACCCCATCAGTTTTGAAAATTTCACGAAGATTCGTCAACCGGCGCCAAAGTTATTTGAAATAGAATGTTGTGAATTTCCTATGGAAAATAGGTCCTAACTATAACTATCTACTGGCGACCGCCAGTAGATAATATATATATATATATATTCACTGAAAAACCCATAGGGTTCAGGGACGTTATAGTTAGATTTTAGCATTTGAAAAACCTTAGAAATTCACTGAAATAAACAAAGGTTTCAGGGACGTTACAGTTAGTTGGACATTTCACTCATACAAAACCAGTGAAATTCAGACGTTATAGTTAGTTCAGCTAACTATAACTCGCGCCCCGCAATGCACTGCTGATGACATCACATATTACATCACTCATGACATGGTCAGTGACATCACTGATGAAATCACTGATGACATCTCAAATGACACCACTGATGACATTACTGATGACATCATCCAGTGACTGAGTGTTTGTAAAAAGTTTAAATTTATTTTATATATATATATGCCAAGGTGTATTGAAGAATGAGTGGGTGTATAAGTGTCTGTATGGATGATTTAGTAGGTGCATAACTGACTATATAAGTGAGTGATTAAACATTTGTTTCTAATACATGGGTGACTGACTAATCTGTATGAATGATTGTATTAGTCTGTCAGTTGGTGAGTAAGTGGCTGCTTGGGTTGGTGAGTAGCTACATGACTGTCTATATGGCATATTGATTGGTTATGTGAGTACCTGAATGGGTGCCTGAGTGTCTGTGTGGGTGGGTGGGGTGTTTGTGACTCCCTGCATGGATGTGTGAGTGCGTGATTCACTGGGTGTATGGGTTCAAGACTGCGTCTGCGAGGGTGAGTGAATAAATGTCTCAGTGGTCTATGTGTGAGTATCTACATATTTGAAAGGCAATATATGTGAGTGTTCGAGTATATAATTGATTATATGTGAGAGTGAGTGATTGTGAGAGTGGCTGTATGGATGAGTGTGTGCTTGTGTCAGTGATTCTATAAGAGAGTAAGTATATGTTAGTATCTGTATAAATAAGTGAGGTGGTGTGTGTGTATAACTGTGTAGGTGAGTAAATGGGAGTGTGATTGATTCTTTGCATGACTGACTAGGTGTGTGAGTAACTCTATGGGTTAGTGGTGCTGTCTGAGTGCATATGATAGTGGCTGTATTGATGAGTGACTGCATGTATGAGTGACTGTATGGGTGAGTGAGTGGATGTGTGTGTACATCTAAGAATCAGTGAGTGGGTATGTAGTTATTGGTGTTGGAGTGTCTATGGTTTTGAGAATGGCAGTCTGTAATTTAGAGTGGGTATATCAAAGGTTATATTAGGGTGTGAGGAGGTGCATCAGATTATCACATGGATGATGTCATCAGTGATGTCATCAGTGATGTCACTGACCATGTCATGAGTGATGTAATATGTGATGTCATCAGCAGTGCATTGCGGGGGCGCGAGTTATAGTTAGCTGAACTAACTATAACGTCCGAATTTCACTGGTTTTGTACGAATGAAATGTCCAACTAACTGTAACGTCCCTAAAACCTGTGTTTTTTTCAGTGAATTTCAAAGATTTTTTAAATGCTAATTTCTAACTATAATGTCCCTGAAACCTATGGTTTTTTCAGTGAATTTCAAAGGTTTTTTTAAATGCTAATTTCTAATTATAACGTCCCTGAAACCTATGTTTTTTTTCAGTGAATTTCAAAGGTTTTTTAAATGCTAATTTCTAAGTATAATGTCCAAAAATAATTTTTCTTAGTTTTCTAATTCTTATAAAAATCGTGTACCTGTCTCGGTGGGTGCGCGAATCCTAGCCGCCATATTGGTTAAGTTGTGTAGGATGCGCGTTGGGTATGCGACGGGTGCGTGGATCGTATCACCGCGTAACGTCATGTTCGTAGTTCCGGGGGTCGCGCCGCGTGCGCAAATCCATCGCAAATCTTTAAGTTTTAAAAGTATATGTATATAACTTTATTATATATATTATACCAAGACATTATTTAAGATAATTGTAAATAGCATATATTTGTAACTGGAATAAAGATACATTATTGTTAAATATATTTTTCGGAAATCGCGTTGGGTGCGTGCCGGTTGCGCGCCGGCTGCACGAATCTTGACCTCGTGTAACGTCACGTACATAGTTCCAGGGAGGGGTTGCGCCGGGTCCACGAATTCATCGCAAATCTTTAAGTTTTAAAAGTATATATATATAACTTTATTATATATATTATACCAAGAGATTACTTAATATAACTGTAAATATCATTTATTTGTAGTTGTAAAAAAGATATATTATTGTTAAATATATTTTTCGGAATTCGCGCCGGGTGTGCACCCATTGCGCGCCTGGTGCGCGAATCCCATGTGACTTCAAAAGAAAGTATTTGATTGGTTAAGAAGCTCTTGATTCTAGAACTTGAAGGACCCCACCCTATTTTTTCATTCTTTCAACTGCATCTCAGGAGTGACAGGTCTTCTGTTTTGCTCTTCTTCTTTGGGTTTTTTTTGGTTTTTTTTTTCTTCATCAGAAAATGGCTGCTTTAAATCCAGCAGAGCAGCTTCCACCTGAAGATGAAGATGAGTTGGAAGAACCGGTGAAGGTGAGATACGAAAGTATCGTTTGGGCTTTCTTCACATTTCCACCTGGGGAGAAGAAAGTTAATGCACGAAAGGTTACGTGCACCATATGTCAGAATGTCCTGTCACGAGGATTTGACAAGAAGTATTCCTGTGGCACCTCTTCGATGCTCAAGCATTTGCAAAATATGCATCCACAACGTCTTGCGAGAGAACAGCAGAGACGAGACCTTCAAAAGCAAGCAAGACAGGACAACAGTGGAGAAGCAAGTACTTCATCTGGTTTCTCTGCAACATCAACACCGCAGATCGTACCTCAATTTGCCAGAGTGGAGCAGACTTGCATAAAATGCAAAGCAATGTTGTGTCATGGCGAACAATCAGTGGCTGCCATAGTGGTTGCGATTAATAACCACCATTGCTAATTTTTTTTGTTTTGTTTTGTTTTTTGCAATGACTTTGTAATTGCAACTGTTTTATAACCTTTCACCGTTGGTTCTGTTAATTTTTTCATTCTTTTAAAAACACCACAAAAATACAAAAAGAGTTGAAAAAACAAAAAAAGAAAAAAATGGTTCTTTTTAGAACCGCCTACTTGGTTAAAAATAGACAAATTTGTAAGTGTTGTATGAATTGTGGCAAGTGTAATATATGGAGAAGTGAATCGGTAGTGCATGTGTGATTGCATGAATGCATGTATAGTGCCTCGGTGATTGGAGATGTGCAAGTGTACTATCTGAGTGATTCCATGAGTACGTGGCTAATACTGGGAGATTGTAAGAGTGCATGGGTAGAGACTGCATAATTGATTGCATGACTGCAGCGGTAGTGTCTGAGTGATTGAAGGAGTGCATGAGTAATGCCAGGGTGCATGGAAGAGTACATGGGTACTGCCTTCATGCATAGACGAGTGCATGGGTAGTTTCTGTGGGATTGGAAGAGTGCATAAGAAGTACCTGGTTGATTGCATGAGTGTACGGGTAGTGTCTGGATGATTGGAAGACTGTATGGGTAGTGATTGAGTGATTGCATAAGTGTAGCAGAAGTGCATAAGTGCATGTATGTGCCTGAGTGATTGCATGAGTGCATGAATAGTGTCTGGGTGATTGGAGGAGTGCATGGGTACTGCCTGAGTGATTGAAGAAGTGCATGGGTAATGTCTGGGTGATTACATAAGTGCATGGTTAGTGCCTGGGTGATTTCAGGAGTGCATAGATAGTGTTTGCGTGATTGAATGAATGCAGGGGTAATGTCTGGGTGATTAAAGGAGTACATGGGTAATGCCTAGGTGCATAGAAGAGTGCATGGGTAGTGCCTTTGGTGCATGGAGGACTGCATGGGTAGTTTCTGTGTGATTGGAAGACTGCATAAGAAGTACCTGGTTGATTGCATGAGTGTACGTGTAGTGTCTGGATGATTGGAAGACTGTATGGGGAGTGGTTGAGTGATTGCATAACTGCAACAGAAGTGTGTAAGTGTATGCATAAGTGCATGGCTAGTGCCTGAGTGATTGCATGAGTGCATGGATAGTGTCTGGTTGATTGGAAAAGTGCATGGGTACTGCCTGAGTGATTGAAGAAGTGCATGGGTAATGTCTGGGTGATTGCATAAGTGCATGGTTAGTGCCTGGGTGATTGCAGGAGTGCATAGATAGTGTCTGCGTGATTGTATGAATGCAGGGGTACTGTCTGGGTGAGTGGAGGAGTACATGAGTACTGCCTGACTGATTGAAGAAGGGCATGGGTAATGCCTGAGTGATTGAAGGACTGCATGGGTAATGCCTGAGTGATTGAAGACTGCATGGGTAATGCCTGAGTGATTGAAGGACTGCATAGGTAATGCCTAGGTTATTGTATGAGTGCAGGGGTCATGTCTGGGTGATTGAAGAAACACATCAGTTATGCCTGAGTGATTGCATGAGTTCATGGGTAGTGTCTGGGTGATTGTAGGAGTGCATGGGTACTGCCTGAGTGATTGAAGAAGTGCATGGGTAATGTCTGGGTGATTACATAACTGCATGGTTACTGACTGGCTGATTGAAGGAGTGCATAGATAGTGCCTGTTTGATTGCATGACTGCAGGGGTAATACCTGCTTGATTGCATGAGTGAAAGGGTAATGTCTAGGTGATTTTGTAAGTGCATACATAGTGCCTGGTTGATTGCATGAGTGTAGTGGTAGTGCCTGGATGATTGGAGTAGTACATAGGTAGTGTCTGGGTGATTTTATAAGTGCATGCTACTGGCTGAGTGATTAGAGGAGTGGATAAATACTGCCTGGGTGATTGAAAGAGTGCAAGGGTAGTGTCTGGGTGATTGCCTGAGTGCAGGGGTAATGTTTGGGGGATTGGAGAAGTGTATAGGTAATACCTGGGTAACTGCAAGAGTGTACAGGTAATTCTAGCTGATTGCATGAGTGTACAGATACTGCCTGGGTGATTGGAGGAGTACATAGGTAGTGTCTGGGTGATCTTATAACTGTATGGATACAGGCTAGGTGATTGGAGAAATACGTGGATAGTGCATCAATGATGACAGCAGTGTGTGAATAGTGCCTAATTGTATAAATCTGTGCATGGGTAGTATTTGATAAAATGGATGAGTGCAATAAAAGTAACTGTAAACATTACTTCATAATAATATGCTTATTACATTATTTCATCTTACCTTGTTTATTGAAGTAGATATCAAACTCATTGAAACTATTTTACAGTTGTTTCATTGTAAACTAAATTTAAAATATTTTCAAACTTTAGTATTACTTTCTGTAAATGAGAAGAAAAAAATGTTATTGCATATAATATTATAGTTTTAAGAACACAACATAATTTTAGAATTACATAACATATTCAGTTTCCTTTTTGCTGTTTTCAGATTCTATTGAATTTCACCATGCACAGTGATTTCAATGCTGATCATCATATAACAGCGGGGGAAAAAATACAATCAGTAAGATTGTAAAAAAAAAACAAATCTGTGTTGAAAATATTTACAAGTTCTACTATCTGTTTACCTATCTCCAGTTTCTAAATTACATTCTTCAACTACATTAAATGATCTACTTCTCTGAAATTCATTTTCTAAAATATACACTCTCATTTACATCGCGTATGATATAAAGAACAAATATATAAACTACTTGTTTCAAACACAATTTTGCAAATGCAATATGAATTAGCACAAACAATAATTCAAACAGTAATTCTCCACATTTTCCTAATAGGCCGAATAATGTTTCTAAATCTATTTGCATTGAAAATATCCAAAATAAACTCGTTAATTCGTATTCACATCTTCCCAATAGGCTGAATGATGTTTTCAAAACTTTGGCATCAAAAATATCAGATATGAATTTGGTAATTCAAAAGGCAACCGATATTTGAATTCCAAATGGGCATCATTACAATGTGTCCATCCTTTATTGCACTTTAAATACACAGTATAGTGTCCAGATGTTGTAGTAGGTCCATCATGGAAAATAATAGCCACTACTTTAAAAGTTCTTCCTGAAATTAATACTTGACTTGCCACAAAATTTTAAATTTTGGTTTCCAATTTTCTTCCATCTGCTCTACAACGTTGTAGCATTAAAATGACATATTGTCCAAATCGTTCTCTAAATAATGTTGACAGCATTTCTGATTTACAATGAGAACATTCCATATCTTGATTAGCTGTTTTTATTAATTTGTTAAAAGACACTGATTTTCAATCTGGTATTGTCAAATATATGAATCGTTCAGTGTCTATTTCAGTGGTAGAAGAAAATGAGCACTATTCACATTTATGATGCCATCTGTAACTTAGTCCAAACAAATGTTCAATTTCAATCCCTTCTTCTTCCAATACTGCAAGCATAAACATAAGAAACTCTTGTGCATCTTGTTGTATATTAGGTGTAAATTGCGAAGAACCAGTACATATATCCAAAAGATGCCGAATGCCAGAAGCAGTATGGATTTTAGTTCTATCACTTACCAACTTTTGAAACATATGATGTAATAAAGAACAGAATCTTTTTCTCAATTTTCCATAATTTTATCATAAAGATGTTCTAGATAAAAGACAACATTTAGAATTACATTAGCATAGCAGTTGATACCTGAACTATTTTCTAACTGGTATCCTACAATATCATCAGCAGAGTCCATTTCCATTTTCTTGGCAGCTTCATGCTTCTCTTTAATTGTTTTCTTTTTTTTCAATCTCACTAGAATGTTTGTCAAATTTCCATTTTGGACATAGTATATGTTCTTCATATATGGGATATTCACCTAAGTTAGGAGCATAAACTCTTCTTAACTGATTATACTCTTTTACACAACTTACATCAGCACTAACCTTTTTCTCATCAAAATCAATCAAATACAAACCAGATAATGTTCTTACTCGAGACAATGCAACATATGCCATGAACTCTTTAAACACTGTACTTCCAATATTTACCAAAGCATTGTCAACACTTAAAGCTTGAGATTTATAAATGGTCACTGCATATGCTAAAGAAAGAGGAAACTGTTTTCTACGAACATACAAGTCTTTTACAAGCAAAAAACGAACAGCACAACGTCCAATATGTTTTACCTCATCAATCTGATCAAATGTAATCTTCAAAAATTCAATTCCATCTCTGTTCGGATAATTAACAAAATCAACAACTTTTCCCATTGCTCCATTTACTAAACCTTTTTGTACATCCAAATTAAACTGTAAAATTACCCGACAGTTTTCACATACATATAAAGTCTTTTCCAAACCAGCAGTCTTAGATATAGACTTTTCCAAAGAATCCAATTTTGAATTTAATTTTTCTGAGGGAATAATAGTAACTCCTTCGTGTTCTATTTTATCAATGGCTTCCATTTTCATTATTTGTTGTTTTTCCAGCTTCAAAAGTTCTTCATTGAATGTAGAACACTCTTGCAGTGTTGGCATTAGGCAAATTATAGACTTCTTTCTCCAATTTTTTTGTACATTATTTCAGGTGCAATATTTTCATTTGGAAACAAGTTTGTTAGTAGCCGACTTTGTAAAGCTTCTTTACCATGTTTTGTCAAAACACCAATTCTTATATCTTGAAGAATGTTTCCATAATGTTCATCACTTGCTTGTCGCATATTCTTAATAAGTTCTTTATATTCAAAAAGAGACCAAATGTTTACATTTCCAATACTTCCCAAAGATTTCCTAGTGTCTTCATGGACAAGTGTTTTAAAAACTGGTTGCCCTTTTACAGGAGTAAGTTGTAGTAGGTCGTCGAATACAATTACATGTTTTCCTCCAAATAAAACATCATAATCTGCTTTTAAAATCTGTTGCATTCTTAAATGTACAAAGGCAAGCATAAAGTTTGAGACCATGCTCACCTAATCAATGATCAGAAGTTTCATTTTCTTTAGTACTCTTGAGACTTCATAACAAGCTTCTCGTAGAAATTCAAGTAAATCGTCCCATGCGTATTCAGCACAGCTAAGCGTAACAAACCACGTAGGGGTTCCTAAGTACCTTAACATACATTTAAGTTCTCCATGACGACGATACCAATACTCATTGGTACCACGTTGACATGCCATCAAATTAATTAACTGAGATTCTAAATGACCGTCTCTTTGTTGAACTTTAAACAAAAATTCCTTTGCAGAAAGATGTGTAAGATGAACTCCTGTTTTTAATATGTGGTTCACTGCATATGAAAGTCCAGACAAGTCACTTTCAAATAGAAGATGAAATAAATATGGAACACACTGTCGAAATCTTTGATCTTCTGAATACAATCTTGTTGAACGGTATTCTGAAGCTGGAATCTGTACTGCTCGTTCATCATATTGTCCACCTTTTCCAGTGGGGAAGAGCTGTGGAAAACAACAGGCTTCTAAACTTCTTTCCCAAACACTCATGGGAGTTCCCTTCGCTTTCTTAATTTGGAATAATTCAATAGTATTTCCAATCACTTCTTTTGAATGTAAAGGATGTATACTATAATGTTTATAAATTTCTTCACTCGAGTTGTCCACTTTTTCGATTTGTCCAGTTGAAATTTCTCTATCATCTCCTAAAGATATTTCTTGTTCTTCCAGATATACATTTTTATAATAAATATTGTTTTCTATGAGATATAACGTAGCCTTTTTAACTTTGGTGACATCTACTAACTCTTGCCATATTTTCTGACTCTTTGTTGGTACACCATTAACTAGAATAACTACAGGTTCAGTTTCCTCTCTCTCTACACCAACAGTTTCAATATTTTTCTTAAAATCTAAAGGTAAATACACAACTTTTCCTTTTAATCCTCTTTGTAAATCTGTGGGAGGCAGCTTACCTGTTTTAGGCTCCATACGAACTATAGCCTGAAACGGGTGCACAGATTGAATAAGAATAGACTCATATGTATTTAAATCCACCAGTTCCGGAGGAATAGCTACCAACTCTAGGTTATTATGTACAGCTCTAGCTGGCATTTTGTTCTCTTCAAATTTGCTGTAACAATATTTACAAATACGTTGAACACTACCCAACTAAAAACGACCTTCCACCAACAAATAAGCACCAAATTGCTCCCACTTATCATTGTTTTCCTTTTCACTTTTTAAATACACATCAACATTCCTAGTTTGACTTCTATAGTGAGTACGTCGACAACAAATACAAACATAGTTTGGTTTTTCACAACAAATTACCTTAAACTTTGTAATTTCTTCTACAAACTTCTCAGCAGTACTATCTTCCACCTCTTCTTCAACACCTACACTTATCAAACTCTCACTTTCTCTACACTCTTCTTCAGTACTAAAGAAACGAAACTGTATATCATCACAAACTTTTTTTTCATCCGATACGGAGCCATGCAAAAGAACAGTGTTTATTTCACTTAAAGATAATGCAGGACTTTTACATAGTACAATCTTCTTACTAACTTCCGCATTTCTGAGTGATGTACTGCTAACATTCTCTAATGATGAAAAGTACTTTGACACACTTTTCTAGAAAGATAAGCCAGAGAATGACCCTGCAAGCCAGTATTTTTTATCACTTTACAAGGATCTAGTCCTTGCAACATCTTAATCTTCTGTTTAATACTTTTTTTACTATACTGTCGTAAGAAATTTCGTAAAATATCAATAGATTCCTTTCGTATATTACAAATGCTATTACAATCCCACGTATACACTGGAGCTTGTCAACGTCTCCCTTGAACTTCTTCAGCTATTACTTCTTCAACATTTCTAGCAACCATATTTTCTTTTTCAATTGGACAACCGTCAAAAGAACGACCACTGGTATCAACTGCGTAAACTAATGCATTTTGTTGAAAATAGCTTTCTTCATTAAAAAAAGGTTCTGAACTAGAAGTGTGCTTCCATCCACCCAAATTTGTTTTACAAAACTTAGTTCTACTAACCAGTCTTTTTCTTTTACTTTTCTCCTTCATAAACTGCATTGTTTTATTCAATGTCTTCATTCTCTTCAATACTAATATAAACAATCTTCTTTTCAATTCAAAAGCCTTTTTGACTACACTTTCAATCTGTTCTTTCTTCTTGTCAAATACTGGTCTTCTTTTATATTTCTTGCAATCTTTCAATAAATTTTGTAGTACTCTATTTTTATACATTCTCTTCCTAATGTCGTTATATTGTTTCATCCTTTTTTCAACATGAATTGTTTTCTTTTAAACTGATTTTGCATTAATTTCTCCTTTTTTCTTTTCCTTCTGATTGCTTGTAGTAGTTTTCTTTCTCTTTTCACCATTTTGTAAATCTTTTAGATTTTTTAAAAGACTTTTAACAAATTCTTTCGTTCTCTTACCAGAAGACTTTTTCTTTAACGTCAAGTGTTGTACTTCATCTACTTTCTGCTTTTCTCTATCCTTTAAATAGTTCTGTTTTTTTTCTTGTCTTTTCTTTTGATCTTTTCTTGTCATACTGAATATTTCTCAATAAATATGGAGAATGTCTAAAAAAAAGAAGAGTTTATCTTTCAATATAATATTTAATATTATTAAAATAATTATATACAAATATTGTCATCTATAAATAAAGAAATACATTGAGAAGTGCATAGGTGAATAGATAAATGCAACAGTAGAACATGGATGATTCAACAACTGCAAGGGTAGCACATAACTAGTGCCTGAGTGATTGTATGACTGAAAGAGTAATATCTGGAGGATTAATGGAGTAGATAGTAAATCAGTGGGTGATTTTATAACTGCATAAGTACTGCTTGGGTGATTGCAGGAGTACTGAGGAAATGCCTGAGTGATTGAAGGAGTGCAAAGGTAGTGCCTGGGTGACTTTATAAGTGTATGAGTACTGACTGAGTGACTACATAAGTACAAGGGTAATACCTATATGATAGAAGGAGTGCAAGGATAGTACCTGAGAGATTATATAAGTTTATAGATAGTAGCTAGGTGATTGAAAGAGTGCATGGATAATACCTGGATGATTGCCTGGCTACATACGTAGTGCCTGAATGATTTTATGAGTGCAGGGGTAATAACCTGGGTGATTGCATCAGTACATATGTACTGCCTGGATCATTGGAAGGCTGCCTGCGTGATTGAAGCACTCTATAGCTAATGCTTTGGTGATTGCATGAGTACAGAGGTAACGTCTAGATAATTAAAAGAGTATATACATAACTCCTGGGTGATTGCATGACTACAAGAGTAATATCTGGGGATTTACATGACTACATAGAAAGTGACTGGGTGATTTTATAAGAGCATGGGTACTTCTTAGATGATCACAGGACTACTGACATAACATCTGAGTGAATAAATGAGTGCAAAAGAAGTGCCTGGGTGATTTAATAATACCATGACTACTGGCTAAGTGATTATATAAGTACAAGGCTAGTGCCTCTGAGATTGAAAGAGTACAACAATAGTGCCTGAGTGATTATATAAGTGCATGAGTACTGGGTACATGATTCAAAGAGTGCATGGGTAATTTCAGGTGATTGCATGAGTGCATAGCTAGTGTCTGGGTGATTGCATGAGTGCAGGGCTAATGCCTGGGTGATTCCATCAGTGCATATGTTCTGCCTGGATCATTGGAAGACTGCATGGGTGGTACTTGGGTGTTTTTATAACTGCATGAGTGTTGGGCGTAGCCACATATAAAACAGCAGACTATTACATGACTCAACCATAAGTCTCTCTATATTGTTAAAAGCATGCATACATATATCTCTACCTTTTAAAATCATCATCATATCTAAAAGAAATATATATATACAATATTTCTAAAATATAGTAAAACCTAGAAACTGAGACATGTAATAGATCTGCTTGAGTGATTGCATTACTCCATGCGTAGTGCTTGAGTGATTGTATGACTCCAAAGGTAATCGCTGAGTAATTACAGGACAAGATGGAGAGTGACTGACTAATTACATGAGTGCACAGATAAAGGTTTAGTGACTGGATCATTGGAAGAATGCATAGGTAGCACTTGGGTGTTTTTATAACTGCATGAGTGTTGGGCCGAACCAAATATAAAGCAGCAGACTATTACATGAGTCAACCATAAGTCTCTCCATATCATTAAAAGCATGCATACATATGTCTCTACCTATTTAAAACATCATCATATCTAAAAGAAATATATATACAATATTTCTGAAATATAGTGAAACCTAGAAACTGAGACATGTAATAGATCTGCTTGAGTGAATGCATATCTCCATACGTAGTGCTTGGGTGGTTGTATAATTCCAAACGTAGTCGCTGGGTAATTGCAGGAGAAGATAGATAGTGACTGACTAATTGCATGAGTGCACACATACAGGTTGAGTGCATGGATAAGTGTATAAATACCACCTGAAGGCATAGATGACTCATGGAGTAGTGCCTAGCTGAATAGATGAGTGCAACAGTAGGGCCTGGGTGATTCTACGACTGCAATGCTAGTGCCTGCGTTGTTACATGAGTGCATAGGTACAACCTGCATGATTGCAAGACTGCAGGGATAGTACATAACTAGTGCCTGGGTTATTGCATGACTGCATGGGGAATATTTGGGGGATTACTAGAGTACATAGGAAGTGAGTGAGTGACTTTATAGGTCCATAAGCAGTGCCTGGGTGATTACAGAAGTACTAAGGTAGTGCCTGAATGATTACAAGACTGCAAATTTAGTGCCCGAGTGATTTTATAAGTGCATGAGTACTGGCTGAGTGATTTCATAACTACAAGAGTAGTGCATGTGTGATTGAAAGACTGCAAGGATAGTGCCTGGGTGGTTAAAGCACTGTATAGCTAATGCATTGGTGATTGCATGAGTACAGGAGTAACATCTGGGGGATTAAAGGAGTATATAGGTAACGCCTGGGTAATTGCATGACTACAGGGGTAATATCTTCGGATTTACATAACTACATAGGAAGTGACTGCAAAAGTGTAAAGGTAGTGCCTGGGTGATTTTATAAGTGAATACACACTGGCTAAGTGATTGGAGGAGTGCATAGATCCTGACAGGGTGATTGGAAGAGTGCAAGGGTAGTGTGTGCGTGATTAAAACAGTGTATAGCTAACGCATTGGTGATTACATGATTGCAGCAGTTATGTCTCGGGGATTAGAAGAGTACATAGGTAATACCTGGTGATTCCATGATTGCAGGAGTAATATCTGCGAGATTACAGAAGTACATAGGAAGTGCCTGGGTGATTTTATAAGTGCATGTGTACTGCCTGGGTGATTGGAGTAGTACTACAGTAGTGCCTGAGTGATTGGAGAAGTGCAACATCCTGAATAGTAACAGAATACAGCTTCACTATTCCAGTACTAATCGAGTATACAGCATAGCTAACAGGAAAGCAACACTTAACTTATCTTTCATGAAAGTCTCCCCATATTTCTAAAACCATGTATGCATATGTCTGTACCTTTTGCTAGCAGCATCATATATAAAAGTAATACACACATAAATATATACCTGTGTTTTTTACATCTATCATTTTCACACACATAACACATAGCATAATATATGTGCAAATAGACACATATCTAAGTAACAACACCATCCACAGCTCAAAACTTCACAGACTACACTTCAATTTTCAAACAGACACTGAAAATTATGCGGTATATATGAAATATAACTTTCCTCACATCATACAAATTACTCTAATAAATAACATCTCTACAAACATCTCAAATCTCACTTTCAGACTGCTGCTTCACCAATCTACAACTACTTATAATGTTACACCTACCCAAATACAAAGCAGGAACCCTTCACATGTCTTTACTAAAACTCTTACCATATTCCTATAAGCATACATAAATATGTCTGTACCATAACACTATCCAAACCTTAAAAATTCACAGAACAAACTTCCAATTTCAAGCAAACACTAAAAATTATGCAGCATATTTCAACTGTACCTCTCTAGAAACTTTAAAAAAAGAAGCCTAATAAATAATACCTTATGTCAGCATCTTTTAAAACACACTTTTGTGCTGTATCTTCACCATTCTACTACTACTCACAGTCATGAGCCTACCACATAAAAAACAACACCACCTCTTTGTTATACATCATGCACCTTCAAATGTATAAGACATGTGAAAATACATATACAAGTAGACACATACTTGAGACAGAACTCCATGCACACCTTAAAACTTGACAGACTCCACCTCCAAATTTAAAACAACAGCTAAAATTATGCGGTATACTACAAATGTACATATCCACACACTAATACAAACTACCATAATCACTAATCCATCTTCCAATATACACATATTACTATACAAAATCTATTTTGAACAACATTTAAGTTCAATAAAACAAACTACAATACACATCTCTACATTTAATAATATATTTCAAATATCACAGTTCATCAATAATTTTTATTGATTAAAAATAAACTTAATACATAGTACACCTCACAAATTTATAACTCACCTTTCAAATTGATTTGTAGAATTTCAAATATCACAAACTCATAAAAGATTTTCATATGCACACAATCAATGTAATGCACCACTCTCAGCAAGGTAAAACCAGTAATGGCAAAGTTTCCCTCTCCTTCTCCACACAAATACATGTAAGTAACAAATCACATTGCTTCCTACATTATTTCAAATTGTAAAACACATTTCTATTGGTTAGACATATGAACCCTTACCAACTGACTTCTAAAAGTGTCCAAACTGCTTCTGGAATTTTTTGAAGTCGAGACTCCACCGTGCACCAACGCAATGGAGCCGCAAATCCATACGGGAGTTCAAAAATATAATACAAATAAAAATACCACTATTTTTTCAGAACACACCACTTCTAAAGATAGTACTGACTTGGGAAATCTTACTTTAATAAGATATCACCTACATATAAATTACAATTTCACATTTTAAGTCCACAGTTAAGTTTCAACCCTTCCCCCATTCTGCTTAGTGCCAGTTTCCATAGTAACAGTTAATGCAACATTCAACTGAACTGACAGGTCACAAGTTCACCATATTTTCAAGTTCAGCACACAATGTTGCAAATGCAAACAGCAAGTGTGGTTGACAATTCTAAAATATCACCTTATCCTATCTACTGTACCTTTCAAACATTTTTATTAACCAATAAGAAACATGCTTTTTTAAAAAGTAACATGCACCCTATTTTTCAATGTACAATGTTCTTAAACAGCCAATCAATTCTCTACTTTTTTTAAAACAGCATCTTCTTGTCCACCATTTTAGAAACCTCTCATTCTACCAACTGACTACCTTAGCTACAGACATCTTTTCATCACTTCCGGACATCCCTTCAAGATGCTTACAGTATGGATTGTTGGGCGCAGCTATGTTTTCTGGTGCAAAAGGTATGCTGAACGCAGAGGTATTAACAAAGACCTAGCTTTGCAAAATGTGGATATTAAATGGATTGCACAGAGAGGATTAAAGTGGCACCAATTGATGCCTTTGGTTAAAACCTTTTTGCATCTCCAACCCCTGACCTCATGATTGTACACTGTGGTGGCAATGACCTAGGCACATTGACTGGGGTAGGTCTGGAAATGCTAATGAAGGACACCTTTGCACAATTGATGTTGCTTTTACCTCAAACTGTCTTTGTATACTCTAATATATGCCAAAGACAGAAATGGAAGTGGTCAAATCAATTCTGTCCACAGATTGAGAAAGCTAGAAAGAATGTCAATAAAGCTGTTTCTGCTTATCTCAGAGACCATAGGATGGGCTCCATATATAACAACAATCTACTTTTTGATATGGATGACATCTACAGAAGTGATGGAGTACACTTCACAGATCAAGGAAACTTAGGGGCCGATTCCGATCTCGGCCGGTAGGGCTCCGAATCGGATTCGGCTTTACCGGATCCGATTCGGAGCCCTGTTTCCCGACCGATCCGTACGCGCGTCCGGACGAGCGAGTACGATGCGAAATCGCCGACCGACTCGTCCGGGCATCCCGACCGCTCCGACCGACTCGTTCCCGGCTCGAACCGCACCGACCGACTCGCTCGGACTCGACTCGCACCGCGCAATGGAGACGTTTCCCGGCCGGGTGAGTACGATGCGCGCCGCGAGCAGTCCGACCGAGCCGCGCACTCCGGCTCGAAAGAGCTGTCGGAGCCGTACTTTGGGGGTCCGTGTCGGACCCCCTGTACGCGTAGCCGCGCGAGTCGCACACAGGGGGACCCATGGGTCCCCCTACCTGTGCGTGTACGGCGCGAATCGCTTCGCCGCGTACCCGCTGTAGGGGGCGCACTTGTCCGACTCGCACCCATTGAGTCAATGGGAGCCCGCGTACGCGTTGCACGACCGGCTCCCATTGACTTCAATGGGAGTCCGACCGACTCGGGTCCGATGGCATACGTGCGCATCGTACTCGTTCGGTCGGACTGCACGGGTCCGATTCGGTCGGAAATCTCTCCGGGTCCGGCTCGGTCGGAGAGATTTCCGGCCCGAATCGGAATCGGCCCCAGAGTCTTTCTCAACAACCTAAAGCTGTGCATCCGCACTAACATGTAGCTACAACAAACTCAAAATGAAAACAAGGGCTCTTTTTAGAGCCACCCTATAACATAATCCTGAATATAAATTTTTTTACACATACATATTTTTTTTTTATTTTGGGGGGATTTGCGCACCCGACGCGGATTCGCAAAAGCATGAATTCAATGTACTACAACACAACACACTTTTCTATTTTAACTATTAATTTTTAATTTTATATATTTTTAACAACTCTATCAATTTTAATCTTGTCATTAACTTCAATCACAGTACTTCTTTAAAACAACTTCACAAATACAACACTACTTTCTAAATTATATAGTACTTATTTATTTAAGGTGAGTTCGCGAATACAACGCGACATTACACGGGGGCCGCGCCGAGAGCCGCGTTGGAGTCGCGACTCCAAACTCGAAAGAAAAAAAAAACGCCCGACTTCCATTATTCGGTATTCGCCCTCCCCCGGGGCCTGCCAACATATTAAAAAATAAAGAGGGGGACCGCGTGGCCCCCCTCCTCAGGCCATTAATGGCCCCGGGGACCCCATCCCCCGGGGCCTGCCACTATTTTTTTTTTTGTTTAAAAAAGAGGGGGGCCGCGTGGCCCCCCTCCTCAGGCCAATATTGGCCCCGGGCCCCCATCCCCCGGGGCCTGGCCATTCTTTTTTTTTAAATAAAGGGAGGGGGCCGCATTGGGGACCGTGGGGGGAGCCCCAATGCCCCCACGGTCCCTGCCGGCTCCCCGCCTCCTGCGGGAGCCGGCATTGCTTTTGGGCAAGGGGAGCTGCTAACATGCAGCTCCCCTTGTCCAAAAGCAATTCTGCTTTGCTTCGTTGAAGCAAGTGCAGGTTTCCTGCTCTCGCTTCAACGTAGCAAAGCAGTGTTTGCTATGGCAGGGCGGGAGCCGTGCTCCCTCCCTGCAATAGCAAACAAACAGCAATGTCCCGAGGGTGGGCACCCCGGGACATTGCAGGAGCCGGCCCTGGGGGGTGGCGGTCCCCAGGGCCATCTACAACTCCAGGAGGATGGCAGCATGGCCCCCCTCCATACATTTCAAATGCCCCGGGAGGTGGTGCTCCCTGGGGCCCAGGGGTCCACAACGGACCCCCGTATGTAAACAATTAGTGCCCCGGGGAGGTGGTGGTCCCTGGGCGTGTGGGGGGCTGCGTGGGGGGCCGCGTGCCCCCTGCGTTTAATTGTCAAAGCCCCGGGGAGGTGGCCATCCCCGGGGCAGCGTGGGGGGCAGGAGCCCCCCCAAGCAATTTATTTATGAAAATAAGACCCGGGGAGGTGGTGGTCCCCAGGGCTGCAGGGGGGCTGCGTGCCCCCCGCAAATCATAAATGAAGCCCCAGGGAGGTGGCTACACAATTGGACATTGCCCCCGCAACCTGGCCCACCCTGGGGCTTAAGTACAACGAAGTGCCTTATTTTATTTTTTTGTTTTCTCTGACGGATTCGCGCACCCAGCGCGATTTCGGCCGATTTTTTTTTTTAATGCTTTTTTGAGCCCTGGGGGTCCTTGTGGGACCCCCTGAGCAGGCCTAGGGGGTCAGGGTGTTTCTACCCTGCCCCCATTTCTTGTTTTTCACCTTTTTTTCTACTGATTTCTTGTGACTTGGTTACCGAGTCACAAGATGGCTGCCAACACTTCCTGGTTTGGAGTGTTGGCAGCCAATCAGAAGTCAGCTCGTGCTAAAAACGAGTCACAAGAAATCAGTCAAAAAAAGGATAAAAAACAAGAAAAGGGGGCAGGGTAGAATTGCCCTGACCCCCTAGGCCTGCTCAGGGGGTCCCACAAGGACCCCCAAGGCCTGAAAAAGCATTTTTTTAGAAAAGAAATCAGCTGAATTTGCGACGGGTGCGCAAATCCGTCCGAAAATATTTTTTAAAAACGAAGTGCGGGCATTCACTGTTCAGAAATCGGTCAATGTGTTTTTGTCTGTAAAGGTAAGGATGTGATTATAGACCCTGATAGGCCCGTTTCAATGAAAGAAGAAAACATTTTGGGGTTTAAAAAACGTGAGACTCCTGCTTGAATTTGATGCTGGCATGTGTGTGATTATGGCATGTTCCCTCTTCTCAGTAGACACGGGCACCACACACAGAAAGGCTAGACTGCAACACAGTGGAATCACAGCCTCCAGACATTCACTTTGGCATTGTGCAGAAAACAGCCAATCCTTGTGTATCAGTTAATGTTACACTTCATTGAAAAGCCAGTACACAACAGACATGCAAGGATGTACCCCTTGCATCTGCAAGTGGTGTCTGAATTGCAGACGACGGTATTAGCTAAAAAAAAAGGAGTAAACAAACTGTTGTAAAAGGGTGGACAGAGCTCAGATCGAACTCTGTCCAGGTTAATTTTATTAACAAACATACTAATAAACGCATCTTCTCCAACGTCGTCCCATATTGCACTGATTAAAGAAATGCTGTCCTTTGACGAGCGACACCAGGTGACAAACCCGAGCCATCGCAGTCTTTTCCTTCCCACGGGGCAAGGTGTACATTTTTAGGTCTCGCCTACGCAGCGCGCAAGCGCTGCTTTGGAGTGACCTTTTGGAATCACTCCGGACTTTTTGGGAAACTCGTGCATGTTCTGCACTGTTTCCAATGAGCACTCGTGCATGTACGGTGTTTACCTTGTGGGAGCGAGCAGTGGCGCCATCTGTTTGCAATTATCGCGCTCGCGCTTTGGAAACAAATGGCACCGCTGCTCGCTCCCGCAAGGTAAACGCTGTGCGAGTCTCGCCCCCGTCTGAAACCTTGTTACTTCATTGTTAGTATTGTCACGTTTGCTTCGAAAAGAAAATAGCCGTCGCACCAGCTTGCCATTACCAGATCTTTTGACTGTGCTAATTCTTGTTTGTGTCCTGTATTGTCAACTTTGACTTTATTTAGTTAGTATTTATTCTGTATTTTGGAGGAGTTCTTGTATGTTTATGTATCAACCTAACTAAACTGCAGTTCCACAAAGGGTCTCACAAATTTACTTGTCTCAGGTTCCAAAGTAACCCTGGAGCATTGTAAAACTCCAGAATTAATAGATTAGTAGTTTTAATGAATACTCTAGGGTTTTGCATGTGTCCAGCATTTGGTTCAGTAACTAACTTCCATCGTGTAAAAGAGCTGTGATAAGAGGAAAGAACACAATTTGCCCAGGATCACTCTGTCTCGGTACAGAAGCTGTGCTTTAGTTATTTTATTTCACTCTTTATGATGCCACCAAACCTCATTCTTTTGGGTCAATTTAAGCTTGTCTTTCTCTAGAAACTTGGTTGTATAATTAAAGCACATTAGACTAAATGTATTTTACACGATGTAGAATTCGTACATGCCTTTAGTATTTGGCGAGAAATCGGGTGGAGGAGAGTGTGTAATTCGCTCCCGCTTTGTTTTTGATGGCAGCAATGGAACAAGTGAGCGCTTGTGTGATTTTACTATCATCAAGATGAAAACATGGTGTCAGCTCGCGCTATCTCCTCGTGATGCTTGAGCAATAAATACCTCACGTCGTGCGCCCATCCCAGCACCGGTTTTTCGGGTTTTTACAGAGCAAGAAAGGGAAGTGTAAAGAGTGCTCTCTGCTCGCCCTGCCTCGTTCTCTACTTCCGGTCGCAACCAGGCTCGCTTGTGAGGTAACCTTTTGAGGGGCGGGAAGAGCCTACGTGCGTACAGGGCCAGCCTGTCAGGCTATTCATATGCAAATTCGGCGGGGATGACCGGGTAAAGACAGGTGTCCCTAAACCTCGCGTAAAACGGTTCATTATTTTTCAAACAAAATACTTCCAGCCAGACTGTGGCCTTTGCTTGTCTGATTCTGGCGGGAATGGCGCTGCCTGCGCAGGTGTTCATTGTCATTCGACACCATCAGTGACAGGCCGCGAGGAGGAGGCCATCATTTTTATTTATTTATTTATTTAATGCATTTTTATATTGCGCGGACTTTACCCGAAGGTGTCAGAGCGCTGTACAATAGAACCAGTTACGTTACATGAGAGAAATGTTACAAAATAGAACTTTACAAAAATAAACAGGAGACTAGAAGAGGTAGGGTAAAACCATAGAAGGCAAGAACACAATATCAAACACAGCAAGCAAGTGTGAGGAATGTACAAGAAAATATTACAAATTTACAATGATGAACAAACTTCCTAGAGAGGTCTGAGAATGAGAGTATTAGTTCTGAAAGTGTGTTTGGAAGAGAAGAGATTTGAGGTCAGCTTTGAAGATCCGGATAGAGGTGGTGGCACGCTTGTTGCTACATTACCACATTCATAAATATGACTGCTAATGGGTTCAGCGGCGTTTGTAACCGGAGGAGCCAGTCAAAAAGAAAATCAAGCTTTTGCAATGCACTAGGTCTCGCATTTGCGAGAGTTTAAGCTATTGGCATTGTAAATAACAATGCCTTTTATTTATGTTTTTAAAATCAACACATAAATAAAAGGCAATGACATTTACAATGGCAATAGCTCAAACTCGCGTAAATGCGAGACCTAGTGCATTGCAAATGCTTGTTTTTTCTGGCAGCGCAATTCAGCAGTTCACCCATGCAAAATGGTATCCTGTCAAGGGCGATGTCAAGGAAAGACTCTGGCGCACTACTGGTGATAAGTTAATATTCACTTCAATAAATATCCTTAATGCTTCAGAAATACGAGAAACGCTCCTTGGGAGTCAAAGGTCTGGAATAAAATGTGGAGGGAATGGGGTAGGAGGGGGTTGGGATTGAATAAGGATGGCAACACATTATTAAAAAAAAGAAACACTACACAGTACACAGCAAGACCCAGCGTCCGATCTTTTAGCAGCAACGTTTTTTTCCCTTTCTCAAAAAAAAGTTTCTGGGAGGAGGCTACTGATTTAGGGGCTCAGCTACCGTCTCTTCCAGATTTCCAGCCTGCCAAGCTCCTCGTAGCCCTGGTAGAAGACGTCAAACTCCTCGGCGCTCCAGCCCCTCCAGATAGCCAGGCACCAATCCATGTTTTCTTTCATGAAGCAGCACACAACCTTGTCTTTGCCCACCACCGCCGCCTCCACCAGCCTTCTGGGGGAGGAAGACACAGCGTTTTAGAATTGGGTTACAGTAGCTTTTCTAAGAAAACAGCTGGCAGATCCTGGAAACATCTGACAATATAAACGCTCTACACAAGGCTCTCTATTAATAATAATAATTTTTTTAAAACGTTGCGAGTGGGGATTTATTTCATGCAACGCGAGCAAGTTTAGCGCAAGCCCCGTGTGAGGCTTTTTATGCCTCGGGTCGCATGCTTCTGTGACGGGCTTTGTAAGGGGGTTATTTGGGGTTTGGGCAGTAGCGGCCCGTGGTGGGAGTGCTGCCGGGCGGTGACGTGGAGGCGGGGAGGGCAGGGTGGGGGTAGTAAGTACGGAATACGGCCGAATAGAGGTAAGTAAACATATAAATAAATAAAACGAATTTCATTGCGTGCGCTGCATCGCCAAATGCGATGCAGCGCGCGCAACGAAATTCGTTTTATTTATTTATATGTTTACTTACCTCTATTCGGCAGTATTCCGTACTTTAGTACCCCCCACCCTGCCCCTCCCCCACCCCACGTCACCGCCCGGCAGCACTCCCACCACGGGCCGCTACTGGGTTTGGGATGTAATTAAAAGCAAGTCCGTGTGTGGTGCGCACGTGAAAAGCTGCATGCACGCCGCCAGTGGCGATGGAAAAGGCGGCCTCCCCGCCCCTTCACCTTTCAAGTCTTTTTTTGCTTTCACCCACGTCATGGCAATATCCTCCATACAATTCCAAAATATCAATCCTCTTGGAAACTACACCTCCACCCTGCCTGGCCTTGTGTGACAGCGACTTCCACATCCCCGTGTCTTCCTCGAGACGGGCCTTCCGGGTCAAGTAACAAACTCCTGGCACTGATTTCCTGCCATTTAACTTCACAGCTACCAGCAGTTCTAGAGGAGTTACCAACAGGAACAGTAACTCGCCTCACTGACATCTGTAGCATTGACCTCACCTGAATGGTACCCTTGCCTGCTCAACAAGCTATGATTTAACATATTATCTCTGCTTAGCTTTCATCAAATGAACTATATTTGGTGCAAATTGGACTAAGTCATGAGATGATCAACAGCATACCCAAAGACACCGATACATGACTGCAAAAATGTCAAAAAACTCTTTCAGGGCCATCACCCACCAACAAATCAAGAGAAGAACCAACATCATTCTGGCTAGCCTCTAAGACACCACAAGCTCTCTCCATCTATTGCCTCACACAAACCTGTCTACCGAGACAACATACAATCAACCTCCACATGTCCAAAATCAACCCACGGTGCAGCACTGACAACCTGCCTCCTTCAGGACGGCCTCTTTGGACTGCTTGCGCAAATCCTCTACAGTGGAGAATTCCCTAAGACACCTAGAACAGACTTGCTGAAGGCCACTGACTATCCAATCTTAAGAAAAAAAGCTAACATTTGCCTGTTCAATAAAATCACAATCTTTCACTGTATTACAGAAGACTGCTTTCATATGTCAATATGTTAGGGGATGAAAAATTAGATGGGTACCCAATGAGTGCTGGCGCTAATCACCTGCAACCATCGACACAAATTAAGGATGGCATAAAACTCCACTTGGCAACTTTAGTGGTGACCTTTTAAGGAGGGGTTGCGAGCTTGGAAGTGCGTGGAGGATAGGAGAAGTGGATACTCTGTGGGCATATTTGCCATTTCTGCTTTTTGAAGGGGGCTCTCCTCTTATTCAACCAAAAGTGCCTCTCCCCCTGGTCCTTCTTTTTTCCCCCGTCTCCACTGGCTCTTTCGTGTCTCCTCACCGTTTGTCTGCAGCTCCTTTCTTTTTATGTCACCTCATTTCCCTTTGGTGCTTTAGAGTGGCCTTTCGGAAGTGTGAGCGCTATAGGGCCAATCACCATTACCAGACTTCAAGATAGGAGAACAGTGACAAAGGGAAAAAGCTGGGATAAAGTAAGAACCGGCAACAGCAGATACACAGGAAGCGTTGAGTGGTGGAAGAGAGAGTCAAGAGGTGGCATCAACATGAGGCAGCTCTGATATTTGGCTGCTTTGGTGTTTGTCAGCAGCGGTGGCTAGCTCCTGAGAAAACCATTGGGCCTATACACTCATTTCTTCGACATATTAAGTAATATTCAGTACTATATCTACAGCACAAAACCTTGCGCTCGAGTTTCCCTCCAGTCCCGTTTTTTCTGCCTTTGTGCATAGTCTCGTTTTCATAAGTTGCATGCTGTGCACTCACTCCCTGTTCATCGTTTTTCATTCTTACCTTTTACAAGTACATGCTGATCAGTTCACCAGGCGTAAACCAGTCAATAACAACCAATTGGACACTGGTACTCTGCCATTCATTGGCGCTGCATTTTATGCAAAGGTAAATTCCTGCTGCTTCCCCTTACATCTCACCTGTATCCATTCAGTATTCGGCTGCATCTACCAATGCTTCAATTAGTTACTGGTAATTGCATTACTCCCAGCACGTTTTCAACACTCCCGTCCTGCTAGAGACAGTCCAACTGTATACTATGCCTAAGGGCCAAAGGTGCCGACCTTGGAGCTGGGGAACCAGGTTTGAGCCTGCCCTCCGCTATACTGTGATTCTGGGCAAATCATTTAATCTCCTTTGCCTACCAAAAATGAATGTGTTCTTGTGTAACATAACTGGTGCTCATGTAAACCGCTCCAATACCTTCGGGTCGAGTTCGCGCTATATAAAAACCGCAGAAAGAAAAAAAAAAACTAAAACAGGAGGGGAGGGTCTTTTTCTACTTTTTGGGAAATAACTGGTTGCGTCTGTGAGGCGCGGCGACCTCACTTTGTCATTAATTAGGGGTGAAAATTGTACGAGGAAGTAATGTGGGTACTTATTTCTTTATTTTAGGCTGCCTCCTTCCTAGATCCTTGACGTATTGCATCGCAGGGATAGCGGAGGGGTGAATGCACCTGCAGCAAAGATCTGGGTGCGGCAGCCTTTCACCCTTCAGAGAAAGTTAAAAAGCAGAGTTCAGGAATGGCAACGCCGCGGGAACACTTATAAGTTACAGTGGTAACACCCCGTGGCACTGCAGCAACAGGCTCTACCTACAAAACGAACTATTTTTACTTTTGAACCTATACACTCTGTTTATCGACTAAAGTAAGACATTTTACTCTCCTCCGCTTTCTCTTAAAATCCTCTTCATTATCTGGAGCCGCTCACAGCCTCTTCCTCACTCTGCCAATTATGACCACGGCATCAGTATTACTCCCTACTATTTTTATCACAAGATGCTCAGCAACTTCCGGTCAAAGACGTCACTCGCAGCCGCAGCTGGCTGTCACTTGGAAGGGCTGCCACTGCCTGTCAGCATTTACCTGCGAGCTTCTTCCTCTGTTCTGTTAGCCAATTAAACAACTGTTTGCACTTATATGGAACTCGCTTCAAAGCAACGACCTCTTGTCTGCTCTACTCTCCACAGGCGATGGGGCACTGCGCCCTCCAACAGCTGTGTTTTAAATAGCGCCGTGTCAACAGTGGGCGGATACGGGCTTAAAGCGACGACGGGGCACTTTCATCTGGCTGAAGACTACAGGGCGGAAGTGATGAAACATTTGAAGATTGGACGATGGGCCCTCCACTGCAAACAGGGAGCAGAAAACATATGAAGGCAGGCCCCTACTCCAAACAGTGACGCTTTCTCCTCCATCTCTACCTGTTGTAATAGTAACATTCTGCCATCAATGGGGTTGAGGGATTCTGACAGGTTAGCATGCTAATTTTTTTTGCAGTTTTATATAGCGCGAACTCGACTCGAAGGTATTGAAGCCCTTTACATGTGCATCAGTTATGTTACACATGGATACATTCATTTTTTGGTAGGCACGGGGAGATAAGTGATCTGCCCAAAATCACAGGATGTTAAGCCGACGCCGATACTGGAACCAGGTTCCCCATGTCCAAAGTCGGCAGGTCTGACCTTTACGTCACATCCTGCTTCCCCCACTTGTATTTCAATTTTTGTTTCTAGCTCAAATGGGTCTAAGCTACGAAAAACGCAGCGATACACGTTGATGTTCAGTGGAAAACCCTTCGCAAATGTTTACTGGTCACACCTTTCTTTTGCTTATTGTTGTTTTTGAGTATCAAACTGGTACTAATGAGGTTAAACCTTTCAACGCATAATGTTAACTTGTAAAAATGACATTATGAGATAAAACAATCACATAATGTGCCGCATTATGCCATATAATTTCTTTCCTTGCTACATAATTTCGTAACTGCTGCATAATTTGTTCTTCTCCGCCGCATACTTCCAATGGTCCTGTCTATGCCTCTCTTCTTTTCTTTCTTACTCTCATAAACTGTCTTTCTATACTCAGCCCGGTTCCCCATCCCCTTCTCCATGAACTATGTTTTTCCTTGTATGTCCTCCCTATATCCTAATACTTCTACCCCCTACCTATAGTCTAGTAGATCAACCCCCTTCTATACACAATTACTTCTACCTATACACTACCGTCAGTCCTCCCCATAACTCCTGCTCTCTCGACCCTTTTTTGTGCAGTTCTTATCCCTTGTTCCATTTTTTTTGATTTCTCAAAAATCTGTGCAATTTGGTATTGCTGTGGTCATTACATGCCCCAGGCTTCATTACAGAGGCTAACCTGCGACGGAGCCCTGTGACTCCGTAAGCAGGAATATTTACTTGCTCTTTTCATTTTTAAGGTACTTTAATACTAAAAAGGAAACACAGAGCAGAGCACAACAGAAACTACAAAAGCAGAGTCACGAAATACAACAGGAGGAAGCATAAAGAGATATGCTTACCGAGGAACACTGAGATGGAAGAAAGATGACTGTCGAGAGGGCAAGGATTCCAGAGGAGAGAAGCAAGCACATCGAAGGAACAGAACCAAGATGAGGCACAGAAGGAAAGAGTACAGGTTGAGAGGTAGAGGCAACAGGGCGAGAGGGACAGGTTGGCTAGTCGGGAGGGGGGGGATTGAAAGCTTGCATCTCTTTAATACGCATATTTGAAAGGAGCAGCACACATATTTGAGGATGTATGTATGTGATATTTACATGACATAAACCTAGCCGAAAGGTTGAAGCGAGTATAACAGAGGACAAAGCAGTGGGCTGTGGGCATTCAGGACATTAAAGCAAGTGTGATAAAAATGTGGGGTCAATGGAAAGAAAAGCACAGAGAGTGCTTAGGTTCAGAAGTTTGAATATGCAGAAAAAGGGAAGGGTAGAAATGTGAGCTGAGAAAAAGACTACAGTACAGTGAGGGAAGAATATAGATAAAGGCTCAGAGGTGGGAGGAGTCAATAGGACATGGGAAATACATAATTTCAGGCATGCTCTTTGTGCTGAGCTGAAGTAGAGAAGCTGCAAGCATGACGGAGTGGGAAGAATGGATCCCACACTACAACGAGAGAATAAGACATGTACAGAATAACGGAGTATTCCAGGGTTTTATATTGGGAGACGAGGCAAGAAATGGCACAATATCTAGATGTAGCACAGAGGTGTCCAGCATGGCCCCAGGAGGGTTTGAACTATGTCACATTTTCAAGATATTTACATAAGAAGATACATTTACATAAGTTCAATCGAACAGAACTAATTCACAGTGTATTGTAATCCTTAAAATATAGAATTTATCGGGTGGTCCTGGGACCTTTATTGGAAAAACCCATTTTGAAATAAAAGTCAATGCAGTTTTTAAGGAGGGGGAACACATCTCAGGAAAGAGAATGTTGGACAATGCAAGTTTCCCAAACGGGAGCACTAAATCATATTTCTTAGAACAATAAAGTTCATGTGCCAACTCATTTGGGCTTGCACAACCTTTAGAAGCGAGGACTCACCGGGTAATAACTCACTCATCACGTTGGTGATCTCACAATTATTTCGGGGAAGCTATGAGCAAAATAACAAATTTGGCATTTTTTCAAACAGGCAAGTACTGTAAGTGAAGTCTCAACTGCGGCCCTGGCGTTCCCTAAAATTCTTCACAATGTTTGACGAAGGAGATATGAGACAGCATAAGTCAGAAGTTATCATAAGCATATTTGGGTAAACAGCCCAAACTTCCCACAAAAAAACTATAAAAAAAACACAACTCACGTTGGGTCTACAAGATGGCTGTAGCTCTTTTTTACTCATACACCACAAAGAAAACAAAAATTGGCATAATTTCACATTTTAAAAATCAGAGTAATCAAACATCGTGCTTTAATCTAGTATAAGCAAAAGACACACAATTGATGGATGGAATGCAGAACAAATCAAAACATTCACCCCCAGTCAAGAGATCTGGGTTAAATCCATCATTCTTTTGCTCACCATGCCACCCCAGTTTAGACCTGGCCATATGCAAATCAGTCTTGACCCTGTGCCTCATGGGAACAGTCCAGCCCGAACTGCCAAGCCAGGTCCTCCCTGGACCGGAAACAAGCATCCTAGGACCAGTTTCGGGGTTTCACCTCTCATCAGCCAGGATAGCTTGAATCCAGTGGCACAGTGAGCCCGGGATCCACGTCTGGGCATACCCGGCGCACTTAGGGCGAGAAAGCAAAAGACACACAATTAATGGACAGAATGCAGAACAAATCAAAACATTCACCCCCAGTCAAGAGATCTGGTATAAATCCATCATTCTTTTGCTCACCATGCCACCCCAGTTTAGACCTAGCCATATGCTAATCAGTCTTGAACTTGTGCCTCATCTAGTATAACACACAGAGCAGGACAGTCGTTCTTTGAGCAGCTATACCATAAGCCAAAAGAGAAAGCAGTCAGATATTTATATACAAATGTATGCAAGCGGTCCACATTCCCCATTGGACTCAATCCGTTTCAGAGACGTGACACATTACATGAATAGAGGCCCCATCAGTGTAACAAAGGGAACCCGTGGCCAAGCCCGGCCACTCTCCTTCCAGCCAAGATGAAAACCAGATGCGACACTGCATCCAGGCCCCCCAAACCTCCAGCAACCCCCAACCCCATGTCAACAGTCTTCAGGACCCAGTTACTGCTCCGCCGAGGGCTCCATGCATTATAGTAGAAAAGAGATGTGAAGAGGGGGTTCAGCAGGATGCACTGGTAGATAAACCTGGGGAGAAGGTCATATTTGTGCTGAACTGAGTGCCAGGGTTCTTTCAGAGAGAGAGACCTGCTATTGGGGAATGAATCAGGCCTCTAGTGCTTTGAAGCGCCTTGTCTAGCCATAAAGCACAAGGAGCAGATACAGTGAATGCAGT
Organism: Calotriton arnoldi; assembly: GCA_963921515.1. Classification (NCBI taxonomy): domain Eukaryota; kingdom Metazoa; phylum Chordata; class Amphibia; order Caudata; family Salamandridae; genus Calotriton; species Calotriton arnoldi. The sequence goes on from CAWUFW010018038.1 coordinate 227,915, forward strand.
CACAAGAAACAAGCAGTTGTAATGCTGCACCAAGGGAGCGCGTGGAAAGGGCTGTGCCCAGCCACTGTCGTCTACACAACCGCAAGTGTGTTCCCTCAATGGGCTCCAGTTACTTTTTGCGTGCTGCATTTTTACCACTCAGAGCTGTGAGACTGCACTGTGTAAAGTAAAACGGAAAACTTCAGATGCAGGTACAGGCTGTTAGCAGAGTCAGCTGCCCGGGGTCCAGTTGCTGTTTTTGTTGGCAGCAGAGTATCGTGCCATCGGCAGAATTTAACAAAAGGCAAATATATGGTCGCTAAAACGTCATAAGAAAAATTGCAGCAAGGTTCACTGAGCCTTTCCATTGCTTTCTGCCTAGCTTTGTAGGATGTAATTTGGCAGAATTTAATTCTATTAGCAAACCAAAGTGAATGTAAATGCTGGCAGCCATGCTGAGCTAGTGAGTGCACGTATAGGGATATGTGTATATATATATATATATATATGCCGATCTGCACTAAATAAAGGAAAATAAGCACTTACTTTGTGGTCCGGTTCCGTTTTTGGAGTATCCAGCGAGAGGACGGAGACGCATGGATATATATATATATATATATATATATATATATATATATATATATATATATATATATACGTCCAAAACAACTCCTTCTCGTCTCGCTCACTTCCGTTGGCAAAAGAAAGAGCACGGACCACCGTAGTTTAATCTGCTGGCTATTTTATTGTGGCTCCAAACAGATCACAGCAGCCATGACGCGTTTCGTCCCTCACAGGGGACTTGATCACATGCCTAGCTTTGTAGGATGTAATTTGGCAGAATTTAATTCTATTAGCAAACCAAAGTGAATGTAAATGCTGGCAGCCATGCTGAGCTAGTGAGTGCATGTATAGGGATATGTAGTAGTATATATATATATATATATATATATATATATATATATATATATATATATATATATATATATATATTCCACAGCAGGATCCCAGGGGTACCACCATCCAAAGAAAGGCGCAACACCAGGAAACAGACTCCAAAGGCAAAGTTAGAAAGTTAAATGATGATTTATTCAAGCATCAAATGTCCAAATGACGCGTTTCGCCGCCAGACATGGGAATTCCTTTCTTGGAAAAAACGGGCACGGACCACAGCGTTGTGCAGCAGAAGTATTTTTTATTGTTGCTCCAGGACCTCTACAGCCATGACGCGTTCTGCCTGCCTCAGGCCTTGATCACATGACACGCTCTGTCAGGTGAGAAGTTTTTTTATACCATTTTTTTCTTTTCTTTTTTTACTTTATTTTCCTTTTACTCAACCAGTGTTTAAAGTGACAAGTGCAAATTAACAAGTAACGTAGAAACAGATGATAAGTTCAACTATTGGGGAAATGAATGGCAAAATAGTTGCATTCCTGTAACTATTACGGTAAAATACCTTAATAACATTCCCAATAACAGTTGTAAAAAATTGTATCAGATGATTACATTTCATCAATTGAACCTGTAGCTAAAAATTCCTTATAGTTGATAATGGGAGAGAACATGATTATAAAAGTGTCTAAAATCATGTATAAAAGAACATTTCGGTATAAATACCTGAATTCCTAAAAACTATCCCTGATTAATGTGCAAATTTCGCTACTACAGTACAATACTCCTGTGTTTTTATGTAAACGTTAAATGTTGTAAAGTGCAAGTGCTGTGCAAAATGCATTTTTCTATTATTCATATCCTAAATTAAAACCCTTTAAAATCCTACTAAAACAGTACTAACTCACCCTATGTGTAAAAACTTGTGCAAAATGCGGCAGTTGTGATGTTTTGATTAATATCAAAGAAGTGTATTCTCAATTCTTGAACACCAATGGCAATTAATAAATGGCTTATTGGACTCATAGATTCAAAGGTATGCTTTACTCGCGGTTTAATCAAGTTCGTGACAAGTACACAATTCCTCTGTGGCATTTAGACCTTTGGGAACTTTTGTATCGAGGTTGATGATATAGTTGGCCTCGAATAGTCTGAGAGCTCTTTCTCTGTCCCCTCCTCTTTTATTGGGAGTGACAGCATCTATTAGAAAGTACCTCAAGTCGCTAGGGTCAGATTTGTGTGCTTCACTGAAATGCCGGGCAACCGGATATGTCTGGTCTTGATTTTTTATCGCCCTTAAGTGCTGGAGTACCCTTTTGTGGGCTTGTAAAATCGTGCTACCAACGTAGCGAAGCCCACAAGGGCACTTCAGCACGTAAACGGCATAATCAGTTTTGCAATTTAGGGACTTGGTTATTACATTTTCCTTGTCGCTGAAAGGAGTTTTGTATGCAGTCTGATTGCAGAAATATTGGCATGCCTTACATACTCGACATCTGAAAAAACCTTTCCTTTGTGTTAGCCAAGAGCTCTTGTTCGGACATGTAGGATCATTCTGGACCAAGATATCTTTCATGGACATCGCTCTGCTATAAGTTATAGCTGGTTTCCTAGGGAGCAGATGCCCAATTATAGGATCACTAAGAACTAGAGGCCAATTCCTGGTTAGTAGTCTCCTGATTTGTCTTTCTTGTTTGCTATATTGTATGATGAATCTAAAAGTGTCACCAACAATATGCCTCGTAGAATTCTTTGTTTCAGGAGAGAGGGCCTCACTATCTTTCCTCAAGAGGGACTCTCTGGACAAGGCCATACTCTTGTGGATGGCTGCATCAATGCAGTGTTTAGTGTAACCCCTAAGTATGAAGCGCTGTTTGCTGTTTTCCTGTTCTGTCATTAGATCACCCTCACACCTACAAATGCATCTAAGCCTCAGCATCTCACCGTAAGGAATGCTTCGGATGAGATGCTTGGGGTGTGAACTGCCAGTGTGCAGCACTGCATTGCCCGCTGTCGGCTTCCTGTGAAGTTTTGTTACTAACTTGCCTTCTGCAACACAAACCTGTACATCAAGAAAATTTACACTAATGGCACTGATGGAGGCAGTGAACTGTAAGTTAAGTGAATTGACGTTCAGTGCCTATACGAATCCCTCTGCTTCACTAATGGATCCGTCCCAAATTAAAAAAAGATCATCAATATATCTCCACCAGGCTTTTAGGTTCTTCTTACAACTGTTGTGTATTCCTTCGATAGAACCAGCTCCTCCCACCAGTCCATGTGCAAACAGGCATAGCTGGGGGAGAAGCTGGCTCCCATCGCTACTCCTCGCAATTGCTGGTATAGGGTGTTCTGAAACATAAAATAATTATTACGTAAACAAAACTCTACCATATTTAAAATCATCAAACTTTGTTGAGTGTACTCTGGTCCTCTCCTAGACAGATAAAATTCTAGGGCCCTTAGACCATCCCTATGGTTTGTAGAAGTATATAGGGATGTCACATCTAGCGTGATTAAAAGATATTCATCGCGCCATGGATAGTCAATTAATTTAGCTAAAAAGTCACTTGTATCACGGATGTAAGAAGCCAAGTTCTGGACGTGTTCCTGTAAGTAAAAGTCAATATATCTGGAGGTGTTTTCAAGCAAACTTTTGTGAGCAGATATAATTGGACTGCCCGGTGGTACTTGGGCATTCTTATGTATCTTCGGAATAAAATATAAAATGGGAACCACTGGTTTATCATTTTTCATAAATTTAAATTCATCTGAGGATAATTGTCCTGAGTTCTTCCATCCAATTAGTTTCAGATAAAATTCATTGTTAACTTTACGCCAGGTGGGATAGTCGCTGCGTCGATAGCACTCCGTGTCTTTGAGTTGTTTCATTGCCTCGATGACATAATCATCTTTTTTCCACAGAACTACATATATATATATATATATATATATCAGAACACCAATCCAAGTGCATTCACGCACAGACGAGGATACGGACTACAAGGTTTGCTGGTGCCAAAATGTAGGGTTTATTTCAATTCAGTGCTGCCCATGACGCGTTTCGGCCATGTCCTGTGGCCTTGATCACATGACCACGCTACACGAAAACGAGATTTTAAAGGTAACACACTCACCATGTGACTAGTGACAGCATTAGTAGCAACAGAAGACATACTATGTAGTACACTGCATAATTCTTAACAAAGCACTTTCAAATTCGAATCATTTTATATCAGTACAAATACGTATATATATATATTCACTGAAAAAAACATAGGTTTCAGGGATGTTATACTTAGAAATTAGCATTTAAAAAACCTTTGAAATTCACTGAAAAAAGCATAGGTTTCAGGGTCGTGATGTCACTGACCATGTCATGAGTGATCTAATATGTGATGTCATCAGCAGTGCATTGCGGGGCGCGAGTTATAGTTAGCTCAACTAACTATAACGGCTAAATTTCTCTGGTTTTGTACGAGTGAAATGTCCAACTAACTATAAAGTCCCTGAAACCTGTGGTTTTTTCAGTGAATTTCTAAGGTTTTTTAAATGCTAATTTCTAACTATAACGTCCCTGAAACCTATGGTTTTTTCAGTGAATTTCAAAGGTTTTTTAAATGCTAATTTCTAACTATAATGTCCCTGAAACCTATGGTTTTTTCAGTGAATATATATATATATATATATATATATATATATATATATATCACTGTTGCTCGAAATGCATCTGCTGCCAGCGAAACAAAAACGAGTGCAGACCTCCAGTAGTGCAGTATATTTTATTTTGTCAGTCTTCTACCATTACGCGTTTCGGCCGTACAAGCGGTTTCGTGCTTGCCAGATTTTCCCCATGAAGAAGGAGCAGCCGCTCCGAAATGCGTCGGGACAGAGATGAATTGGAGTACATGTTCCGGTTTTTTAAATAAAGATTCAGTAGAATGATTATGCGTGGAGTGGCGTCCTTAAAGCTTGGGGCATCTTGGAGGAATGTTTGTGCACGGCGGTTCCGGCCGTGAAGGATGCACCGCCTGTTGAAATATGGTACAGGACTGCAAGGCTCAAACTGGATGGAGCCTGTCAGCAGCACGCATAATGGATGTATTTAAAACCGGACTGTAACTTCCGAGGCCCACCGGAGGGCTATAACATTGTTTTGAATTAAATGAACATTGCCTGGCAAATACACGGACCCAACTGTTGGGCTAATTGACACTACAACTCCCGGCATGCTATTCACCAGAGAGTGCATGTCAAAAGCGGAAATGCACGTTGAAGTGTTTCCGTGCTTGCCAGATTTTCCCCATGAAGAAGGAGCAGCCGCTCCGAAACGCGTGGGGACAGAGATGAATTGGAGTACATGTTCCGGTTTTTTAAATAAAGATTCAGTAGAATGATTGTGCGTGGAGTGGCGTCCTCAAAGCTTGGGGCATCTTGGAGGAATGTTTGTGCACGGCGGTTCCGGCCGTGAAGGATGCACCGCCTGTTGAAATATGGTACAGGACTGCAAGGCTCAAACTGGATGGAGCTTGTCAGCAGCACACATAATGGATGTATTTAAAACCGGACTGTAACTTCCGAGGCCCACCGGAGGGCTATAACATTGTTTTGAATTAAATGAACATTGCCTGGCAAATACACGGACCCAACTGTTGGGCTAATTGACACTACAACTCCTGGCATGCTATTCACCAGAGAGTGCATGTCAAAAGCGGAAATGCACGTTGAAGTGTTTCCGTGCTTGCCAGATTTTCCCCATGAAGAAGGAGCAGCCGCTCCGAAACACGTCGGGACAGAGATGAATTGGAGTACATGTTCCGGTTTTTTAAATAAAGATTCAGTAGAATGATTGTGCGTGGAGTGGCGTCCTTAAAGCTTGGGGCATCTTGGAGGAATGTTTGTGCACGGCGGTTCCGGCCATGAAGGATGCACCGCCTGTTGAAATATGGTACAGGACTGCAAGGCTCAAACTGGATGGAGCCTGTCAGCAGCACGCATAATGGATGTATTTAAAACCGGACTGTAACTTCCGAGGCCCACCGGAGGGCTATAACATCGTTTCGAATTAAATGAACATTGCCTGGCAAATACACGGACCCAACTGTTGGGCTAATTGACACTACAACTCCCGGCATGCTATTCACCAGAGAGTTCATGTCAGAAGCGGAAATGCACGTTGAAGTGTTTCCGTGCTTGCCAGATTTTTCCCATGAAGAAGGAGCAGCCGCTCCGAAACGCGTCGGGACAGAGATGAATTGGAGTACATGTTTCAGTTTTTTAAATAAAGATTCAGTAGAATGTTTGTGCGTGGAGTGGCGTCCTTAAAGCTTGGGGCATCTTGGAGGAATGTTTGTGCACGGCGGTTCCGGCCGTGAAGGATGCACCGCCTGTTGAAATATGGTACAGGACTGCAAGGCTCAAACTGGATGGAGCCTGTCAGCAGCACGCATAATGGATATATTTAAAACCAGACTGTAACTTCCGAGGCCCACCGGAGGGCTATAACATTGTTTTGAATTAAATGAACATTGCCTGGCAAATACATGGTCCCAACTGTTGGGCTAATTGACACTACAACTCCCGGCATGCTATTCACCAGAGAGTGCATGTCAAAGCGGAAATGCACGTTGAAGTGTTTCCGTGCTTGCCAGATTTTCCCCATGAAGAAGGAGCAGCCGCTCCGAAACGCGTGGGGACAGAGATGAATTGGAGTACATGTTCCGGTTTTTTAAATAAAGATTCAGGGGTCGAATCCGATTCGGGCCGGAAAAAGCACCGACCGACTCGGAGCCGGAAAAATTACCGACCGACACGTACCAGTGGCGCCTGACACGCCAAGTACGATGCAAGCCGCGATAAATCCGACCGACACGTTAGGAAACCAAGCCGACCGACCGAGCCGCTCGGAAAATAGCAATCCGGCCGGAAAAACACGCTAATCCAACCGACCGACACGCATCCGGAACAAATCCGACCGAATCGTACCCGCCAACTCCAAACCGCAAAGTACGATGCAAGGCGCGAAAAACACGACCGAGTCGGACGGAGGACAAGCCGTACGACCGACACGCATACAAAACCGAGCCGAAGCAACACAATACACCGCGACCGACGCGTACGCAGCATACAAAACTGCACAAACACAGCGTGAACGAAACGGAAAACACCGTACGAGACCAATGCAGGGTCCGACTCGGTCACAAGAACGTTTCCAACATACACAAACAGCACAAAGGAAAAATCAACCAAAAAAGGCCAAACAAGCAATTACCAAGCCAATAAATACTGGGGGGGTGGGGACAGAGAACAAAGATACACCCACAACTCCACCTATATAAAGGACACAAATCACAACCATGAGCCTTTGCAAATGCCATTCCACTGCCAGCACCCAAGAGAAAGCAACCACACACCCACAGCTCATCCCTCACACAAGCCACACACCATCAGCACACCAACAAATACCCACCTCACATACACCCAGCAAAACACACACTCACACACCCTCACCTGCACACCAACACACACATCACTCACCATCACCACCCATCACCATGCCCCCAAGAAGAATCACAAGTTCCTAGATTGTGAATTGGAAGTCCTGGTAGACGAGATCCTCAGGGTAGAGCCACAGCTGTTTGGCACATTGGTCCAACAGACCCCCATGTCGCAGAAAACCAAGATGTGGGAGAGGATCATCAACAGGGTGAACGCCCAATCACCATGTCGGCGCACAAAGACCGACATCCAGAACAGGTGGTATGACGTGCGCAGGAGGGTACGGAAACTGCTGAAGCAAGACTACATCAACAGCCAACACACCGGCAGTGGCCCTCCTGCCAAGCCAATATACCTCAGGCCCTGGGAGGAGAAGGTGCGGGCCATCCTACCGCCAGTGAGCATATATGGACTAGAGGACATCCCAGAGCCTGGTGAGTACACAACAAATGTACACAATATACTGCCACAAAACACACACACATCACTGTCAAGGGGAGAGTCAAACCATGCACTCATAGCAATCACACAGCAACCAGAACAGAATCATCCCAAAATGTGTATGTCAGTCAGAGAAACACAACACATGCCATCAAAAAAGTCACATCCAACCGTGCCAACACATGTACAAACACAACCACAACTACAGCTAGGCAGTGGCACAAATAGAACTAACAAACACATCCACACATGTAGCCACCACAACAACACCAACACACAGTGAAGACCACTCAAAGGAAGGAATTCTGTGTATGCTGGCCAAGTCAGTGTAGCCAATAGCATCATGGGAGTCGCAGTCACACATATTGCCCCCCCCACAACTGTCCCATAAACACCACCCTGAACCATGCCCACATCACAGGGAGTGGAGAAGGACTCACAAGATGGCTGACACTGGCTACTGCTGTGGGGAGCACAAGGCCCTGCTGCCAACTGTGCACCAACAAACAGCAGGACACCACTGACTGACATCCTGAGAGACAACTTACACTCCCTGCAATGCAAGCACGTTCCATGGTGGGATATCTGGCTGGCTGGCTGGGTGGGAAGGGGGACTTGCAGCACTGACTATAGTCACCAGCACCTCCCCTCACCCCCCAACACAAACTCCACAGTACCCACCTGGTAGAATGCAATGCCCTCCATCCTAACACAAGATCCCACAAAGCACCACCACCCTGGGTTATGTTGTGTGAAGCACAGGGACACTCTTGGGACTCTTAGCCAAACAACTGCCAGGACAACACTCCCAGCCATCCTGTCAGCACAGCCAGCCCACCCCACAGGGAAGCAGAGTCAAAAGGAAGGAAGCATGGGCATGCTGGGAAGGGGGTGGAGGCAATAGCATGATGGGAGTAGTAGGCACAGATATTGCTCAGCCTCACAACTGGCCCATCAACACCACCCTGAACCATGCTCACATCACAGGGAGTGGAGAAGGACTCACAAGATGGCTGACACTGGCTACTGCTGTGGGGAGCACAAGGCCCTGCTGGCAACTGTGCACCAACAAACAGCAGGACACCACTGACTGACATCCTGAGAGACAACTTCCACTCCCTGCAATGCAAGCACGTTCCATGGTGGGATAACTGACTGGGTGGGTGGGTGGGTGGGTGGGAAGGAGGTCTGGCTGTCAACCAAACACAATCAATGCAGACCATGTTCACACCCCAGAGAATACATAGAAATGCCCAAATAATGCAGGACAATGTGCCACACCAATATCAACCCCTGACTTTGACGACTTAGGACAATACAATGTACAGGCCCGCACCCCGAGGCACAGTCACAACTGTCAGGTGTGTCAACCACTGATGCCTGCAGAAACATGAAATACATTGTTTGTGTCTCCCAAAAACAGGTGATGATAGGGACACAGCAGCAGACGCTGAGGAGTCCCAGTCCCAGGCTCAAGAGGATGCCGAGCTCACTGGCGTCGTACAGCCTCTGTCCTCCTCGGACGATGAACAACCTGGCACATCCGGTGCAAGTCAACTTGCTGCACCAGCAGGACCACCAGCTGCAGCACCAGCAGGTCCACCAGCTGCACCCTCTGCACCCACCCCTCCAACGACTGTCACCACGAATACCATCCCTGCCGACATGGACAGAATAAGGAACAACACCAGCGCAGTGACCCTGGACCAACCTGGGGCCATGGACACCACCACCACCACCCCCCAAGGTGGACCAGGGTTATCTGTGCGTGCAACTGCACACACTGCACATGTCAGCAGGGGTGGTGGGAGGGGTGGGAGACAGAGGTCGCTGCTTGCAGACGTTGCTGGTGTGCATGAAGACCCACAACTGGTACGCATAGCTGATGCGTACCAGTCCAGCACCAGAGAGCTCAGCCAGGTAGTGGGGCTCCTCAGAGACATCAAACAGCAGCAGGCTGCCCATCATGCCCGCTTGGACTCCCACATGTCCCACGTGGAGTCACACATGTCACGTGTGGACTCCCACATGTCCCGCGTGGAGTCCAAGTGGGATGTACTACATGAGATGACGGCGGTGCACAGGGACATTTTACAATGCCTCCGCCAGATGAACAGCAACCAGTCCACACCTCCCTGTGTGCCAACAACATCTGGTACC
>CAWUFW010018039.1:0-237867 GCA_963921515.1 Calotriton arnoldi
GTGCCATAAGAAGAGAAACCTCTGTTTCAATTTTGTCTCTTTCCTTGAGATCATCTCGTAGTCCCGCCACACTTCTTACTATCGGGACTATTTTGAACATCCTTGTTAAAAAGAGCTCCCCCAATTGGCATCATATATATCTTCTATACCTGGAGAGCTATATTCGGTTTGCCCGGTGACTTGTTTTATTCTCATTCATTTAATCTTTAGTACATATCTATTTTTAGTATCTACACCCCCTTGGGTTTGAAGAGTTCCTTACCTTGTAAATACCTATGACCGCTTATTGCATCACAAGTAATTCATCTATCTGAGGTCCAAACATCTATTTTGGTCTCCTTAACATATCCAATTAGGTCTTTTTTTGTGGCTGTCCTGAGGAAGGCGCTTAAAAGCCGAAACGCGCGTAGACAAATTAAGAACTTGTCGACCAATTACTCCAACATCTAGCCACTATGTCTTAAATAAGAACGATTTATTTTATGTTTATTTGTTTGTGTTTTGTGTTTGAATTTTGTAAATTCAATTATTTCTTAATTGTTTGTATAAATGTATTTCATATTGTTGTGACCATGTTGTCTAACACAGTATGTTTCAACTATTTGTATTAAAATGATTTTAGTATGCATTTATATATAAACAATAAATGAAGATTTTAACTTGAATGTTTTTGCACTGAGTCTATGCATATATATCAATGTGCCTGTTGTAGGTCTGTTCATGACCATTTAATTGCCTAGGCTTTTTGCTTCAACTTGTAGTTTAAACGTGTACCATATTAAGTTGCACGTGTAGTTCACTTTTGCATATGAAATGTATTGGACTAATGCTTATAGGAGTAATTATAATTGTGTGCTTAAATCATGTAAAGGCCTGACTGAATATACGTAATGGAAAGGCCGATTTGTGCTTATGTTAGCTTATTTTATAGGTAGAAAAGTTTCTCTTGGAAAGGCTCTCTGGGTACAGTTGGTAAATTCAAGTAGAGGGGAAAAGTTTGTTGAATCATATCTTCTGTTGCAGGTGCAAGGACACATGCCTCGTTAGCAACACTGGCTCTTTGTTTCACGAGTTAGGGTGGTGGGAGGCATTGAGATGGGAGTATACTGGAATGCAGGGATGATGTTTGCAAGGAAGAAGGTGCTTGGGACTCAAGGTCATCGTAACCGTCCAGGATGAAGTAAGAGTTTCGATGGAAAAATACAAGAAGGAAGACCTGGCCGAAGAGGCGTGACAAAAGTCGTGTTCAATTGTATTTGGGTTTTGTATTAGGGATAGTGCCCCGAGGGTGGAGAGCAGAGAAGAGGTAGGGGAGACCAGAGAGGAGGACAGAGAGGGATTCGGTGAAGGAGCATCTTAGAATCGCGCTCAAGTACTATGTGAGTGTACTTCTTAGGAAGTCTTCACAGCTGACACCTTTTACTTACTCTTGCCTGGGAAATTCGTTAAGTAGGTATGTCATCTTAGAAGTAGAGTAGGGACAGCCAATGGGCTTTTATGCTTGTTTAGATAAATGAGGAATAACATAGAGATTGGAGCTGTTATTGTTTGTCTAATACTTCTGGAGCTAACGATCCTTCTCATCCTGAGTCGGATGAGACTCCTGCGTAGGATGCTATTTGTATTAGTGCCCATTTATTTCTTTAACCTCGTGTTGAGGTGCTTGCACGTGCAGTTATTCTTGGCTGTAATAAACCCACGAAACTGAATTCGGAGTCAGTGGTCTTTGTAGGTGAACCAGATTCTAAAAATGATTGCATAACTGAAAAGATTTTCTTCCCTTCACACTATTCAGCAGGTAAAAAGATCCTGGCGACTTGGGGATCCTTAGAAAAGATAAGATAAGGATCAGTGTTATCAGTCTCATTTACAAGAGGACTGTGGCACTGGAGCTTCAATTTTTTGAGGCTCCTGTGGCGCAGGCTTCTTAGTCATATCTATGAGGCTACGCAAAGCCACTTTGCGTGGCTTTTCATGGCCTTGTAGATATGGAGTAAGGTGAAGCAGTGCCATTTCCTTACTTGCCTTACTCAGCATCAAAGATGCGTTCCATGGTGGTTGCGGTGGGCGTTCCCACGCAACATCCATAGATTTTGACGCATTCCCTGAGTTACAAGGATTTGTAAACCTGGAATGCTTCAAAAGCCTATGCCTCCCTAAGGGAGGCGTAACAAGGAGAAATATCTTTGTTTCTCCTCATTTTTTACTCTTTCTATGTGTGCTGCATTCTGCATCACACATAGAAGGAGTAAAATGTCTCCAACAATCATTCCTACACCATGGTGCAAGGGTGCTTGCTTTGGCGCAAGGCAGCCAATTGTGCACTGGCGCACTGGAAGAGGACAGGAATGCGCCGATGCACTGTATGCCTTTGTTGAATGTGGAGTATTATATTTGTATTTGTTTATTAGTGTAACCCTTCTACAAGAATTGCTGTGCATAGTTACAAACAATAGCTTCAGTGGTGGAAAGGTGCTTGGTTACATTAAATACTTGAGCACTGGACATTGTGAATAAGAGATAAAAGTCAAGGTTCATACATAATAAGGTATTTTTGGGTTTTCCTTTAGGAAAGATACATAATGGCCAAGATTTACTAAGCTTTCACGCAATGCAAGGCAGCAAGAGAACTTCCTGCACTACATTGTGTGAAAGGGAGGGAGCAGAAATAGATATGGTACATTTATGCTCTCTCCTAGCTCTGGAGCAGTTGTGGCAGCCCAGTGCCAACACAGGCACCCTTATGCGATGATGCAAGTGTGTCTGTGTTGTGGTTTTAATAGTTTTTGTGCAGAAAGAGATGCCTTCCTGCATAAAAACTATCGTTTAAGGCTTATTCCTCTTTGCATGTGTGCTGCAGAAAACAGCATGCATGCAAAGATCAAGTAACAAGGAGAAATTAAGATAATTCTCCTCGTTACACCAGCCTTGGGTAGGTGCATTATTTTTTTGCAAGCCAGGGTTTTCAGATTTTAGGTTTGCATCAAGCTACATGGGAGGAGGCACGGGAACACCCATGCTCCGCCCATGTAACACCTCTACGTAAAGTAACGCAAGGCAGCATCCAACAGTGACATTTCCTCTCTTACCTACTCCATAACTTTCCACCACTCACACCTTTCAAAGATAGGAAACTGACGAACTGTGTTGAATCTTACTGAAGGAGATGCCAGACTGAGCTTATCAGTGGCTTGGCCATGGATGTCCCACTGCTTGTTGGTCTCATTATTTGACAGCATGAGGCACTCAATCGTGCATGGTAATAACCAGTCTGATGGAGCCTAATTCCCTTTGGCGTCTCCTGCTGCCCTTGGGCAACAGAACCTTTGGGGCTGTACAATGGAAAGCGCCCTAGGGGGGCAATGGACATGTGTGCCTGCTTTGCAGGCCCCTGGGGCATGTTGGTATTACAGAAAGGGCCTCAGACGCTTGTGCGGCCCTTAGTGTAATACAGATAGCGCTGGCGCACTTATAGCCCCAGCACCATCACCAGAGGGTGTTCCATCATTTGCATGGGGGCGTGCCCCATGCAAATGAGGGAATCCCTTTGCCTCTGTGCCTGGGCCGTATTATAGATGCTGGAGCAGAGGCAAAGAAGCTGTCAGTGTGCCCCCTGATAGCACCTCTCAGGAGGTGGGGCAGGGGGCCCTATGGACCGGGCCGGACTGGCTACCGGGCGTTTTGTTGTGCTGCCGAGCTGGGGGCTGATTTCGTTGATGGGGACCTGCGTGTGCTTAAAAACATTTGTTTTGCTTTGTTTATTTCGAAGCTCACGCAGGTCCCCATCAACGAAATCAGCCCCCACCGCAGTGAAATCAGCCCCCAGCTCGGCAGCACACCAAAACGCCCGGTAGCCAGTCCGGCCCTGCCTATGGACCCCCCGAGACATCCCCTTGCAGGCAGATGCAGTCACTAACTGAACCCGCCAGCAAGGGGATCTCTAATCCCCCTTAAAAGTGCAGAAGGGTTGCCGCCTGCACAGTGAAACACAGAGTGCCTGTTTCAAAGCCGTCCTGTATTTCACTTGAATGCGCTGTCCCAAGGGCAGCACGACTTCGCGGCTGCCCTGGGGGCAGCACATTCGATATAATATAGAGCACTCTCCTTGTTTCGCGCAGGGCTCATCTTTTGAAAGGTTGACCCGGTGCAAACAAAGAGAGAGTGCCGTATTCTGTAATATGGCATCAGGTGTTTGATGTCACAGGAGAGCTCAAACATTAAGCAGACGTCATCAAACAACCGAACATTCTGGAAAGCCTATGGTTGGTAATTGATTGAGATGGTAAAGATAACTGCCTTTTTTCTCTACACTGGTAGGTCCCTTTAAATGAAAGGAAATGAAGAGGAAAGACTTTTCCAGTACTGTGACATCACTGTGGTGTAAAAGTACTTTCAATGTTCACAGCTGCGAAGTCTCAGAGGTTGAAAATAGCCCCCACTTTTCACTGCTATCATCTGTATTTGCTTCATCCTCATGCAGGACATATCAATCATTTCTAGTTTGCGCTCAAATTCAGAAACTGTACATCTTTAATCATGGATTTATAAAGTTATTCCTGAAGAGTGATGTTTGTACTAAAATTACGTTTTGTATATTTTTGTTTTCTTTTTCTAAACTGTAGTTGGCATGTATTATTGTAGTACAATAAACTAATCACCAAACATTGTGAGTTTTACCTTTCCTACTAAACACAATTTAAATGCTAAGAGAAAATACACTTCCACAGAAGATCAGATTGCTGCTCTTTGGATCTCACTGCCAGTGCATCGTCTTCATGCCCTCAATCAGTGCTGTGATCATACTCGGTATGTTGGATAGTGTAATCCGCCAGCCACAAGATCCTTCACTTTAACAGCACCGGACTCCGTGCCGACACATGCTGATCACTGTTAAACTGCAAAATCCAAACCTAGTTATTAAGACACTATCAGATCCAGGTTTGCTGGCTACAGGGCAAAAAGATTTCACTGGGCCTCAGCAGTGGGGACTGTACTCATGAGTACATCTGCCCCTTATTTAATTAATTTATTTATTTGATGTTTTATATAGCGCGAACATGACCCGTTAGGGTATCAGAGCGCTTTACAGGGAAAAATACGTTACGTACAGGATGGCATAGGCAAAATACAAGGATGGGGGTTAGGGAAATGATAATAGTGGGACAAAGCAAGAGATATATACAAAATCAATACAGTTCCAAAATCAGCGAGCGACATGATTACAATAGGACAAAAGCAAGAGATATATACAATAAACAGTACAGTTCCAAAATCAGTGAGCGACATGTCAGCGCGAAAAGAGAAGATCAGCAAATGTATACGAAGGGACAGAAGATGGCGAAAGGCAGAGAGAACTAGCAGAACATTGGAAGGAGTGAGAATTAGTGCACGGAGAAGGCCAAGCAATAAAGGAGATTAAGCACAGAGACAGACCAAGAAAAAGGCGGTATGCACAATAAAGGAGCATTATTGGAAGAATTTGCTCATTAGGAAGGTTTTAGCTTCTTTTTTGAAGAGCGCCAGAGAAGGTATTCTTCTGATGGAGGAAGGAAGTGAGTTCCAGATTCTTGGTGCAGCCCCAGAGAATGCTCGATTATATGTTTTTACATTGCGGAAGCGGGGAGGCTGGAGCACACGGTCTCTGGCGGACCGGGAGTTTCTGGATCTCCCGGATATCACAATTTTCTGGGTGAGATATGCCGGGGAGTTCGTGAACAAGGCTTTGTGAGTGATGCAGGCCAGCTTGAGTTGGATTCTGCCTTCAAGGGGAAGCCAGTTCAAGGCCTTCAAATGTTGTGAGATGTGGTCAAATTTTCTTGAGCCAGATAAGAGTCTAGCTGCTGCGTTGAGGCAAGCTTTTAGGGGGGCCGTCGAGGTCTTAGGTAGGCCAGATAGTGTGGAGCAGCCGTATTCAATTCTGGAGATAACTAAAGCCTGCACTGCGGTTTTTAGGTCGGCAGTTTCAAGGAAGGGTTTTAGTTTTCTCAAGTAGCTCAGATGGAATCTGGCAGTTTTGGCCATCGAGTTGATGTGTTCAAGCATATTCAGGTTGCGGTCCAAAGTAATACTGAGAGATTTGGCAGAATCCACTATGGTAGGGGTGCAGTTGAGTGCTGTGATCGAGTTAGTCCATTCCAGGATGTCATTGGATTTTTTTGGGGGGGGAGATGAGAAGGAACTCCGTTTTTTGGGCATTCAGTTTGAGCTGGTTGTTGGCGAGCCATTGAACAGTCAGTTTCAGGGCATCATTCAGATAGTTGATCTCCTCGAGAGAGGAGATTTTAATGTATATCTGAGTATCATCGGCATACATGTGGAAGGAGATGTTGACCGTGCGAAGAATTTCAGCTAAGGGTTCAAGGTAGAGATTGAAGAAGGTAGGGGACAGAGTGGAGCCTTGCGGGACACCGATAGAGATCAGGGAGGGAGCAGATAGGTTGTTGTTGACAAGGAATCTCTGGGTGCGGTTTTGGAGGAAGGAACCAAACCATTTGATGACGGTACCTTCTAGACCCAACCTGTGTTCGAGGCGTTCAAGAAGTTTCTCGTGGTTGACAGTGTCGAATGCCGAGGAGAGATCCAGAAGGATCAAATGACAGGTTTTGCCTTGGTCAAGGGCTAGGAGAGCATTGTCTATGATGTGAAGAAGAGTAGTTTCAGTGCTGTGCCCAGGCCTGAACCCAGATTGGAATTCGTCAAATAGATTGAAATTGGCGATGTGTTGGCTTAGTTGTAGCTGCACACATTTCTCCAGTACTTTCGCGAGAAGAGTGATATTTGAAATAGGTCTGAAGCTATCTGGGATTTCCGGATTCAGAGTGGGTTTTTTTAGGATGGGATGACTTGTCCGGTTTTCAGGGAGTCAGGTATGGTCCCTTGGAGAAGGGAAGCATTGATAATGGTAGTCCAGATGGGAACGATGAGTGAGGCGGTCGCTGCCAGGCAGTTGGCGCGGAGGGGGTCCTTAAAGTGGGTGTTCGGTTTTAAGGAGGATAGAATTTTCGAGATGGAATGGTCATCATAAAGTTCGAAGTTGGACCAGTGAGCCTTGTTTTTGGGTGTTGCTTGGTGGGGACGAGAGGAGAGATGGGTCCCAGAAGGAGGAGGAGGGAAGTTTGAGGAGGCATTGAGTTCGTTACCTAGCGAGTTGATTTTGGATGTGAAGAAGGAGGAGAACTCATCGCAGGTTATTAGGGATTTTGTTGTTTCTTTTGATGATTTCGCTAGTTTGTTTGATTGAAGTTTGACTATTTCGAAGAGTTTCGTGGTCTGTTCTTGGCATTTTCCTGCTCTGATTTGAAGAACTCTTCTTGCTGTAGGTATTTCTGGCCAGACGGAGGAGTTTAAGTTGGGAGGCTGAGGGGTGCTGTCTCCAGTTTCTTTCCTTTAGACGGAGAGATCTCCGTTCGTCATTGAGGGGTCCGCTGAACCAGGGGTTTTTGTCTTTGATTTGGGACCTTTTGAGCTTTAACGAGGCCAGATCGTCCAAAATGTTAGTCATAGTTGAGTTGTAGTGTTCTGTGAGGTCGTTGACCATAGATAGATTCGGGGGGGGGGAGAAGCTCATTCTCGCAGCAGGCTGTCAGCTTCTCGAGGTCTAGGCTCTTCAGTGTCTCTGAGCCAGCGTTTTGGTTTCACCGATTGCCCAAGGCTTTTCAAGTGTGGTCAGGTATTATGAAGGTGATGATGTGGTGGTCTGACCAGTCACATGGCTCTATTGAACTCAACCTGACCGCCGAAGCCTTAGCGATTATCCAATCCAAGGTAGCGCCTTTTGTGTGGGTAGGCAGGGTGCAAGCCTGAGTGAGTGATTGGTCGGTGAGGAAGACTTTGACAGCGTTGACCTGGGAGTCATTAGGGTCATTCCAGTGCAGATTAAAGTCACAGAGGAAAATGTCATTGGAGTGGGGCGAGACCTTAGCAGTGATAATTTCCATGAGGAGGTCTGAGAAGGTGTTGTTCGTGCCTGGGGGGTGGTAGAGGATGTGCAATTTGCATAACTGAGTAGTGTTATTACTAATGGAGAGGGCAAGATATTCACAGGAGTCCGTGGGTTCTGCATGGAGTTCTGTGACAAGGAGGTCTGAGCGGTAGATGCAAGCAATGCCTCCCCCCTTTTTAATTTGTCTGTCAAGTCTGATGATGTTATAGCTGGGTGGGACCAATAGGTCAAGGTAAGGGGATGAGGATTCATTGAGCCACGACTCGGTTAGGATGGCTACATCAGTTTATGGCTAAGGATGAGGGCGGCGATGTCCGAGGCGTGTCTCGCAGCTGACCGGCAGTTAAGAAGGAGGCCGGAGAGTGGAGCATCAGAACGAATGTTGTAAGAAGGGGAAGTTAAGGGTACTTGTGTTAGGTTATTACTCTTTACCCCTCTGTTACGGGGGGATGATGACCTAGTGGTGTTGATTGCGATAGTGGGAATCAGGCAGTCGACTTCCTTGTCAGGAGGACAGGGGGCGTCGGGGGGGGGCGTCATATAGGATGAGAGAAGGGCTAGGGTCTCCTCCTCCGAGAGGTAATTTGGAAGTTTGCGAAGGCGTCTGCTGGCCAGCGGCATGGGCTGGAGAGTGGGTATGGTGAGCAGGGGAAGGACAGAGTTAAGAGAGGGCTTGAAGGTGGCGATAGAGTGTTCAGTGAGGAGAAGGATGTTCTTCAGATCAAATAGGGATTTTTGGATTCTCTGAACGTTGATGGATGCTCTGGAGTTCAGGGTTTCAAAGTCCAAAGGTATGGGTTGTGCTTGCGGGCGGGGGACCCGGAGGTCAGGACAGGGTCTAGTGGCATGGGCGGGAGGCCAGGCGAGGGAGTTCGACCCCCCTATGGCTAGGTTACTGGGAGGCAGGGAGAGAGGAGGGCTAGGCAAGCTCCGAGAGGAGGAGGTTCCGGGACTGTTATGGGGAAAGGTAGGTGAGCTAAGGGTGAGCTGATTGTTAGTTACTGAGCGAGAGGGCAAGGAGCGAGGTTGGGGGGTGGGGGGTGGAGGCGTAGACCTAATGGCTGATGCTAGAGGTTGGGGGGGGGGTGGAGGGAAGATCTCTGAACGCACTAGGGGAGAGACTATCTCTAGATTTAGACTGAGTGGCGAGCGCGATGGAGGGGTTCGTGCCAGTCCGACCAGAGGGAGGGAGAGAGGGTGTGGAAGAGGGAGAAGCAGCAGCATTAGTAGGTCTAGATGGGAGGCACTTACTCTTGGGATTGGAGTTGAGTGGACCGGTGCTGCGAAGAGAGTCAGGGGGTGACAGCAGGCCCAGGGGGTGCGTGGAGGAGTTAATTACTAGTTTCTAGGGTGGAGAAGAAGTCAGCAAATCTATTGAGATCCATGTCTGATGCTTGGATCATGACGATGCAGTTTTTGTAAGCGGTAATGGTAAGGTCGGCTTTAAGGGTTTGGGAAGGTGTCCGGCGTAGTATCGCTCTGTAAAGCAGACCAAGTACAACCCCTTCAGCAGTTGACTCTGCAATGGTGAGCAGTCATCGGCTTCTCAGGGAGGTAATGTGGGGATGCATCAAGCTCACCCAGCAGTGGAATTATTGATTGTCCAAGCCAGTGCTTGTCATTTATAAAGAGGGATCACTTTAACACACTCATGAAATAGTACACAGTATGCTATGCAGGTACTAATATCCAATGGTGCACTGGGTGAGTCAGGTGGGGTAAGAGGTTATGGGACCACTGAACGAACTTCTCAGGGTGGTAGTGCAACTCCAACATGCTCACGACAATAGGACAGCAATTTGGTACACTCAAGTTCAGTCAGTCATCACGTTGTTGCAGTTTGCTTTGGCCTCACCTCCCAAATGCAGAAACGTGATACACTTTGGGCACAAATGTTCAGGGTCACAGTGATGCAGCCAACTTGGGCACTTCAGGGTAGTGCCACATTCAGGCCACTTGCAGGTTCACAGTAGCACAGTCGGCTTTGGGCACAGTTCAGGACAGAGCCATGGTGCAGGCAGGTTTCATGGACACAGCACTGCACTCTTCTCTAGCACACTTTGGCAGTGCCACAGTGCAGCCTCAGGCACAGAAGGCAATACTCCGATCTGGTAACATGCTGGTCACTCTCTCTCTCTGTCTCTCTGGATGGAAGGAACCTCAGCTGTAGGGTTAACAGCTTCTACCTGCTCTGGATGGGAGCACCACCTCCAAGGTTAGAACACTCCTTCCCTTTTCTTCTGTAGCTGGTCAGTCTCAAGGAACTTCAGGACAAGGAAGCGGCTCTTCCTTCCAGGTTAGACTCCAGGGGCCATATTACGTATTGGGGGTACTTTCCCTGTTTGCACCTGGCATACCTGAAAACAGTTGCGCCGTGCGCAAACAGGGAAAGTGCACCCTATTACATAGAATGCGCTGCCCCCAGGGCAGCCGCGAACCCGTGCTGCCCTGGGGGCAGCGCATTCAAGTGAAATGTGGACCAGCTGCTTTACAGCCGCTCCGTGTTTCACTGTGCAGGCAGCAACAAGCCTGCACTTTTAAAAGGGGTTTTGAGATCCCCTTGCAGGTGGGTGCAGTCAATGACTGCACCCACCTGCAAGGGGATATCTGGGGGGTTCCATGGGCGTCCTTTTCCCCCTTCCAGAGGGCTGCTCTCAGGGGGCACAGTGATAGTGCGCCACCTTTTAGGCAGCGCACTGTCAGTGAGCCTCCTGAGAGTGTCTTTAACTTTGCACCTGCGTCTGTAATATGGCGCGGGCGCAAAGGGATTCCCTCATTTGCATGGGGCACACCCCCATGCAAATGAAGGAATGCCCTCTGAAGGTACCGCTGGCGCTTTAAGTGCGCCAGCTCTATTTGTATTACAGAAGGGGCCCCAGAAGTGTCTACGGACCCTTCTGTAATACCAACGTGCTCTGGGGGCGTGCAAAGTGGGCGCAAACGCCCATTGCGCCCCCGGGGCACTTTCATACTATGGTCCCAGGTGATGTCCCCTTACCTCTTAGGAGCTGTCTGTCAGGCAGGCACTAGCTCTTTTTGCTTGGCATTCTGCTGGGTACTCTGAACCTGGAAATGGAACAACATGTGTGTTGGACTTGGCCCTTTCTGAAGGATCAACCCCAAACATTTTGCCTTCCCCCTCCATTTTTTCTGATCTAATTGTTGCTGGCCTTAGAACTCTGTTCATTTTTACCACTGCCAGCCAGTGCTAAAGTGCATGTGCTCACTCCTTAAAAGGTGGTAACATTGGTTAGCCCCAATTGCCATATTTAATTTACTTTCAAGTCCCTGGTAAAGTGGTACTATGTGTATTCAGGGCCTGTGAATGCCCCTAGTGGGCCTGCAGCACTGAGTTTGCCACCCACATAAGTAGCCCTTTCAAAAATGTCTCAGGTCTTCTACTGCAGCCTGTGTTTGCAGTTTTAAATTGCCATATCAATCTGGCAAAATAAAACCTTTGCCAGGCCCAAACCTTCCTTTTTAACACATATAAGTCACCCCTAGGGTAGGCCCTGGACAGCCCAGAGGCCAGTGTGAAATGCATTTAAAAAGTAGGACAAGTACTTTCAAGTTTTACCGACTCGAGAAGCGATGGCGTGTCACTAAGAACCCCACCGACATATCAGCCCACACCACAAAGCAGCCCTCAGCAACTACCACCTGCACATCAAGGAAGCCAAGAGAGCAGCCATCACCATCTGCATTGATACCACAGCCACCACATGAAGGAATTCTTCAAAATATTCAAGGAATTCTCCAACCCGACAGCCCCAGAAAACACCATCCAGCCCTCCCAAGAACTATGAGACGCCCTTGTGGACTATTTCCACAGCAAGATTGCCACCATCTACAACAACTTCGACCCCCAACCTACCACTCTCAGTCCCAACAACCTCAGCCAACCTGCGAACAGCAGCCAAATGATCACCACTTGGTCTCCACTCACCACTCAGACCACCATAGCCACCATGTTGTCCATCCACTCTGGGGCGCCCATCGACCCCTGACCCCACCATCTCTTCAACCACAGAACCAACCTAATCAGAATGAAACTCACCAACATCCTCAATACGTCCATCTCCACAGCAACCTTCACAGACAGATAGAAACACGCAGAGGTCACACCACTCCTAAAGAAAGCCTCTGCCAACCCCAGTGACCTCAAAATCTACAGACCGATCTCCCTGCTCCCCTACCCAGCCAAAGTACTTGAGAAAGCCAAACACCTGGAACATAACGACATATTTAACAACTCACAATCACGATTCCATGCCAACCACGTTACTAAGACCGCGATGATTGCTGCCACAGATGACATCAGAACTCTCCTCAACGGTGGGGAAACTGTGGCCCTGATCCTCCTCGACCTCTCTGCCGTGTTCGACGCCGTCTCTCACCACACGCTCATCAACAGACTCTACAACATCGGCATTCATCAAAACACCCTCAAATGGATCGGCTCTTTCCTTACAGGATGCACACAGAGCATCTGACTGCTTCCCTTCACCTCTGCACCC
The DNA here is from genome assembly GCA_963921515.1 of Calotriton arnoldi. Taxonomy (NCBI): domain Eukaryota; kingdom Metazoa; phylum Chordata; class Amphibia; order Caudata; family Salamandridae; genus Calotriton; species Calotriton arnoldi. The sequence continues at coordinate 12,460 of CAWUFW010018039.1, forward strand.
AAGTACATCATATGCAGTGTTCCCTAAGGATCATCCCTCAGCCCCACCCTGTTCAACATCTACATGACCCCTCTCGTACACAACGTCAGATCCCACAGACTCAACGTAATTTTCTACGCAGATGACACACAACTAATCCTCTCTTTCAACGAGGACCCCTCCAACTCCAAAACTTACTTCTGCAACACCAAGACCACTGTAGCCAAACGAATCAGAGACAACTGCCTCAAACCCAACTCTGATAAAACAGAAGTAATGATCTTTGGGAAGAACACCTCCGTATGAAACCAGAGCTGGTGGCCAGCTGAACTCGGACCAACTCCCACACGGACAGATCATGCTTGCAACCTTGGTATCATCCTCGACAGCCAACTGACCATGAAATGGCATGTCAACGCATTTGCCTGCTCCTGCTTGTACACCCTCCGCATGCTCCGCAGAGTTTTCAGATGGATCCCAATCAACACCAGGAAGACAGTCACGCAGGCCCTTATTACCAGCCTCCTGGACTACAGCAACACTCTCTATGCCGGAATCTCCACCCAGCTCCTCAGAAGCCTACAGACCATAGAGAACACTACAGCTAGACGCATCCTGGACCCCCACAAACGGACCCACATCGCCCCCACCTCAGAAACCTCCGCTGGCTCCCCATTCAGAAGAGATGCCCGTTCAAGATCCTTGCGCATGCATACAAAGCTCTACATGACCAAGGACCATCCTACATCAACCATCGATTGAACTTCCATCTGCCTGCAAGACACCTGAGCTCTGCCTCACTCGCCCTCACACACAACCCCCCACATCCGTCACAGCCTCAGTGGGGGGTGCTCCTTCTCCTACATTGCCACCAAGACCAAGAACAACCTGCCCCTCCACCTCCAAACAGCTTCCTCCCTGGCAGACCTCAGAAAGAAGCTCAAGACCTGGCTCTCAATGCATTTGCCTGCTCTTGCTTCAACACCCTCCGCATGCTCCACAGAGTTTTCAGATGGATCATAATTAGGGCTCCCAGTTTTACGGTATTTTTTTTTTTTAACATTCCCGTCTGTATTTATCCATATTTATTTTTGGGCCATTTAATCTGTATATATCCATATTTATTTAGCGTTTTGTGAATAAATGAAGTTGTAAAACTGTACATTTCCATATTTCTTTAACTGATAGACACGCAGTTATACTTTGATGTCTGTCATGTTTTAGCTCTTTAAGCTGCCAAATATTACATAACAATACATCCACTGTTAAATATTAGCATTATACCACAAATGTATGTTGACATATGCCGTTATTTAAAGAAATTTTATCTTGTTTTTTAACTTCTCATGCCGTCCTTCTGCTCAGCTGTTTGGCTATAATTCATGAAAGACAGCACGGAAAATCACTTAAAGGAAGCCCAGTTTTCTGTATTTATCCACTTTTAAAAATAAATGCAGACAGAAAACACATTGCTTTCTGTCTGTATTTATCTGTAAAAATAGAAAACCGGGAGCCTTAATCATAATCAACACCAGGAAGACAGTCACGCAGGCCCTCATCACCAGCCTCCTGGACTACAGCAACACTCTCTATGCCGGAATCTCCACTCAGCTCCTCAGTAGACTCCAGACCATAGAGAACACTACAGCCAGACTCATCCTGGATCCCCTCAAATGGACCCACATCACCCCCACCTCAGAAACCTCCGCTGGCTCCCCATTCAGAAGAGATGCCTGTTCAAGATCCTTGTGCATGCCTACAAAGCTCTACATGACCAAGGACCATCCTACATCAACCATCGATTGAACTTCCATCTGCTCGCAAGACACCCGAGCTCTGCCTCACTCGCCCTCGCACACAACACCCACATCCGTCAAAGCCTCAGCAGGGGCGCTCCTTCTTCTACATTGCCACCAAGACCAAGAACAACCTGCTCCTCCACCTCCGAACAGCTTCCTCCCTAGCGGACCTCAGAAAGAAGCTCAAGACCTGGCTCTTAGACATAGACAAGGCACCCTCAGCTCCCAGATACCTGTACAGGTGACAGTGCTGCGCTAAACAAATGCAGATTGATTGATAAGTTTTACATGTCCTGGCAGTGAAAGACTCAAATTCATTTTTCACTTCTGCAAAGCTTGCCTCTCCTATAGGCTAATACTGGAGTTGTCAAATAGGAACAGGTACCCAGATCATGTTTGGCGTCTTTTGAATTGTAATGAAATATCATCTTTTATGGTAAAGTCAGATTTTAAATTACAGTTTTGAAAATGACACATTTAGAAATTTGACATTTTCCTGCCTTAGCCATTTATTGCCTGCAGCCTGTCTCTAGGTCACGTGACTAGGTGTAGCTGGCAGTTGGGCTTTGTGTATTCCTCCTAGACAGCCACACACAACAGAAAAACGTAGGTGTACCTGGATGGGCCATTAGTGGAAGGATGGGAAGGTGAAGCTACTTACACTTGAATAGGCTACGTCCTGCCCGCACACAAATGGCTGCATACCCCCTTTAGTTTGTCTGGAGCCAGGGTATGGAGTGCAGGAGCCCAGAGTTCTTCAAAGGTAATTCTCTAGAAGTTTCTCCCACTTAAAAAAGGCACCGAGTATGAAAATTGGACCTCCAACACCAACTCTTCCGTATACTCCTGGACCAGTGTTTTCGAAAGAAGAAGGACTGCTGTGCTGCTTTGTTTCCAGAAGGAATGCCACTTTACTGTCGTACTACTTGTCTGTCCTTCTAACTGAGAAGGAGAATTGGACCCGCACCCTTCATCCGAGGCTGAAGTGACTCTAAGGGTCAGTCAGCTGACCACCTGTTCTGAGCTATAGGAACATAACAAGCTCCAGAGGCTTCCTGCAACTGCCCAGCTGACCTGCAACTAGATCTGTCTGAGTACTGCTAGCCTATGCTCATGTGAGTTTGTGACCCCCAAGTGGTGCCACTCATGTCCTAGACCCTTGGTGTGGCTCGTTTAAGCTCCCCTGAAGTTTTTGGACTCTTAGCAACCGTGAACATGCCTATACGTTCCAAGACCTTGCTGCCTGCTCAGCCACCAACACAAAGGTCTGGCAAACCAACTCTTCGCGAAACATCATTGACCGCTGTGCTGTCTACCAACAGAAAGCTCCAGCCCCAACCATCCGCAATGCCGGCAGGTTCTTCACGATACAGCAACGTCAATCTGCAACGCTTGGCTGGCTCTTCGCAGTACTTTTACTGACACTCGATCTGCACCTTGTGGTGCCTTACACCTCTTAGGGATCTCTTGTCGCTGCACTGAGGAGGTAACTCTTTTAGAGGGACTAACCTGGCCCCTGAATCTAACCCGTGCTCCATCGCTATTGGCCTGAATTAGTGACTTTCGCCCAGTCTCACAACCAGATAGTTGTGACTGCCGCTGTGAACGTTTTGTTGTCATTTTCACTTAAATCTTTAAAAATTCAAAACTATGGTTCTACTGATTGGATTTTTGTTATTTTGGTGTCAAGTTATTTATAAAATGTTACTTTATTTTTTTAATTGGTGTGGGTATTTTCTTGTGCTGTGTTTTCACTTTATTACTGTTTAAAGTGCTGCATAAATAATTTACACATTGCCTTTAAGTTAAGATCATCTGCTATGTACCAAGCTACCAGAGGATTGCCACAGGTTAATTTGGGGTTGGCTTGTGATGTCACCCTGTTAAGAATTGTGGCAGCTGCTTGATAAGGGTTTCACCCCCTCATCCAGCAACCCAATGTCTTACAATTTGGACAGAAGCTCCAACTTTTATAGAGATAAAGCAGACAAGGGATGTGGATTCTCTGTCTGCACACTCAGAACCGGTTTGGGTTAGTTCTTGCCAACACAGACTTTGTTTAGTGTGATATTCCTCAACACTGGGTCATTTCCAGCTAGGAGCACCCACAACAGGGGCACAAAGGGGTGTGAGCTTTCTGCACCTGGCTATCAAGAGCCACTATGAACAGAAACAAAAGGCTGGTCTCCCCTAAAGAACCCTTCACACTCTAAACAACAGAGACTGCAGTCCCACTCCTAACCCCTACCATCTCCGAAACATCTGTGCTCAGGTAGACTGATTTGCAGCTCCTTGCAGCATAAGGCCTTTATCAAAGTTCTAATGGGAGCCATCTGCCCTCTTATTTCAAAGTGTCTAGTTCCCCTCCCTCTATCCTCAGGAATATCAGCAAGACACTTCCTCTGTCTGAGAAAACAACCTTACCTCTATCATGTGTGTACGAACAGCCCAGGGTCTCCCAAAATGGGACCCATAGGCCTCCATTACTCTTGTTCACTCATACACACAATGTTTGCACCACACATGCCACACACACATACATAGGCACAAATATGCACTGGAATGTTACAGATAAGACCTTTGTTAAGACATGACAGAAAACCTTTACATGAGTTTGCAAATAAGCCTCCATTCCTGTGACAAAGATAAAAATGTCTGGTCACAAATATGGATTGGCAAGACATGGTATGCTGCTACTATAGCTTTACATGCTAAACCCATGATGGGGATGGTAGTCCGCTGTCCACAGATGAGGGCATGCTTTGTGCGCACTTCTAGCTCCAGGAAAGGTCCAAGACCGTACTCATGTCAAGGGACATGCCTAGGCCTTTACACACAATACAGACTAGTGTGAGGCTGGGGCCAAAATAAAAAACAGAATACCATCTACGTGCAGTTGGACACTCAGAGCAGGCGAGCATGGCACTACACCACATTTCAGCTTCAGAAGAGCCTTTCACAGGGTGGACTGTTGAAAATGTACTCATTGTCTCTCTTTTTTGATGCATGTCCAGAATACCACTCTTACCACAGTGAAACCTGGTGCTGCCTCAGATAATGTGGTGTAGGGTACCATGCTCAAATAGGTGACTATACTAATGACAAGCATCTATGTAAGTAAATAAGCTGAGCAGCGAATAGTGAGATAATAGACTTCGCAGCTGACCCAGTGTTTCTCAACTCCATTTACTGGACCTCTCAGTGATTTATTTTCATCTGATCTTGGCCATCATTCAACCCTGGGTCAGACAAATTACAGAAGGGAAAAAGGCCTAGGATTGTAGCGTCTGATTTGTTGAGTCAAATTCACCGCATTGTAAAGTCAAGTCAAGACTCATCACGTTGTAGTCTTAAGCACTGTAGAGTAATGCAATCATCTTATTCCTCACTCACTATTAACGCCACTACACAGAAAAAGTCGGTGCCACATGAAACACCTTTTCCATTAACTCTATGATGTGAGTCTTCACCAGGGACAAAGGCAATTCACTTGATCCTCTATAGAGAAATCGTTAATACCATTTGGACTTGAGACTGCATTGTCATTGAGGTTCTTCATACAATGCAGCTGGAAGATGCAAAGGGTACTGATTTTGAGATGCTACCCAGACAAACACTGTGTATGGAAGTTAGGCAGGATAGACTCTGGGGACCTGCAGCAGCAACTGATGAGAGGATCTAAGAGATCCATAGGGATGATATGTTCGAACTCTATCCCTCTGAACATTTATACAGACGCACACGGATCCATTATAGATTTTTGAGATGTTACTCAAACAAACACTGTGTAGGGAAGTTAGTATCGATTCCTCAAGTGTGGGCAAATGGATTCCGGTCTAGGGAGCTTCAGTAGAAGCATTGCAGTTGCATGCTGACCCTTTGAAGGGGGCAAAATCAGTAATCAAGAAGACGCAAATATGAAATATTCCATATTCCAGATGGGCAGTGACTAAGCAGGCCATCCTCCCCGCATTGGCACCCGTTCACATGCGGTCAAAAAATTGCCTGCCTAATTACTATTTGCTACGCTGTAGGCATTGGACAAAATGTACTGCAACATATTAGTACATAGATCTCATAGTAAATTAGTCGGTGTGCACATTGGGCATTGTGTATTTGCCCTTAGCTGGTTGAAAGACATTGTGATGGTAGAGGTTTGTGGCATTATGCCACTAGTGCCCGGTACTAACATGTCATTCTCAGCCATGACGTAGCAGAGATAGTCATTGAAACCACACCTTGGGTGTCTTGAGTTGTGGTGATACCAAAAAAGAACACAGACAAATAAGAATGTGCATGGGCGTATGTGGCCTGAATACACACTTGATATCAGGGGTACCAAGGAAACCCACATCAACAACAAAATTGTCAGCTGAATGGATACAAAGTAGTTCCAGAACTTGACCTTTGTAAAGGATTCCATCAGTGAGATTATATCCACAGTCGAGACATATCACACATTCAGGTTTAAACAGATCTTTTTTGATGCTCTTTTGCCAGTGCCTCAGCAAAAGTGATTCAGGCCTGAAAACTGCTTGTAAATGAACCAGCATTCCCTGTGCTTAGGTGCAAGGCAGTGAAAAATGGGGGAGGGTGGGTAACTTAACAACATCTTGTGGGCTTCGTTAATAGTATCAACAACAGCAAATAGCCAATAAGGGGATCATTTAGTGATAGAATTATAGTTGATAACGAAAAAATGCATGCACCCGTAGTTAATTAATGAATTGATGAAACATAAATACACATGTGTAAAGAAGTAGTGAGGTAGCAATGCCTTAGTATATATTGAGTATCAAACATTGGATCTCACAAAGCAATTTATCGGGGTGGGGTACAAACCAAGTAACACACAACTCTGTCCTGCATAATAATGATACATTGTTAGATACAATTCTGCTGTTAGGATGAATGTGTGTCAAATCCATTGTTAATGAAAGGAACATTCCAGAAAATGAATTCCTGTGATGTACAGGCTGTTCCAATAGTAATTGGTCTGTAAGAAGTGGTTTGTACGTCAAAGTTTCGGTCTCCAAATGTATTAAATACACAAGACCATCTTCAGGGCTAGTTGCTTCAGATGATAACTGTGGACCCCTTACTGTTTCAAAAATAGAAGAAACCAAAAATAAAAATTAAATGTATGCCTGACTTTTTCCTGCCATGATGTGTGAAGTTGTAAACAGTCCAGCAATGAAAACCACATGTGACACAGCACACAAAAAGGTGTTGTGATTTAAATGTGTAGGGTAAGTCATGCCAATATAAAACATGCTAGGGGATTGATCTGTGAGATACAGTAAACCCAGAGCAAACTGGCTGAATGAAAATTATAAAACCATTGTGTGAGGGATGTGTGAGACTATTGTAATTAGTGCATGTTCATAGATGGCAATAGTGATTGTATCAGCGACTTATTAATTAAAGTTGATGCAACACTGATAATTGACTATTGCAATAAAATTAGAACAACTTGCCACTCTTGCAAGAATCCTATGAAGCCTCAGAGGGGTCATGGTGCGGCTGGAATCAGGTGAACAAATAATAAAATATTGTGAAAGTCAGTTGAAATAGTCACAGGCAGTTAAAAAAAATGGAAGAATCTTTTATAAGTCAAACAACGCTCACCTCTTAGAGGCTGATTACAATGTCGGGCGGAAAGGCTCCTCCCAACAGTCGGAATCTCCTAGACCATGTCAGAACCCTTCCAACCGACTCGGTCGGTTTACAATCTGACCGACCGATTACGATGTTCGCGGTCGGATTGTAAACCTCATGGTCTTTCCAAATCGGTTCCGACCGCTTCTCGGAGAATCCGTGTCGGTCGGACCCACATTGTACAGCTCTACAGACTGCATTTCCGACAGAGCGATTACGATGTCAGTTTTCAACAGCCTTGCCGAGTCGGCCTGTCTGACATGAAAAGGCTATCAGAAAGTGACTTTTGGGGCCCTTGGCAGGGCCCCCTTCATCCTGCAGCCTCCGGTTGGGGGCCGAGGAGGTATCTAAGCAACCCGCCTGTGAAACCCTGTACTGTGTGGCAGGCCCCATGGCGGGCCTGCCACAGGGTGCAGAGTTTTCTGCACATTCCCCAATTCTCCATAGGAGCCTGTATTGTAGGGCATGACTCGGGCTCCCATAGGAGTCAATGGGAATCCGACCGAGTCAGGCGTTCCTGATTCTGAGTCAGTGTCGGGAGGAGCAAACTCCAACCGACATCGTAATGAGGCACTTAGTGTTCTGAAATTATGTCACCTCATTTAGAAGAGTACCGTGAATCGAAAGCGCGTTCTGGGGAGATGGACTAGCGAGAAGCATTGTTGTGATGATACTTAGTAGATAGGAATTTGGGTACATCATAGAATGTAAATATGTCAGTGGTGTTGTGAGGTAGTACGGAACGCTAAGGATGACAGCTGTAACCACCTGTCATCAGAAGCAGTCGTGCTGGTCTCCTCATGAAGATAACTTACAATAAAGAAGTTTATACAATGATATATGTGTACGGCTTTACTTAACAATTTTGGCAACAATCTGGCGAGAATCTACACGTCAAGCGGAACGCTGTTGCATCTTGCGACAGCACAGAGTAGTTTCATGAAGTATTTACTGCGGTGTGTTTATTCACGGTCGAATACGGAAACTGTAAGTTTTTAATTGCCATGTAAAACTTATAGGGGAGGGCATTGCAGAAGCATTACTTTATTTAAACTGCTCGTAGAAGTGGAGAGGTCCGCTAGGATGCATTGCGAGCCTTGCGATGAAGAAAGCTAACGCACATTCAGCACATGTACTTTATGGGCCAAAAGCACATTAATATAATGATGAAATAGGGTTATTCTACCTTAAAAGCTTTACTTGAGCTTACAGAGTCAAGTCCTGTGAGCATGTACATTAAGTCTTCAGTGCAAGCTATCCTGTGCACGAGATAGAAATAACTCATGGGTGTAATCCTCAGTGTTGTCTGCGTATTTACGTCAGCCGCTGAACATTGCCAAGAGAGTTGAGTGTTGCGGCCATATTGGGAAGGTCATCAGTATTCCTATGCACTACACCACAGTGTGGACATTGTTCCCGGTGTACAAGACTGTGTATTAATAAGGAGAAGGAAGAAGTCACATTTTCAAGTCGGGGATTCACGGTGACACCTGGTTATTTACGAGGTGCAAGCAAGTGGTGATGAGCAAACCAAAGAAGTAAAGAGCACGCATCATTGTCAATATACACATAATTGCTAGTGCAATGTTTAACAGTGACGTGCACACCTGGTAGATGCACACGTACTATTTAACTATTCCTGGATGTATTAGCCTGTTGTGAACTGCGGTGAAAGGCACACCTAGCAGTTGAAGTTACTGGTGTAGTATATAGTGTAATTTAATGGAGATATATATTTATTTATTTTCCTACATTTTATTCCCAAATTTGTATTTCTTGGTTTAATTGCTTTAAGAATGTGTGCTTATCTAACATTGTGCCTTACACCTTTGCAACCTTTCTTGGCATCTACAGGGGAACCTGCAATTCAATGGCAGGAATGGAGAGAATATTTCTTGAATTATATTGAAACAATTGAGAAGGCAGATGAGGACCTTACGCCAGTACGAAAGAAGAAATGATTATTGCATGCTTTGGGTCCACAGAGTCTTAAAGTTTATAATTCAGTGGAAAAAAAGACCTGCTTAGCAAGTAACACTGATTTTTTTCAACATGCTATAGAAGATTAAGGGGCATATTATCAAGGCAGCGTTAATGAATTATCGCCGCTTTAGCGTCCGCTTTCGGACGAAGCGGCGATAATTCTATCGCCTAATTAACAAGGACACGCTAGCGCGTGATTCCTGCATTAGCGTCCGTTTTCTGCACGCCTCCCATCGCATCGCTAATGAGATGCAAAGGAGGCGTGCCTGTGAAAACAACATGGGGAAATATCGCTAACCCAGGTATCGCCATATCAACAACGTGGGTTAGCAATATTTTCAATCGCGTTAAGTATGCCTTAACGCAGGAATTTAACGTCTGCTAAATTCCTGACTAAGGCATACCTAACATGGGGGGTGGATTGTGTGGCTAAGACCACAGGCCCTATCACCAAGGATATCGCCGTTTTCCATGGGACATCGCTGGAAAACCAGCGATGTTCCATGGAAAACATCGCTATCACTGGAAAATTATCGCCTTTGCGCTAAGCGTTGTTAATACAGCGCTAGCATGGCGATAATTTCCAGCGATAGCCGGCGATAGGATTCCTCGCGCTAACAGCGGCCAGCGATAATTATCGCTGCCGCTTGATAATATGCCCCTTAGATGTGTATCATTCTACCTCTTGTATGCGTAGCCAGTGATCGTCACAAATTTTTCAATAGAAAGCAAGGGAAGACAGAGATGATTCAGGAATTTGCGGCTGATTTGTAAAAGCTCTGACGTGTAAATTTGCGTATTACACTATTATTAAGTACATGATCAAATCATTATGCATGTTAATAACGAGAGGGTGCAGGAAAGGCTGTGGGTGTATGCTGAAGGACAGATTATGGAAGTAGCAGCTCTGGTCAAAAAAGCTGAAATTTCCAATAAGTGTGCAAAGGCAATTAATATTGAGTCTAAAGATGAACAAAAGGAAGTGGTGAGTAAAGTTAAGCACAGAGCTAAAAACGATATGCATAATCCTAAGGAACAAAAGAAAGAAGAAGTTAAAAAAGGCGAGAAAAAATGTTACAGATGTGGAAGTAGGGATCATCTAGCATATAGATGTCCAGCCAAAAATCAAAAATGTGGAGAGTGTGGTGTCATCGGACATTTTGCTAAAGTCTGTAGGAGAGGTAAAAATGGCAAAAAGTTGTAATGATTCAAACCAGAAACAATGAATCTGAATCGAAAGAATCAGCTGCGGAAGGTTCCTCCTTCTAAAGTATATGACTGTGTTTTCGGTATTTCAACAGATAGTGAGAACGATGTGGGTCAATTGAGTGTACAGTGCAGAAACAACACTGTTTGCAAAACAAAGTTAGGGGGTATTGAAACCATCATTTTTCTTTTTTTACAAATATCTTTTTAGTTCAACAGAGCAGAAATGACAACTTTACCTTTGTGTGCATACAGTCATAGACCAAACATTATTACAGCACAGTACAAAGTCTGTCTCAGCCCCTCTCAAAACCCCACAGTAATCAAACCTCTCCTTGTTGCAGAAAACCATCTGACTCTGCCTGAACCTTACACCATAATTGACAAAAATATGCGGGAAGAGAACATTTCTGAGGCTTTGGGTCCTGCATCATTACCTTCAGATGTCACACCAGCAAGTTTTACAAGTGAACGAATACCGTTACTTGGCTACAGAGAACTTGCTTTTGAATTTTATGGAAGGATGGATGCAGGAAAGTTATACATTGCAGAGGCAGGTCCATCGGTCTTGGGTGGATTGATCAAAGGAAGTTGGATATTATATTGGGTCCAAATAGCGTAGAACAGGTTTTGATTATGGGGAGTAATGAACAGTATGGAAACCAGTTTAAGTAGGAATTTCCAGACCTATTTTCAGGAAGGGTTGGCGAATTGGCGTGCTATGTACACAAAGTAATTCTAAAAGATAATACTAAACCCAAAGTGCATAAGTCCAGAGAGATACCAGGGGGCAGATTTACAAGAAAGTGCTGCAGCGCGGCAACGCAAGCCCTTTAGCTGCGCCACGCTGCAGCACTTCCAAAGCACAGGAATGCGACATATTTACAATAATATGTCGCATTCCTCTGCTCTCCCCTGCGCTGGCGCACAAACAGCTGCCATGCGCCGGTGCAGGCACCATTGCACCATGGTGCAAGGATGCCTGAGTCATGGGGAGATTGTTTTTGTGTAGCATTCAGATGCATTTCCAGATTTACGAATCCTCGTAAATCTGGAAATGTGTCTGGTTCCTTGGGTGTTGCGTGGGAACACCCACAGCAACAGCCATGGAACGCCCCTTTCACGCAAGGTGCTGCGTGTAAAGGGGCCGTATTTACAAGGACAGAAAAAGCCACACAGGGTTGCTTTTCCTGTCCTTGTAAATATGGAGCAGTTAATGCGCCACCGGTACGACACAAAGAGTGACGTATTGGTGGCGCAGGGGGCTTGTAAATCTGCCCCCAGGGGTCTTGAGGTAAGAACTCAACAAGGAGTTGGATAATTTGATTAAAGGAGGTATCATTAAAGAAGTAGGTGTCTCTGAATGGATTGCGCCATTAGTAGTGCCATGTAAGGCCAATGGAAAGATTTGCTTATGCATTGACCTGAGATATTTAAATAATAAAATTGTGGTGAAGAAATTTCCCCTTCCAAAAATCAATGAAATGCTAGCAACGACTAAAGAAATGAAATGGCTCTCGGTGGTCTATCTATCTTCAGCGTACCACAAGGTAAAGGTACATGAAGAACTAAAAGTTTTAAACATTTTATGATCCCACAAGGGTGCTACCGGTATGTGCGCATGCTTTTCGGCTTAGCTTCAGCAGCAGCCGTTTTTCAAAAACTCATGTATAAAGCGTTTAAGGATGTTCCTGGAGTGATCTTCTTCCAAGACGATATTTCAGTCATGGGAAAATCTAAGTCTGAACATGATGTTAGAATAGAAAATGCTCTTGAAAAGTTAAAGAGTCATGGGTTAACAGCTGAAATTTCGAAGTGCAAATTTCGTGTGCAGACTTTACATTACTTGGGACATGAGATTTCTTTAGAATGTATAAAACCAAAGAAAAACATAATAAGTGCAATAAAGAATGCCCCGGAACCTCAGAATAAGGATGAATTGAGGTCATTCTAATTCCTGGTTGAATTTTATGGGAAATTTGTAAAACGTTTCTCGGAGAAAACTAACAATTTAAGGCAGTGTTAGAAAAACAAATTTCAATACGTATGGTCTGATGTTCTTCACAGTGAATTTGAAAGAGTGAAAGAAAAAAACTGCAATGCAAAACAGTTGAATGGGTTTGATCCCAGGCTGGATTGTGTGATCACTACGGATATAAGCAATAAAGGCCTAGGAGCTGTATTGTCACAATGAAATAGAGGTGGGAAGGCATTTACTATCGCCTATGCCTCAATAGCACTTTCTCCAACTGGGGAAAAATATTCTGTAATTGAGAAGGAGACAGTTGCTGAAGTACGGGGGTTGGAGCACTTTCAGAATTTATTGTGGGGATTTCATGTAGAGGTCCGATGTGAACATAAACCTCTTGTGAAAGTGTTGTTTACCGAAGGCTCACAGAAAGCGACACCCAGGATAGCAAGGATGTCAGTTAGACTTCTAGATGGAGGTATACTCTGCATTATTTGCCGCGTGTGAGGAATCAGGTGGCAGATTGTCTGAGTAGACTACCCTTACCATTGGAAAGAGACACTAAAGTTCATGAGGAGTTCATTGTAGCTTGGGCAGCGGAAGAGATGAGGAATACTGCCATCGGCAGCAAAGAATGGAAGGATGCCTATGTGGAAGATGAAGTGTTAGAGAGCATCAAAACGTACATTGTTCAAGGTTGGCCTGAAAAAAATGTTAAGTATGGAGTATAAATGTTTTTGGGAAGTACACGAAGAATTGTCAGTGGTGGACGACAATGTGTTGAAAGGAAATAAAGTTGTGCCACCTAAGGGTTTAAGCTAGAGCTTAGTGAAATTATGTCATGATAGACATTTAGGAATAGTGACGAGCAAGAGAAGAAGTAAAGAAAGTTATTGATGGCCCGGGTTGGATGTTGAGGTAGAAAGAATAGTTAGGAATTGTAATCTGTGTATGAAAGCAGATAAATCACAGACCGTGTGTAAACCTCCACTTTCACCTCTATCCTGTTCCAAAATGGTGTGGAAAACTCTAGGGTTTGATATTATGGGACCCATTTGAGGGCAACAAGAAAAATGGTTAGTTTTAGTAGCAATAGATTATTTCTCCAAATGGCCAGAAGTGAGATTTGTGGAAAAGGCTGACATGGAAAGTATTGTTTCACTCATGGATGAAATGTTGCAAAGGGAAGGTCTACCGAAAAAGGTCATAACAGACAATGATGCACATTTTATAAGTGTGGTGTTGGAACAGTTTTTAGAAATGAATTGTATTGAATACAAAGTAACTTCTGTGTATCATCCAAGTGGTAATGTTTTAACAGAGTTATTAAGGATTCCCTGCAGTTGGCCAAACAAAAGAACCTCAACTAGAAACTGGGGATCATGAAAATGTTTTGGATGTATTGCACTACACCTACTGTTACTGATTTTAGTCAGTTTACTATTATGAGAGGACGAGTTCTCTTTACGAAAGACAATCAGGGATGGTTGCTTCATTCTAGACTTAGTCATTGGTTGCCTACAGAGGTGACGAAGAGCATTAAGGTGTATCAGGAAAAATAATATAAGAAGGCCAAGGATGAGAAGGTGGGAACAAAAGGCACAGATTTGATGAAAGGGGACATGGTGCATATTAAACTACCCTTTAAAGCGAGAAAAGGGAGAGTAGATTTTCCAGTCCTTTAGAGATAATGGAAATTTTAAATAATTCGTAAAAATTGAGTGATGGAAGAGTGTGGCATATGAGTCGCTTTGTGAAATGTTGGAAAGGAACTTGATAATTTGAAAACAAACAATTTTGATTGGTTAGATGATCATCTTCAGAATAAGAGAATTCCTCCCAGGGAGATGGAAAGTGAGGAGGAAAATGGTTATAATCATTAGAGGGAACAATATGATGGTGAGATGCCTAATTTCAGTCGCTTGAGTGAGCATTCCAGATGTGCAAAGTCTAACACTAATAATGACCAAACTACTTTGGAAGAACCTTGCTGTAGCAAATATGAAAGGGAGATAAGACAGCCAGGTTATTTAAAAGAGTACACTATTTAAAAACTAGATTCATTAAGAATCCTATTCTGTTTTGGGTAAAAAATGTCTTTGCATTGGTTACACTTTTTATTACATGTTTTTATGTGATACTGTGTTTTTGCTATTCCTTTAAAAAACATTATTACGAGAAACGGAGATGTGTTGTGATGATGCTTAGTAGATAGGAATTTGGGTACGTCATTGAATGTAAATATGTCAGTGGTGTTGTGGGGTAGTACGGAATGCTAAGGATGACAGTTGTAACCACCTGTCATCTGAAGCAGTTGTGCTGGCCTCCTTATGAGGATAACTTACAATAAAGAAGTTTATACAAGGATCTACGTGTACGGTTCTATTTAGCAGGATCCTATGAAGCCTCAGAGGGGTCAGGGTGCAGCTGGAATCAGGTGAACAATTCACAAAGTATTGTGAAAGTCAGTTGAAATAGTCACAGGCAGTTAAAGAAATTGAAGAAGTTATTTATAAATCAAAGAAGGTTTTTGTATGCACACTCACCTCTTAGTGTTCCGAAATTATGTCACCTCATTTAGAAGAGTACCGTGAATCGAAAGCGGGTACTGGGGAGACAGACTAGCGAGTAGCATATGGAGCGTCCATGATGTGGGTGGAGCTGTGACCTGAATCAATTGGATATAGACACTAAACCGCTGACAGATCAGACGGCCATCTTAGTAAAGGTGTGCTGCCTGACTGGGCTTATTACAGAGAACGAATGTGATGCAAAGCCACTTTGGCAAACACTGGTTAAAAAATAAAAAATCTTTTACATTGCCTCCTGTTGTGTCGTGGTTGGGGCCTTGCCTGGCCGGCAATAAGACACGTGAGGCTGGGCTAGTGTGCTGGCTAGTACGTAACTGGCAGCGTCCAGCACGTCTGCCCCCTTTATTCATCTAGCACACGCTGGCCTGGCGTACGCCGGGCCAGCCCAACAGAGTTACGCTCGAGGGGGTTTTACAACATTCACCCTCCCTCGGCGTTCTACTTAGTGCGGTCCGGGCCGCGACATTACATTCCTCCTTTACCCAGAGGATAACAATAAGTATCAATTACAACCAAAAGGGGGGGGAAAAACAGAAAACCCCACGCATAACCACATTTCTTAGTCCATAACGAACAACAGATTTTTGGAACAGTCTTACTTGGTCAGCAGGGTGCAGCATACTCTTCAGCGGGAAACCTGGCAACAGGCCACGAAGTCTCGGTACTTCTGGGACGGCTTCGGACAGGGCCGCAGACTGTACCTGCTCTGGCTGCCCCTTACTGCGGGGTCAGTCGGCACCTCCACACCTTGGCTGTTGTCCACAGACACATGTTCAGAGCTCAAGTCAATGTCCGGGGCACCCATCCGGGTGGAGGCGCCTTGTCCATTGTTCACAGCGGGTAGCGCAGGGCCTCTCGCTCCGACAAAGTCTCCGGTGAACCCCCTGGGGTGTCTGTCGCAGGCTCGCTCTCCGGCAGGGATCCTTCGTCATCGTCTTCCGGAACTCTCTTGAAGAATAACACATTACGGGTCACCATCTCATTTCCCCTGGACGCTATCACCATCGTGCCTTTGACCTCGGTGATGATCCATAGATGCAACTCGAACGGCAGCCTGAACTTTCCACCTGGGTGGCGGTCTCGCACTAGCACACGGTCGCCGACCACCAACCTGCTCTCCTTCGCATGTCGCCTCCGGGACGCGTCTTAGTTCGACTTTGTCCGCCTGGCAAGTGACTGGTTCGGGGGGACCAGTGACTCAGCCCACACTGGGTGATGCGGGATGGTGTCCGTTACTGCACGACCAAAACACAATCTACTTGGGGAAATACCGGTGGTGCAATGGGGTGTGAGCCGGTACTCCCGCAGGAACTGATATATTGCTTGCTCCAGGTTACGGCCATCAGCTATTGCAATTTGGATTGCCTTGTTCAACGTACGCATCAGACGTTCCACTTCACCGTTTGCTTGGGGCCATCTCGGCGTTACGCTGCGATGCTTGATCCAGTGAGACGCGAGGTACTCGGCAAGCTCGGCACTGGTGAACGGAGGCCCGTTGTCCGTCCTGATCTCTCCAATTAGCCCGTGGGTGGCCATGAGCTTCTCCAGCTTCGGGATGACTTCACTTGCCGCTGTAGAAGAGACAAACTCGACTTCTGGGTAACGGGAGAAATCGTCGACCACTACCAGCATGTATCTTCCTCCCGGCAGGCTACCAAAGTCGGCGCTCGCTCTTTCCCAGGGAGCCGTAGGGCCTGCTTCGGTGATGATCGGTGCGGGCTTTGTGGGCAGGCTGGTTGCTAGACATATGGGACAGCGTTGGACGACCGATTCGATCTGCTGGTCGAGGCCGGGAAACCAGACTTTGCTTCTTAGGCGATTCTTCGACTTCACCACTCCCTGGTGTGCTCCATGCGCCAGGAGGGCCGCTCGCTGGGTTAGACTCTCTGGAAGGACCAGGCGTGGGCCTCTTAGGAGACAGCCGTCGGCTGGCACGGACAGTTCGTGACGTACCAGATAGAGAGCTTTCAGCGTAGCCTAGGCAGCCGCCGTACGGAACTGCGTCGGGCATTGTAGCGGCTTCCAGTTGGCAGATGCGACTGCCTGGATGGCCACCTGGAGGCAGTCGTCTTTGTTCGTGGCTAGCACCACGTCTGCCAGCGACATCGGCAGGGGCCGGGACCGCTCCACGATCATTTTGACGTAGTCGTCCGTGGCTGCCGCCTCAGCTGCTTCAGGCCCGGTGACAGGACGAGCGTGCCGTGACAAAAAATCAGCCGGATTCCGGGTACCGGGCTTGTACTCCACAGTGAACTGAAATTCCTGCAACTGTAGAATCCATTTTTCGATGCGCGGTGGAGGACCTGAGGACGACCCTTGAAACAGGGGAAGGAGGGGTTTGTGATCCGTAATGACTGTGAAAGGGTGTCCGTACAGGTAGATGTGGAAATGGCGGCACCCCCACAGGATTGCGATGGCCTCCTTTTCGATTTGGGAGTAGCGTTGCTCCGTGGGGGTGAGTGTCCTGCTGGCGTAGGCAACCGGGGCCCATTCTCCACATTTCAGCTGTTGTGTCAACACCGCTCCTAGTCCGGTCGGGCTGGCATCCACCACCAGTTGACTCGTTTCTGGGGTCAAAGAACACTAGCGTGGTATCAGCGGAGAGGGCAGCCTTCGTATTCCGAAACGCCTCTTCTTGTTCTGCTTCCCAGGTCCAGTGGCTGGAATGTCTCGTGAGTTCTCGCAGCGGTCCGGTTAGGTCAGATAGGTTTTGGATGAAGCGCCCGCAGTAGGTGACCATCCCTAAAAAACTGCGGACTCCGGACACGGACGTTGGGGCAGGAGCTTCCTGTATGTCCTTGACTTTGTCCGGGTCCGGGCCGATGCCTTTATCCGAAAACCGGTATCCGAAGAAGCTAATGTCTCGCCTTAGGAACTCGCACTTTTCCCGGTGTAGGGTGAGGCCGTTGTCTAGTAGGCGAGCAAACACCGCTTGGAGGCGCAGGAGGTGTTGCTCCAACGTGGGGGAATGCACGAGCATGTCATCACTTATGTTAAGAACGCCGTCCAGGCCTTGGAGGACGTTCTTCACAATGTTCTGGAACACCTCAGCCGCACTGGATATCCCAAAGTTTAAGCGGGTGTATCGCCAGAGCCCTGCATGGGTAGAGAATGCCGTGATGGGCCTTGAGTCCGGGTGGAGGGGGACCTGATGATATCCGGCACGGAGGTCCATTTTCGAGAACCACTGGGACCCCGCTAGCTCTCCGATTATGTCATCTACAGTCGGGGTCAGGTGGCGCTCCCGTTTGATGGCAAGATTCGGGATCCTCATGTCCACACAAATCCGGACTGCGTTTGGCTGCTCTGGCTTCTTTGCGACGACGATGGGCGACACCCACGGGGTGGGGCCAGTCACTCGCTCGATAATTCCGGCTTTTTCCAGCAGACGCAGCTCAGCCTCCACTTTGGGGCGAAGATGGAAGGCGATTCGCCGGTGTCGGAGGGCCACCAGCGCAATTGACTTATCGATATGCAGCCGAATGGCTGGGCCCTTCAAACAGCCGATGCCTTCGAAGAGGGAGCTGAAGTCCCGTAGCAGCCCGCTGAGTTCCTGGGCGTGTACCGTGAAAGCAAATTGGATGAGATTGAGGTCCTGGGCGGTGCGGCAGCTGAGCAGAAACCCGGCTCCTTCCTGAGACACATACACTTTGGCCTGCTGCTGGGTGTCTTCGTGGGAGAGGTCAGCCTGGAGGACTCCGCACAGTCGAAGGGGGGCTTGAGTCCCGAATGCATAGACTTGTACTCTGGTTTCGCGGAGCGGGGGAGGATTTGGTAAGCCCCGGTAGACGCTGGCGTCCATGAGATTGATCGTGGCACCGGTGTCAATTAGCGCGGCCACTGCCTGGCCTTGTACATCGATTTCGCACATCGGCGTGGCGTGCTGAGAGGCTGACAGAGAGTGCAGCATTCGAACCACGTGGACTGTGGTCTCTTCGTCGTCGTCCATGTCGCTGCTGTGTGGGTCGTCGGGGAGTGGGCCGAGTGCTCGGACTTGCCGGCGTGGGCCTCTCGCCGTCCCTCTTCGTGACGAGCGGCATACTTTCGAGTAGTGGTTTAATCTCCCGCAAGCACTGCAGGTTTTCCCGCTCGCAGGGCAGGCGCCCTCATGGGGGTAAGGGCCTCCACACCACCCACACGGGCGGCTTCGCTGGGTCTGCTTGGATGGTTGCGGTGCGGGCACGCTGTCTTTCGCCTGCGGGTGTCGGGCATCTGTCCGGATGGCGCACACCGGTTCTTCCTTGACCACCACTGCAGGCTTGGCTTCCATATGTGCCGCCCTCGCCCTGGACAGTTCCTTGGAGCGACCCAATGTGAGGATGTCCCTCATCGGCATGTTGTGGGCCTCCAAACCGCGTTCCCGCAACTTCGACGATGCACAACCCTGGATAAATTGCGCCCTCACCTCGTCGTCCTCATCTGGGAGGGTACACGTGCTTGCTAGCTCCTTGAGCCTCGCGTAGAAAACATCTACTGACTCGTCCGGTTGTTGGCGTGCTTGGCGGAGCAGGAACCGTTCGTAATCCGGGTTGGCGTATGGCTCAAAGTGGGCGGTAATGGCGTCGCGCATTGTGGCGTAGTTCCTGGGAGGGCCATTTTCGCGCACCGTCTTCGCTATCTTGTGTATGTCAGCCCCTCCAAGGTGAAGCAGCTTGGGGTGACGTCGCGGCGCAGGGATGTCCGCGGCGTCAAAGTACGTTTCTAGGCGCTCCACCCACACCCTCCAGCGGGCCGCTTGGGAGGGTGGCGGACCTGTGATGATGAAAGGCTCCAGGTGTGGAACGGTCGCCATGAGGACAGGCGAGTAGGCGGGGTTGTACCAGGGCGTGCACTCGTGGAAGATGTGCGCGGTGGGCGCGTGCCGGCCGGTCAGCAGAGTGTCCTGGCAGCGCTTCTCGGCAGTGGCTGCGGGGTGGCGCTGAAGCCTGTTGCTGGCGCTTGTCGCAGGGATGGCAGGGCCGCCTGGAGCAGTTCAGGCTAGCTGTGAGGTAGCGGTAGGCCGAAGAGATGGTGGGGCCTGGGCAGCAACGTGCACCTCCACGCAGGCCTGGCAGCGCAGGTAGTGGGCCGCAGAGAGGGCCGTGATGGGGTGTAGGCCAGCTGTTGCGCGGCGCGCCCTCGCGCTTGATTGCGCGCACGGAAACACTCACCGGGCTGAAAAGCATTGGCTGATGGTGTTGCCGCGGCTGGCGGTCTCGGCGCACCCACCGCGGGTGATCGGAGTCGCAGTCCGGCACGCACACTCGCTGCGGCGGGGCAGGTGACGCCGTGGCTGCCGCGGACAGGCCTCGACGGGGCGGCAGAGCCAGCGGGGTGGCGTATGGGCTGCCGGCGCTCGGCCGCGCGTGCACACGTGGAAGCAGATGGCTGGCTGCGAGGGGTGAGACCACCTCGTCACCAATGTCGTGTCATGGTTGGGGCCTTGCCTGGCCGGCAATAAGACACGTGAGGCTGGGCTAGTGTGCTGGCTAGTACGTAACTGGCAGCGTCCAGCACGTCTGGTCCCTTTATTCATCTAGCACACGCTGGCCAGGCATACGCCGGGCCAGCCCAACAGAGTTACGCTCGAGGGGGTTTTACAACATTCACCCTCCCTCGGCGTTCTACTTAGTGCGGTCCGGGCCGCGACATTACACCTCCCTTGGATGCAATGGTAATGCCTACGCTGAGGTCAAAATGAAATAAAGTGCATGGGGTAGTGCAAAAATCCCACTGTAATGCCCTATACAAAGAGCAGCCACATTTAGGTAACGCTGAACTACATGTTGGTCAGAGTGCCAGGGGGAGGCTCCGATGCACTAACAATTGCACGGTTGAGACTGAACGTACTGAAACCAATATCAGCAACTGCCATGTTCGTCTGATAGTTCATGATCAGTCTTAAAAAATATATTAACCCGTAAAAATTTAAAATCTAGCCTGTAATTGGTTGACAGATTAAATGAATTCTTGTTTAATGTGTTTCCATGTGTGGTGTTTGGAAGTGGCACCATACTTAAAAAAGATGATTTAGCTACATGTTACTGGTGAAATGACATGAAGAAGCTAATGTTATAGTAATAGTAATGGGTACTGAAGCACTAAGGAGTGTGATATCGTGGGAGCGTTATGAGGTCAACGAAGCAAAGTTCCCAACTCTTCCCCTGGATTGACAGGGCCCAGCACCAACACATTACTTGGGTGAGCAATCGACCCGCCGGAAATGGGGGGAAGGGGAATGGAGTCGGAACAGAAAGAAGAAACAAAGTCTCCTTCTGTTCAGTGTTGCCATATTGGGCTATTTCCCGCACAAATTCCCATTTGTGCAGGAAATCAAAATGCTGGTGGATTGGGAAAATGTGGGCTTTATTGTCCCATTTGCGCATGAAATTTGTGAATGGGGCGGCGCTGCCAGAGAAAACATTCCTCATGCCCCTACACAGTTTGTCAGGGCCGTCAATCATTGATAGAGCAAAAGCCCTACCTATGATGGCCCTGCCTCATGCTGCTGGCCTGCCCCCAGAGTGTCTAGACCAATGTGGTCAAGAGAAACAGGCCTGTTATTCATTCTTGTTTATGATTGGCCTGGCCGTGGTCTGGGCGGCGCTGCGAGGCACGCTCACTCCACGTGGGAATCGGAAGCAGAGAGGGCTCTTCTGGCATTGTTAGATGCGGGAAGGTTTCCAGTGATTGGCAAAGGCAGGTATAGAATGATCCAGACCACAGGGAGAGCTGTCATTGAGGGGACATGTGAGCGGCGTGTCCCTCCGTATCCAGATCTGCATTCTTACTTTAATTTGCCAGGGCTGCGCAGGGGTGCGAGAGGAGAGTAATATCCGGCAAGTTTACAGATTGTCTATGTGTAACATTTCCAAGGTTTCAAGGTACTTATGAGTGACCATCTACTGCCAAATGTGTGACACTTAGAGTGGCATTTCCTCATGTGTAAAACCAAGCACTGAAGTAAAACAAATCTCAAAAATATACTAAAGCACTGTTTGGTAGCGAACTGTGAGTTACAGGCAGCACATTTTCCACTGTAATGGCCACTTATTTGCAAAAACAGCTTTAATTATAAACCTATGTATTGTGCAAATAATAGTGTGTGGAAATCTAGTTTCACTGAATATTTCAATTGTGCTTGTTTTGATCTCACTAAAATGTGTGTTTCCATCACAATTCTAAATTATTAAAAAAATAAGTTTCACGTGTGCTTTTCACATTTTTGCCAAAATTGAAGCGTTCATTTACATCTATTTAAATTTTGTTGTGTGTGATGGAAAATATGGCATTTTACATCCTTTCCTTTCCCACTCATTGTATCAAGCAAGACTATTGCAGTGTTCACCTAAGAAAATCCTCTAACTTTTCAGTTTCAGAAAGAAAAACACCAAACTGTCTTTTAAGAAAAAAAGCAGTGGTTTGTTATATGCCATAGCCTTACATGTTACATCTGTCTTTGAACGTGCAGCAAATGTAACCAGATTTAAATAAAATGTAAAGGCATCTTTATTATTCTACACCTTCTGAACTCCAGCATGATTATTTTGGGGGTGCCGCAGGGCCCATGCTCTAATTTCAAACACAGTCATGCACACTGATGTACTTGCAACCAATCCCCCTGGAAGAAACATTACCAAAGTGGGGAAAATGCAGCCGCTGCCACAGGCTTCGCAGTGCATTACTATGCAAAAGCTGTGCTAAATCAGTGCAATCATGCTGCTGCTGCTGGGGTCGTTGTGGTGAATAAATCAGAGATGACAGCACAATGTCAAAGGTAAGCGGAGGTTTATTAATGTGCACCTCATCCAACGGCGTTCTTCCTTCAACTGCCACTCCACCGAGTTCAACATAATGGACATTCCATTACAAAGTTCTGTGGCTGATCTCATCATGCTTGAGATTCCACGCCATACTTCTCCCTTCCATGCAACAATATACAGAAATAAATCGAAAACAAGAAAACCCAACACCCACCCCAGCAGACAATCAAAATAAAAACCAACATCCCAACATACAAAAGTTTAAGCATTACAAATTATGCGAAGGTGAAGATATTCTGTACAAAACATTACACAACAAAGTCTTTGAGATATGCAGGTCTCCTGATCTCTCTAACACTCCTCCTGTGTGTTGTTGTAGAATTCGAGCGAACAACCTGAAAGCCAGAGTGTCCCATCCTATTCCCACCATGTTGAGGTATAGGTGACATAGGGGAAGAGAAATCATGTGGCTGCCTAAGAACAGCAACCCTGCTTTTGTTCCGTATGCGACCGTCATGTGCTTTGACAGCATTCCTGAAACATTTGATTATTTGTAACTTCCTAGTAAACTTAGACCATTCTGAACACCCTTTTGGCGCTCTAACCTTTACAAAATCACCCACTCTAACCTTCACATTCTTCACACTCTTGCTAAAGTCAAAATTTTCTTTACGCTTGTGTTGAGCAGTAATCTCCTTATCCCTCCATTCTCCTGGTGAATTATCAATGCAACCTTTGCTCCAAAACATACAACCAGGACACACACTAGTTGAAGTAGATCTTCCCTTGAACAATTCAAATGGAGATTTACCTGTGGAACCATGCGGAGAGAAGCGATAGCCAGCCAATCTGTTAGATAACTCTTTCTTCCAATCTAATTGATTCACCCTTGTCAATTGTATACCCTCCTTTAATGTCTGGATCACCCTTTCTATGGGTCCATTGGTTTCAGGATGATACAAGGCTGATCTCTTGTGCTCAATCCCACACTTCTTCAGATAAGATTCAGTCTCATTAGAGCAAAATTGTACACCATTATCTGTGAGTAAATTCCTGGGAAAACTCTCTCTTTTGAACACGCCCTCAAGAAACCTGATCACTGCAGAAGATGAAATGTCCTGAACACACGACACTTCAACCCACCTGGAATACAGGTCCATCAAAACGAAAACATAAGGAGTGGCATGATCCCCTTTTATAGGCCCAAAAATATCCATTGCAACCTCCTCCCAATGATATTTTGGTAGCACTCTGCAAACCATGGGTAACTGATTGGTTTTGAGACCCTTATCACACGTTACACACTCCACACAATCCCTAATCAAACACTCCACATCATGATCAAGTGAGGGCCACCAAAAATCTCTCTGAAGGCTTCCCTTTGCCTTTACAATGCCCATCTGACCCTCATGAGCAAGTTGCAACACCCTTTGTCTCAACTTAGTGGGTGGAACTAATCTCGCCCCACCCAGCAAAAACCCTCTGTCCACTGCCAATTCTTCCAGAAATTTACTCCACTTCCATTTGTGACAACCTAACAACGTAGAGTTCAGTTTGCCCGAGCTCACAACACGTATAACATGGGCAATTTCCTCATCAAGTTGTAATTCGTCCAGCCATTCCTTCTCAGATATGGTTTCATCAGTGACTTCACACACACTGACAACCTCTTCCTCATCCAAATCATCTCTCTCAATCAAATCAGTTTCAGTGAAGTTTACCAACCTTGACAAACAATCAGCAGAATGATTGCTCACTCCAGGAACATACTGAACATCAAAAATAAACTCTTGCAAACTCACCACCCATCTCCTGCTGTGAGAAGAGATTGAGTCCTTTCCTAGAAAACATTTCTACCAATGGCTTGTGATCAGTATGTACAGTAAACTTGATGCCCCACAAGAACTGTCTGAACCTATTAATAGCCGAATGCACAGCAAGAAATTCACTCTCTATGACAGAATAATTACATTCCGCATTCCTCAAAGTCCGAGAAATACAGGCTATCAAACTCTCCTTGCCATTCTTGATTTGAATCAAAAGAGCACCCAAACCTTTGGAGCTGGCATCACATACCACTCTGGTATCACACAAGGGATCATTAGCTTTCAAACAAGGTGCATCATTCAACTCTTGTTTCACCCTTGTGAACTCAGTGTTACATTGTGTATCCCATGCAAATTCCACATTTTTCTTCAACAGTTTTCTCATGCTAAAAGTTTTGCCGGCAAAGTCTCTAATGAACTTGCAATAGTACTCACCATGCCAATGAAAGATGCAAGTTTTTCCCTTGACTTAGGAGCCTCCAATGACTTGATTGTTTCAACAAGTACAGAAAGAGGCAAGAGGGGTGCAGAAAGAAACAAGTGAGATACAGAAAGAGGCAACAGAGGTGCAGAAAGAGGCAAGAGAGGTGGAGAAACAGGCAAGAGAAGTGCAGAAAGAGGCAACAGAAGTGCTGAAAGAAGCAACAGATGTGTAGAAAGAAGCAAGAGAAGTGATGAAAAAGACTAGAAAGTTGCAGAAAGAAACAAGAGAGGTGCAGAAAAAAAGCAAGAAAAGTGCAGAAAAAGGCAAGTGAGGTGCAGAAAGAGATAAGAGAAGTGCAGAAACAGACAAGAGAGGTGCAGAAAGAGGCAGGTGAGGTGCAGAAACAGGCAAGAGGGGTACAGAAAGAGGCAAGAGGTGGCGGAAAGAAGCAAGAGAGGTGCAGAAAAAAGCAAGAGAAGTGCAGAAAGAACTAACAGAGGGGCAGAAAGAGGCAAGAGGAGTGCAGAAAGAGAAGTGCAGAAAGAAGCAACAGAGGTGCTGAAAGAGGCAAGAGCACTGCAGAAAGAGGCAAGAGAGTTGCAGAAACAGGCAAAAGAGGTGCAGAAAGAAGAACAGGGGTGCAGACAGAGGCAAGAGAGGTGCACAAAGAAGCAATAGAGGTGCACAAAGAAGCATGAGAAGTGCAGAAAGAAGCAACAGAGGTGCAGAAAGAGGCAAGAGGGGTGCAGAAAGAGGCAAGAGAGGTGCACAAATAGGGAAGAAGGGTGCAGAAAGAGGCAGGAGGGGTGCAGAAAGATGCAAGAGAGATACAGAAAGAAGAAAAAGAAGTGCAGAAATAAGCAACAGAGGTACAGAAAGAGGCTAGAGATGTGCAGAAACAGACAGGAGAGGTGCAGAAAGAGGGAACAGGGTGGAGAAAGAGGCAAGAGAGGTACAGACAGAGCGAAGAGGGGTGCAGAAAGAGGCAAGAGGGGTCAAAAAGAAGCAAGTGAGGTGCAGAGAGAGGCAACAGTTGTGCCGACAGAGGCAAGAGAGGTGCAGAAACAGGCAAGAGAAGTGCAGAAAGAGGCAACAGAAGTGCTGAAAGAAGCAACAGAGATGTAGAAAGAAGCAAGAGAAGTGATGAAAGAGACAAGAGAGTTGCAGAAAGAAACAAGAGAGGTACATAAAAAGCAAGAGAAGTACAGAAAGAGGCAAGTGAGGTGCTGAAAGAGTCAAGAGAAGTGCAGAAACAGACAAGAGAGGTGCAGAAAGAGGCAAGTGAGATGCAGAAATAGGCAAGAGGGATGCAGAAAGAGGCAAGAGAAGTACAGTAAGAAGCAACAGAGGTGCAGAAGGAGTCAAGAGAACTGCAGAAAGAGGCAAGACATGTGCAGAAAGAGGAAAGAGGGGTGCAGAAAGAGGCAAGAGGGGTGCAGAAAGAGGCAAGAGGGGTGCAGAAAGAGGCAAGAGGGGTACAGAAAGAGGCATCAGAAGTGCATAAAGAAGCAACAGAGCTGCAGAAAGAGGCAAGAGAACTGCAGAAAGAGGCAAGAGAGTTGCAGAAACAGGTAAAAGAGGTGCAAAAAGAGGGAACAGAGGTGAAGACAGAGGTAAGAAAGGTGCAGATAGAGGTAAGAGGGGTGCAGGAAGAGGCAAGAGAAGTGCAGAAAGAAGCAAAAGAGGTGCAGAAAGAGGAAAGAGAACTGCAGAAAAAGGCAAGAGAGGTGCAGAAAGAGGCAAGATAGATGCACAAAGAAGAAAGAAGGGTGCAGACAAAGGCAAGAGATGTGCAGAAATAGTTAAGAGGGGTGCAGAAAGAGGCAAGAGAGGTGCAGAAAAAAGCAAGAGAAGTGTAGAAAGAACCAACAGAGGTGCAGAAAGAGGCAAGAGGGGTGCAGAAAGAGGAACGAGAAGTACAGAAAGAAGCAAGGGCAGTGCAGAAAGAACCAATAGAGCTGCAGAAAGAGGTAAGAGAACTGCAGAAAGAGGCAAGAGAGTTGCAGAAACAGGTAAAAGAGGTGCAAAAAGAGGGAACAGGGGTGAAGACAGAGGCAAGAAAGGTGCAGATAGAGGTAAGAGGGGTACAGGAAGAGGCAAGAGAAGTGCAGAAAGAAGCAAAAGAGGTGCAGAAAGAGGAAAGAGAACTGCAGAAAAAGGCAAGAGAGGTGCAGAAAGAGGCAAGATAGATGCACAAAGAAGAAAGAAGGGTGCAGACAGAGGCAAGAGATGTGCAGAAATAGTTAAGAGGGGTGCAGAAAGAGGCAAGAGAGGTGCAGAAAAAAGCAAGAGAAGTGTAGAAAGAACCAACAGAGGTGCAGAAAGAGGCAAGAGGGGTGCAGAAAGAGGAACGAGAAGTACAGAAAGAAGCAACATAAGTGCTGAAAGAGAACTGCAGAAAGAGGCAATAGAGTTGCAGATAAAGGCAAAAGAGGTGCAGAAGAAGAACAGGGGTGCAGACAGAGGCAAAAGAGGTGCAGAAAGAAGCAATAGAGGTGCACAAAGAAGCAATAGAGGTGTACAAAGAAGCAAGAGAAGTGCAGAAAGAAGCATCAGAGGTGCAGAAAGAGGCAAGAGGGGTGCAGAAAGAGACAAGAGAGGTGCACAAAGAGGGAAGAAGGGTACAGAAAGAGGTTGTAGGGGTGCAGAAAGAGGAACGAGAAGTGCAGAAAGAAGCAACAGAGGTGCTGAAAGATGCAAGAGAACTGCAGAAAGAGGCAAGAGAGTTGCAGAAACAGGAAAAAGAGGTGCAGAAAGAAGAACAGGGGTGCAGAAAGAGGCAAGAGATGTGCAGAAACAGGCAGGAGAGGTGCAGAAAGAGGGAACAGGTTGCAGAAAGAGGCAAGAGGGGTCAAAAAGAAGCAAGTGAGGTGCAGAGAGAGGCAACAGTTGTGCAGACAGAGGCAAGAGAGGTCCAGAAACAGGCAAGAGAAGTGCAGAAAGAGGCAACAGAAGTGCTGAAAGAACCAACAGAGGTGTAGAAGGAAGCAAGAGAAGTGCAGAAAGAGGCAATTGAGGTGCCGAAAGAGTCAAGAGAAGTGCAGAAACAGACAAGAGAGGTGCAGAAAGAGGCAAGTGGGGTGCAGAAATAGGCAGGAGGGATGCAGAAAGAGGCAAGAGAAGTGCAGAAAGAAGCAACAGAGGTGCAGAAGGAGGCAGGAGAACAGCAGAAAGAGGCAAGACACGTGCAGAAAGAGGGAAGAGGGGTGCAGAAAGAGGCATGAGAAGTGCATAAAGAAGCAACAGAGCTGCAGAAAGAGGCAAGAGAACTGCAGAAAGAGGCAAGAGAGTTGCACAAACAGGCAGAAGAGGAGCAAAAAGAGGGAACAGGTGTGCAGACAGAGGCAAGAGAGGTGAAGAAAGAGGGAAGAGGGGTGCAGAAAGAAGCAATAGAGGTGCAGAAAGAAGCAAGAGCAGTGCAGAAAGAACTAACAGAGCTGCAGAAAGAGGTAAGAGAACTGCAGAAAGAGGCAAGAGAGTTGCAGAAACAGGCAAAAGAGGTACAAAAAGAGGGAACAGGAGGGAAGACAGAGGCAAGAAAGGTGCAGATAGAGGTAAGAGGGGTGCAGGAAGAGGCAAGAGAAGTGCAGAAAGAAGCAAAAGAGGGGCAGAAAGAGGAAAGAGAACTGCAGAAAGAGGTAAGAGAGATGCAGAAAGAGGCAAGAGAGATGCACAAAGAAGAAAGAAGGGTGCAGAAAGAGGCAAAAGGGGTGCAGAAAGAAGTAAGAGAGGTGCAGAAAGAAGAAAGGGCAATGCAGAAAGAAGCAAAAGAGGTGCAGAAAAGGCAAAGGAACTGCAGAAAGAGGCAAGAGATGTTCAGAACATGGCAAGAGAGGTGCACAAAGAGGGAAAATGGGTGTAGAAAGAGACAAGAGGGGTGCAGAAGGAGGCAATAGAGGTGCAGAAACAGGCAGGAGAGGTGCAGAAACAGGGAACAGGGGTGCAGAAAGAGGCAAGAGAGGTATAGAAAGAGGCAAGAGGGGTGCAGAAAGAGGCAAGAGAGGTGCACCAAAAGGGAAGAAGGGTGCAGAAAGAGGTAGGAGGGTGCAGAAAGATGCAAGAGAGGTGCAGAAAGAAGCAAAAGAAGTGCAGAAATAAGCAACAGAGGTGCAGAAATATTCAAGAGATGTGCAGAAACAGGCAGGAGAGGTGCAGAAAGAAGGAACAGAGTGGAGAAAGAGGCAAGAGAAGGACAGACAGAGCGAAGAGAGGTGCAGAAAGAGGCAAGAGGGGTCAAAAAGAAGCAAGTGAGGTGCAGAGAGAGGCAGCAGTGGTGCAGACAGTGGCAAGAGAGGTCCAGAAACAGGCAAGAGAAGTGCAGAAAGAGGCAACAGAAGTGCTGAAAGAAGCAACAGAGGTGTAGAAGGAAGCAAGAGAAGTGCAGAAAGAGGCAAGTGAGGTGCCGAAAGAGTCAAGAGAAGTGCAGAAACAGACAAGAGAGGTGCAGAAAGAGGCAAGTGGGGTGCAGAAATAGGCAAGAGAAGTGCAGAAAGAAGCAACAGAGGTGCAGAAAGAGGCAAGAGGGGTGCAGAAAGAGGAACGAGAAGTACAGAAAGAAGCAACAGAAGTGCTGAAAGAGAACTGCCGAAAGAGGCAAGAGAGTTGCAGATAAAGGCAAAAGAGGTGCAGAAGAACAGGGGTGCAGACAGAGGCAAGAGAGGTGCAGAAAGAAGCAATAGAGGTGCACAAAGAAGCAATAGAGGTGTACAAAGAAGCAAGAGAAGTGCAGAAAGAAGCAACAGAGGTGCAGAATGAGGCAAGAGGGGTGCAGAATGAGGCAAGAGGGGTGCACAAAGAGGGAAGAAGAGTACAGAAAGAGGTAGTAGGGGTGCAGAAAGAGGAACGAGAAGTGCAGAAAGAAGCAACAGAGGTGCTGAAAGATGCAAGAGAAGTGCAGAAAGAGGCCAGAGAGTTGCAGAAACAGGCAAAAGAGGTGCAGAAAGAAGAACAGGGGTGCAGAAAGAGGCAAGAGATGTGCAGAAACAGGCAGCAGAGGTCCAGAAAGAGGGAACAGGTTGCAGAAAGAGGCAAGAGGGGTCAAAAAGAAGCAAGTGAGGTGCAGAGAGAGGCAACAGTTGTGCAGACAGAGGCAAGAGAGGTTCAAAAACAGGCAAGAGAAGTGCAGAAAGAGGCAAGAGTAGTGCTGAAAGAAGCAACAGAGGAATAGAAGGAAGCAAGAGAAGTGCAGAAAGAGGCAATTGAGGTGCCGAAAGAGTCAAGAGAAGTGAAGAAACAGACAAGAGAGGTGCAGAAAGAGGCAAGTGGGGTGCAGAAATAGGCAAGAGGGATGCAGAAAGAGGCAAGAGAAGTGCAGAAAGAAGCAACAGAGGTGCAGAAGGAGGCAAGAGAACAGCAGAAAGAGGCAATACATGTGCAGAAAGAGGCAAGAGAGGTGCAGAAAGAGGCATGAGAAGTGCATAAAGAAGCAACAGAGCTGCAGAAAGAGGCAAGAGAACTGCAGAAAGAGGCAAGAGAGTTGCAGAAACAGGCAGAAGAGGAGCAAAAAGAGGGAACAGGTGTGCAGACAGAGGCAAGAGAGGTGAAGAAAGAGGGAAGAGGGGTGCAGAAAGAGGCAATAGAGGTGCAGAAAGAAGCAAGAGCAGTGCAGAAAGAACTAACAGAGCTGCATAAAGAGGTAAGAGAACTGCAGAAAGAGGCAAGAGAGTTGCAGAAACAGGCAAAAGAGGTGCAAAAAGAGGGAACAGGGGTGAAGACAGAGGCAAGAAAGGTGCAGATAGAGGTAAGAGGGGTGCAGGAAGAGGCAAGAGAAGTGCAGAAAGAAGCAAAAGAGGGGCAGAAAGAGGAAAGAGAACTGCAGAAAGAGGTAAGAGAGATGCAGAACGAGGCAAGAGAGATGCACAAAGAAGAAAGAAGGGTGCAGAAAGAGGCAAAAGGGGTGCAGAAAGAAGTAAGAGAGGTGCAGAAAGAAGCAAGGGCAATGCAGAAAGAAGCAAAAGAGGTGCAGAAAAGGCAAAGGAACTGCAGAAAGAGGCAAGAGATGTTCAGAACGTGGCAAGAGAGGTGCACAAAGAGGGAAAATGGGTGTAGAAAGAGACAAGAGGGGTGCAGATGGAGGCAATAGAGGTGCAGAAACAGGCAGGAGAGGTGCAGAAAGAGGGAACAGGGGTGCAGAAAGAGGCAAGACAGGTATAGAAAGAGGCAAGAGGGGTGCAGAAAGAGGCAAGAGAGGTGCAGAAAGAGGGAAGAAGGGTGCAGAAAGAGGCAGGAGGGTGCAGAAAGATGCAAGAGAGGTGCAGAAAGAAGCAAACAAAGTGCAGAAATAAGCAACATAGGTGCAGAAATATTCAAGAGATGTGCAGAAACAGGCAGGAGAGGTGCAGAAAGAGGGAACAGAGTGGAGAAAGAGGCAAGAGAAGGACAGACAGAGCAAAGAGAGGTGCAGAAAGAGGCAAGAGGGGTCAAAAAGAAGCAAGTGAGGTGAAGAGAGAGGCAACAGTGGTGCAGACAGTGGCAAGAGAGGTCCAGAAACAGGCAAGAGAAGTGCAGAAAGAGGCAACAGAAGTGTTGAAAGAAGCAACAGAGGTGTAGAAAGAAGCAAGAGAAGTGATGAAAGAGATAAGAGAGTTGCAGAAAGAAACAAGAGAGGTACATGAAAAGCAAGAGAAGTGCAGAAAGAGGGAAGTGAGGTACTGAAAGAGTCAAGAGAAGTGCAGAAACAGACAAGAGAGGTGCAGAAAGAGGCAAGTGAGGTGCAGAAATAGGCAAGAGGGATGCAGAAAGAGGCAAGAGAAGTGTAGAAAGAAGCAACAGAGGTGCAGAAGGAGGTAAGAGAACTGCAGAAAGAGGCAAGACACATGCAGAAAGAGGAAAGAGGGGTGCAGAAAGAGGTATGAGAAGTGCATAAAGAAGCAACAGAGCTGCAGAAAGAGGCAAGAGAAGTGCACAAAGAAGCAACAGAGCTGCAGAAAGAGGCAAGAGAATTACAGAACGAAGCAAGCGAGTTGCAGAAACAGGCAGAAGAGGAGCAAAAAGAGGGAACAGGAGTGCAGACAGAGGCAAGAGAGGTGCAGAAAGAGGGAAGAGGGGTGCAGAAAGAGGCAAGAGAGGTGCAGAAAGAAGCAAGAGCAGTGCAGAAAGAACCAACAGAGCTGCGGAAAGAGGTAAGAGAACTGCAGAAAGAGGCAAGAGAGTTGCAGAAACAGGCAAAAAAAGGTGCAAAAAGAGGGAACAGGGGTGAAGACAGAGGCAAGAAAGGTGCAGATAGAGGTAAGAGGGGTGCAGGAAGAGGCAAGAGAAGTGCAGAAAGAAGCAAAAGAGGGGCAGAAAGAGGAAAAGAACAGCAGAAAGAGGCAAGAGAGGTGCAGAAAGAGGCAAGAGAGATGCACAATGAAGCAAGAGAGGTGCAGAAAGAATCAAGGGAAATGCAGAAAGAAGCAAAAGAGGTGCAGAAAAGTCAAAGGAACTGCAGAAAGAGGCAAGAGATGTTCAGAACGTGGCAAGAGAGGTGCACAAAGAGGGAAAATGGGTGTAGAAAGAGGCAAGAGGGGTGCAGAAGGAGGCAAGAGAGGTGCTGAAACAGGCAGGAGAGGTGCAGAAAGAGGCATGAGAAGTGCATAAAGAAGCAACAGAGCTGCAGAAAGAGGCAAGAGAATTGCAGAAAGAAACAAGAGAGGTACATGAAAAGCAAGAGAAGTGCAGAAAGAGGCAAGTGAGGTGCCGAAAGAGTCAAGAGAAGTGCAGAAACAGACAAGAGAGGTGCAGAAAGAGGCAATTGAGGTGCAGAAATAGGCAAGAGGGATGCAGAAAGAGGCAAGAGAAGTGTAGAAAGAAGCAACAGAGGTACAGAAGGAGGCAGGAGAACTGCAAAAGGAGGCAAGACACGTGCAGAAAGAGGAAAGAGGGGTGCAGAAAGAGGCAAGAGAGGTGCTGAAACAGGCAGGAGGGGTGCAGAAAGAGGCATGATAAGTGCATAAAGAAGCAACAGAGCTGCAAAAAGAGGCAAGGGAATTGCAGAAAGAAGCAAGAAAGTTGCAGAAACAGGCAGAAGAGGAGCAAAAAGAGGGAACAGGGGTGCAGACAGAAGCAAGAGAGGTGCAGAAAGAGGGAAGAGGGGTGCAGAAAGAGGCAAGAGAGGTGCAGAAAGAAGCAAGAGCAATGCAGAAAGAACCAATAGAGCTGCAGAAAGAGGAAAGAGAACTGCAGAAAGAGGCAAGAGAGTTGCAGAAACAGGCAAAAGAGGTGCAAAAAGAGGGAACAGGGGTGAAGACAGAGGCAAGAAAGGTGCAGATAGAGGTAAGAGGGGTGTAGAAAGAGGCAAGAGAAGTGCAGAAAGAAGTAAAAGAGGTGCAGAAAGAGGCAAGAGAACTTCAGAAAGAGGCAAGAGAGGTGCAGAAAGAGGCAAGAGAGGTGCAGAAAGAAGAAAGAAGGGTGCAGAAAGAGGCAAAAGGGGTGTAGAAAGAAGCAAGAGAGGTGCAGAAAGAAGCAAGAGAGGTGCAGAAAGAAGCAAAATAAGTGCAGAAATAAGCAACAGAGGTGCAGAAATAAGCAACAGAGGTGCAGAAACAGGCAAAAGAGGTGCAAAAAGAGAGAACAGGGGTGCAGACAGAGGGAAGAGAGGTGCAGATAGAGGTAAGAGGGATGCAGAAAGAGGCAAGAGAAGTGCAGAAAGAATCAGAAAAGGTGCAGAAAGAGGCAAGAGAACTGCAGAAAGAGGCAAGAGAGGTGCAGAAAGAGGCAAGAGAGGTGCACAAAGAAGAAAGAAGGGTGCAGAAGGCAGCAAAAGGGGTGCAGAAAGAAGCAGGAAGGGTGCAGAAAGAAGCAAGGGGAATGCAGAAAGAAGCAAGTGAGGTGTAGAAAGAGGCAAGAGAAGTGCAGAAAGAAGCAACAGATGTGCAGAAGAAAAAAGCAAGAGAGGTGCAGAAAAAAGCAAGAGAGGTGCAGAAAAAAGGAAGGTGAAGAAAGCGGTAGAGATGTGCAGAAAGAGGCAAGAGTAGTGCAGAAAAAGAAAGAAATGTGCAAAAAGAAGCAAGAGAAATGCAGAAAGAGGCAATAGACATGCTTCTGCACTTCTCTTGCCTCTTTCTGCACCCCTCTTGCCTCTTTCTGCACCTCTGTTACTTCTTTCTGCACTTCTCTTGCTTCTTTCTGTGCCTCTTTTTGCAGTTTTGCCTCTTTCTGCAGTTCTCTTGCCTCTTTCTGCACCTCTGTTGCTTCTTTCTGCACTTCTGTTGCCTTTTTCTGGCCCCCTTCAGCCTCTTTCTGTACCTCCGTTGGTTCTTTCTGCACTTCTCTTGCTTTTTTCCGCATCTCTCTTGCTTCTTTTTGCACCCCTCTTGCCTCTTTCTGCACCTTGCTCACCTGTTTCTGCAACTCTCTTGACTCTTTCTGCAGTTCTCTTGCCTCCTTCTGCACTTCTGTTGCTTCTTTCAGCACTTCTCTTGACTATTTATGCACCCCTCTTGCCTGTTTCTGTACCTCACTTGCCTCTTTCTGCACCTCTCTTGCCTCTTTCTGCACTTCTCCTGCCTCTTTTTGCACCTCACTTGCCTCTTTCTGCAATTCTCTTGCTTTTTTCTGCACCTCTATTGTTTCTTTCTGCAACTCTCTTGTCTCTTTCATCACTTCTATTGCTTCTTTCTATACCTCTGTTGCTTCTTTCAGTACTTCTCTTCCCTCTTTCTGCACTTCTCTTGCCTGTTTCTGCACCTCTCTTGCCTCTTTCTGCACCTCTGTTGCATCTTTCTTCACCTCACTTGCTTCTTTCTTCACCCCTCTTGCCTGTTTATGCACCCCTCTGCCCTGGGGAGCCTACTGCCGGGGCTGATTTCATATAGGGAAACGGGGGCTGCATGGTACCCCATCCTCGAACCCCTAATGGCCCTGCTGAGCCCACCCTTCGGCCGAAAACTGTTGATATGGGTGGGGGGACATCTCGCCACATGTGGCTCGCACTAAAGACAGAAAACAGATCTAAATATAGGCCCTGTACACAGGGTGCAGCATTATTAGCTGCTCCCTGCTGGCAGGAGCAATATCGCCTCCCTCTGGATGCAGGGAGGCGGTTTGAGCAACAGGGCTTTGGAGTTCCTCCCGCCGCCCTCAACAACAATATTGGTAAGTGCCCGGGGTACCCTTTGTTGAGCCGCTCCCCATTTACAATTTTGCCAGACTCTGAGGATGGTATTTCCAAGGCCAATATTTGCCTGGGGATGGGGGCCGCATGCCAACCTTCCTCTTCTTAATGGTGCCAGGCCCCGGTGATGGGTCCATGGGACTGTAATCAGCATGAGAAAGGGAGTCGGATTAGGCCCAAGGGGGATTGGATCTCCGGAGCTGAAATTGGCCCATGAAGGAGGGCAGCATAATCCTTCCCCCATTAACATACAGACTGGGCCTCGGAGATGGGTTTCCCAAGGACCGGAATTGGCCCTGGGAGGGGGCTACATAACCCCCTCCCCCGGTAGAGTTTCACCAAGTCCCAGGGGATGGAGTCCCTGGGGCTGAAATCGGCAGGGGGTAGCTGCGTGCCTCCTCAAGCATACTGCTGGACCCTGGGGGATGGGTTCCCTTGGGCAGGAATTGGTCTGGGTAGGGGAGCCACATGCCCCCTCCCCCTGTAGAATTTTCATCGGCCCGGGGGTATGGGCTCCCCAGGACTAAAATCGTATGCTCCCCTCCTCCTTGGACATGCTGACGGTCTCTGGAGGGTAGGGCCCTAGGGATTATAATCGGCTCAGGGAGGGGGCCCCATGCCCCGCATGCCCTTCTCCCCCTGAAAAATTGTGGGCAGTCCCTAAGGGATGGTTGTCCCGGGGCCAAAATCGGCCCGGGAGGGGGGGGCTGCAGGCCTCTTCCACCTTCAAAATTGCACAGGCATCAGAGGATGAGGCCCCAGGGGCTTTGACCGGGGGTCATGTGCTCCCTCTGCATAAAAATTCCAAATAAGCCCGGGGAGGCGGGCTGTATGCCCCCTACCAATATCACCGAGCCCAGGAGGATGGGGTCCATGTGCCATAGTTTTTCAGGGGAGGGGTACGGTGTGCCCTCCCAGAAAAATCCTGCAGAGCCTGTTAAAATGGTAGCTGTATGGGTGAGTGAATGGCTGTGTGAGTAGCTGTATGGGTGAGTGACTGGTTGTGTGAGTGGCTGTAATGAGTGAGTCAGTGGGTATGTGTCAGTAGTTGTATGTGCCTATGAATGGGTAAGTGAGTGGTTGTGTGGGTGTGTGAGTGGATAAATGAGAGGTTTTATGGGGGTGTGAGTTGGTGTGCGAGTTGTTCTGTGGATGTACGAGTGAAATCTGAGCTGAACTATAACGAACCTGTAATCTTTGTTTTTTTCCAGTGGATTTCTGTTTTTTAAATTCTATTTCCTTACTATAACTTCCCCGTAACCTTTGTTTTTTTTCAGTGAATTTGTAAGGTTTTTAATGGTATTTCATATTTATGACGTCCCTTTACCCTTTGTTTTTTTAGTTAAATTCAAAGGTTTAAAAAAAAAAATCCAAACTGTAACCTGTAACGTTTGAGAGTCGGTGTGTGAGTGGCTGCATAGGTCGGTGAGTGGGGGTGTAAGTGGCTGTATGGGTCTGTGAGTGGGAGTGGCTGCATAGGTGTGTGAGTGGCTATATAGGTCACTGAGAGGGGTGTGTGGCTGTATGGGTCAGTGACTGGGTGTGTGAGTACTGCATGGTCCTTTGAGTAGCTGTGTGAGTGTCTGGTTGTATAAGTGAGTGGGTGAATAGTTTTGAGGGTATATGAGTGAGTGGATTTGTGAGTTGTTTAATGGGTTTGTAAGTGGCTGTATGGGTCTGTGAGAGGATGTGTGAGTGGCTGTATGGGTCAGTGACTGGTTATGCAAGTGCTATACGGGTGTGTGAGTGGGTGTGTTAGTGGTTTTTTGGGTATGTGAAGAGCTGTATGGGTCTGTGAGTGGCATACTACTAAGGTGGACAGGGCAGAGCAAAATGGGTGATGCCTCCAGGTGATTTGCACTTTTGCATACTCATAGTCAGTTAAAGGGAGAACCATGGACTCACCAAGAAAGAACCCACTTGAGACAGTCACTGCAGATTGTGCTTCAATAGATCAACAATGCATTCACCTTTGCCAAGAAATTCAGATCATTTTTCAATGTGGATGCTGAGAAAACACACTTGCTTTGCCTTCCCCAAGCCCAGGAAGTTAGGATCATTTGTCCTTTACAGAAGTGGAGCTTTAACTGGGGCACCTGCTATGTTCATATTTGTAAGTGCATCCCGTTGAGGTATAATTTCTGTGAAATAAGCATCAGGGCCAAAAAGGAACCTCGTCTGCCCTTTTATCCTACAAGAGTCCACAGTTTTGTACAAAGTGTCTTTCCAACTTGAGAACTTTCTATTAGTTAATAAGTAAGTGCTATCTCGTTGGGTAAATGTCCAGTGCATATTCCACACTACAGTTGCATAATGGACAATGCAGAAATGTCTCCAGCAACCTTGTGAGTGTTTTGGCAATGTGATTGTTCCTCGTGCGTCTTCATCCAGAAATCTGTGATAACATGAATTTTCATATAGAGAAGACAACAACACTACAAAGAGGTGAATCTCCACCAAACAAGGGTACTTCCTCTTAACTATATAAAGCAAGAGTTTCATTGTTTAGTGGATGTGTACTCATATTCCTCTGCATTAAGAACACTTCACCAAAGAGGGGGCCTTTGGTAAGCTGTCCACCATCCTGGCAAAAGGCGGGAAGACTTTTGCATAGTACTAAGGTGAATGGGGCACAGCCAATCGGGTGGAGCTTCCAGGTGATTTTACATATTTGCCTACCCATAGCAATTTAAAGGGGGGATGAGGCCAAGCAGCCCCCTACCCAGGGCTGATTTTGGCAAAAGTACCTCACCCCCTGGGGTCTGGCCAAGAATTAATGTCAGAGGGAGGGTGTGCGACCCTCCTCCCTGGGTAGATTTTGGCCTTGGGGACCCCATTCCTGGCAAAATAAGGCTGGGTGCCACGGTGCACCCAGTGTACACTATCGGTGGCTGCGGGGGGAGCCCCAATGCCCCCGCAGTCCCTGCCATCTCCCTGCCTCCAGCAGGAGCTGGCATTGCTCCTGCACATAGGGAGCAGACAAAAATGCTCCTCTCTGCATGCAGAAGCAATACTTTCATCAGTTTTCCTGCCCACTGTGATGAAAAGTCAGCTCCCAGCAAATAGGTGAACTTTCCCTGCTCCTGCCTGCTGGGAGTGAACTTACAGTATGCTCTTGCTTGGCATGAGCTGTCATCCGCTGACTCGAAGTGGATGGTCTCCCTGTCACAGTCTGCTTGAAGGTAAGACACTTCGTAATCCGGACGGGGAAACCTTGTCTGTGCTTCTCACCATGGCGCCATCAAGGTGCTCAGCAAATGGCTGGCAGAATCGATGGGACTCCAGCAGGCTTTTGCTCAGCAACCCACCAACATCATAATACTGCAGGCATACCACCAACTAGGCAGACTGGGAATCCGACGCCACCACGACTGCAAGACCTAGAACGCCAAGATTGAAATCAGGCCCTAAGTCATATGGGCTACACCTACAACCAACAAAGTACAGCAATGGAAAATGTGAAATGGAAATGTACCAAATATTATTCTAATGCAGGCTATGAGAAGGAGACTGTAGGAGAGTAGGATCTGCTTCACATGGGTACCCCCACTTTTTGCTGATGCTTCACTGTTTTTCGACCTTAGTCTGGCTGGGGCCCTGCTAATCAGAACCCCAGCCTAGCTGCTTCCTCTCTAAAATGGTTTCCATGTGCCTTAGGCACATCTCTGATTGGAATCTGGAGTGCCCTTATAAGTCCCTAGTATATGGTATACTATGTACCCAGGGCATAGGTACCTCAGAGGCCTACCAGGGGCTGCAGCATGTATTGTGCCACCCCTGGAAGGCCATCCAAAATGACACCACAGGTCTGCTACTGCAGCCTGGGTAAGGTGGTGCATGCACCCCTTACTGTGATCTAGAGCTACCTATATCACTACATACATACACACATATAAACCTATAAGTCACTCCTATGGCAGGCCTTTATCAATCCTGAAGGCAGAGTGCGTGGTTCCTATGTGAGAGGGTGCCCCTGCATGAGCTGGGCCCCTCTGCAGCGTTTGGAGACCCTTCTCTGATGCTGTTTGTAGTGCAGCCCGACCATATACTCTTAAGCGCATTATAACCTCGCGTTAAATGCTAACTTTGGGATGGCTGCACGGAAACATGTCGTGTTTGGTGTCAAACATCTTGGAATACTACCCCCCGACAGTTCTGGCGGCGGGGTAGCATTCCACCCTTCTAGAGGGAAAGACATGTGCACACCGGTATACCCGGTACTGACTTTCCAGAGCCCTGGCATCACAAAATGGATGCCGCTGCCACGAACACGAGTCTGGCCTCCTGCTGCTGACCAAAACTCCGGCAGGGAGGCCTGGACAATAGGTTTCCTGTCCCAGGGAGGTGTGACCACCTCCCCAGACAGGGATAGTGTGTATTGGGGCTGGGCGGGAGCAATCTCGGGTGCTTTGAAGCCCTGCACTGGGGGCACACTTGGTGTCCCTGTGCATACCCCAGTTCAAACCGGCTCAGGGCTTCCAGCCCCTGCTCTGTGCGAAACTGGACAAAGGGAAAGGGGTGTAACCACCCCTCTGCCCTCACCCTCCCATAGGTGGGACCACAGAGTATGTCCAACCCCTACCTTAGGTATAAGTAGGGGACCCCAGTCCTTAGGACTTTAGATTTACCTGGACGAAACTCTGATACAGAATCCTGGACCTTCGACGCTCTACTTTAAGATTAGAGGACTGAAGAATCTCCCTTGGGGTCAAGGGTGACTCCCCTGCTTGGCAGGCACCAAAGAAGCAATTGTCCGGTCTGCATCGCTGAAGCTCCTGTCGGACGCCGAAGTCTTTGCATCACCAGAGGTGGATTTCCAGACTTCCCCGAGGCTGCCCTGAGTCCCCAGCAAAGCTGAGGCCCGTAGCTGTCGTGGGTAACGGGGAACCGTGACCCCTGGACACTAAACGCATTTGCAAGTGCATCCTCTTCTGGGTCTCCACGAAGTCGTGCTTTGGGCTCCGAGTAGCCCCAGCCTCCAGCACCAACTGTACCGAAGATCACTGGCCTCCACTCCAGGAGTGTCCTGTGAGCCAGCTCCACGTGCATCGACTTGAGGCTCCTTTGCGGTCGCTAGTCCGTTGGCTAGTAGGCCCTCCCGAAGGCCAATCTTTTTCTGCTTGGGCTCCCTGGTTGCTCCAGGCGTGCCCTGACTTACCCTCGCTGGGTGAGTCCCACAGACCTTGCTGGTCTGCAACATCGTCCTTCTTCTATTTCCATGAGACTTGCCGTTGCCAAGGCTTGTTGGGTCCAATCCGGTCACCGACACCCCTGCAATCGACAGACGTCGTGGGACAGCTCGAATCCAGCTCCTGGTCGTCGTCGACTCCTCCTGGACCTCGTGGCTGAAGAGTCAAGACGACCGTCAACCTACCTGAAGCACTCGACATCGGTGGGCATCTGCTCATCGCCTTCCTGGTCACTGGCTAGTGACCCAGACTCTGCACCCCTCTGCTTTCAGGTTCTTCAGAACTTCGATCCACCTTTGGATCCACCCGAACACTTTCGACTTGGCCGCCAGCAGCACTTTGCAGCAGATCGCCATTGAAAGCGACGACGAAACCCGACCCCGAAAGACACCTATGCACCCGGCTCCCCTGGGTGAGGTAACTCGAGTACTCCGGTGCTCCCATGGGTATTGACACTAGAACAGCCTAGTTCTCAAAGGGTTTGCTCCAAGTCCTCCTCTAGTGTCCCTTTTCTTTTAAATTCAAATCGCGACTTTCCCCATAGAAGTTAACGGTGGTTCGCGGCTGTGTTCATACACTGCACGCGCCCCCGTGGGTCCCCTGTGTCACTGCCTTGGGTGGTTCCTTGTGGTCCAAGCACTTCTATAGGCTCTAGGCCTTGTGTCTAGCTCAGTCGTGGTTCTTATACCACTTTATTGGTATATGGTTTGAGTACGCCCTGGGGCTCAAACGTGTATTTGTGCTATTACTGTAGATAACTAACTTATAACTTATGTACTTCGAACTCTAGCCTCATAAAGAGACTAGAGGGGTGTGTTTAGTAATAAATACATATATTTTGAATATATACCTGGTGTGGTCCTCTTTCATTTGGTCACTCAAGAGATTATAGACTGGTAAAACAAGCTGCTTTACATTCCTTCAACACTTAGCCTGAAGGCTGCTCTCCATAGCTACCACTAGGATAGCTTTCAATAAAGGTCGTCTTTAACCTATCTCCAATAAGGGGTTGTTTGGACTGGTGCAAGGTGCCCACTATAATTAGTGGACAGCATATGCCAGGCCAACTTCTCACAGAGACTACAAAAGATGATGTGTAATTAATGTAAGGGAACACCCCACACCCCAAATGTGACTGAAGGAGAAGTACGGGAGGTATGGCAGGATGTAAGAGAGACAAGCTCTAGCTCCCAGGAGCTCACAACCTATTCCTACGGATTTAGTAGGACTGTATACTAAGTCAACAAAATGTCACAACAAAGAGACTGAGTCTACTAATATTATCAGTAAATGTTGTTTTTTGGCTTGCACAGTGGTGGAGAAAGGGGGCATGGCTTCCAACAACTC
This sequence comes from Calotriton arnoldi, assembly GCA_963921515.1. Classification (NCBI taxonomy): domain Eukaryota; kingdom Metazoa; phylum Chordata; class Amphibia; order Caudata; family Salamandridae; genus Calotriton; species Calotriton arnoldi. The sequence goes on from CAWUFW010018039.1 coordinate 54,266, forward strand.
TCAGCAATCCCACTGTGTGGGACTTACTGGAGGTAACAGGAGGGGTAGTTGGCCCCGTAACACACTCTGGAGCCAAGGGGACTTCATCCCCCAATCAGCAGTGCGCCAAGAGGCATGTTTGCAGAGTGGTGGAAAAAGGGGGTGTGGCCTCCGAAGTCCTCCCAGCAATCAGGCTGTGTGGGACTTACTGTAAGTAACAGGAGGGCTTGGTGGCCCTCAAGGACCCTCTTGAGCAAAGGGGACTTCCTACCCGAACCAGCAGTGCGCCAGGAGGCACGTTTGTAGAGTGGTGGAGAAAGGGTCGTGGCCTCCAAAGCCCTCTGAACAATCAGGCTTTGTTGGACTTACTGGAGGTAACAGGGATTTCTTGGCCCCTAAGGACACTCTAGAGCCAAGGGGACTTCATCCCCCAACCGGCAGTGCACCAGGAGGCACGTTTGCAGAGTGGCGGAGAATGGGGGTGTCTCCAAAAACCTCTAAGCAATTGTGCTGTGTGGAACTTACTGGCGGTAACAAGAGGAGTTGTTGGCCCCCAAGGACGTCCTTGTGGGTCAACTACCCCTCCTGTTACCTTCAGTAAGTACCACACTGCAGGATTGTTCAGAGGTCTTCCTGGCCCGCCCTCTTTCTCTACCACTCTGCAAACACGCCTCCTGGCGCACTACTACTTGAGGGGTGAAGTCCCCTTGGCTGCTGAGGGTCCTTGGGGGACAAACAACCCCCTTCTGTTACCTCCAATAAGTTCCACACAGCAGGATTGCTAAGAGGTCTTCGAAGGCCACACCACCTTTCTCCACCACTCTGTAACCATGTCTCCTGGTGCACTACTGGTTGGGGAATGAAGACCTCTTGGATGCTGAAGGACCTTGGGGGCCAAGAAGCCCTTATGGTACTTTCTGTAAGTCCAACACAGCAGGATTCCTGAGAACTGCTCAGAGGCCCTGCCCCCTTTATCCACCACTCTGCAAACACCATTACTACTTAAAAACATAATAGTTAGGCTCCAGTTTTACTCATACAAAACCAGTGAAATTCAGCAGTTATAATTAGCTGAGCTAACTATAACTCACACCCCAGCAATGCACTGCTTATGAACTCACATGTTACATCACTCATGGCATGGTCAGGGACATCACTGATTACATCACTGATGACATCTTAAATGACAACACTGATGACATCATCCACAAAATCACTAACACACCCACTCACACCCCCATAAAACCTTTCATACACCCACTCCCAATCCAACACAACCAATCACAAACCCATTCACAGACCAATACCAGTACTTACAAACCCACTCACTGATTCATAGATCTACATACACATCTACTGACTCACCCATACAGTCACTCATCGACCTACACACTCGCTAACACAGCCACTGACATATCCACTCATACACCCATACAGCCACTCACACACTGAGTCAGTCACCCATAGAGCTACTCACACACCTACTCATTCACCCATACAGTCAATCACACAGCCACTTACTCACCCATACAGTTACACACACACCCACTTACTTACTCATACAGATACTAACACATACTCACTCACCTATACAGTCACTGACACAAGCACACACTCACCCATACAGCCACTCTCACATTCACTCACTCACCCACCCATACAGTCACTCATATACCCCATCACTCACTATACTGCCGTTCGCATACCCAGTTACTCATCCATATACCACTGACATCCACTCACACACACAGCTATACAAATACTCACTCACCCATACAGCCCCTCACACACACACTCACTCATCCATACAGGCAGCCACACAAACCCTCATCCACCCACACAGACACTCAGACACCCATACAGGTACTCAGACAACCAATCTATCACCCATACAGCCACTCACCTACCCACTCACACCCACATACAGCCACTTAGACATCAACTGACAGACTGATACAAACATTCACACAACCAGTCACTCACCCATACATTCACAAGACACCTAATCACTCACTAGTACAGTCAGTCATGCACCCACTGAATCATTCATACAGGCACTAATACACCCACTGATTCACCAATACACCTTGGTATATATATTTAACACTCACAGTCACAGGATGTCATCAGTGATGTCATCATTGATGTCATTGACTATGTCATGATTGATGTAATATGTGAGGTCATAAGCAGTGCATTGACGGGGCATGAGTTATAGTTATCTCAGCTGACTATAACTGCTGAATTACACTGGTTTTGTACGAGTGAAACCTGAGCCTAACTATAACATCCCTGTAACCTTTGGATTTTTCAGTGAATATATCTATCTATTGATCTATACATACACCCATCTGATTCCATCCACCAACTATTAGGAGCCAAAGCGCCACTCCAGGGATTATGAGCTCACAACTCATTTATTTGTTTAATTTTCACAAAATACGCACATGAATTAAATGACATGAGCAACACGTTTCAGCTGTCGCTTTCTAATGAACCAAAATGGTAAAAGAGATTGTCACGTTCTAGCTCGGCGTGGATGGCACTGTGCCCATCCTATGCCTAACAATTTTGCTTGAAAATAGGCATTTGAGGTGAGCAGATTCGCTGGTGTTGTAGGGTGCTCTATATAGACCTGCTCTCCACCTTAACTTGGGAACTACTCAGAGTTCTTTGCTTTCTCTTTTTCATAATTTATGTGGCACTCTAAGACTAAAAGGGTATTGTTTTGACTTAACCTTGGTGCTCCTTTGTGTCTTGACAAAGCTATATCTCTCTGAAGAGCTCATGACACATTATGAATCCAAAGCTGTAATATTGGGCCTGGAGTGGTAAAAGGCTTTTGCCATTTTTCATCTTGGCATGGATGTCCCTAGCTGATCCTATGCTTAAAGACTTTGATGCAAAAATGGTAAAAGACTTTGTCATTTTCTAGCTCAGCGTGGATGGCACTGTACTAATCCTATGCCTAGAACCTTTGCTAGAAAACAGACATTTGAGGTGAGCAGATTCAGTGTCGCTGGTGTTGTAAGGTGCTCTATATAGGAGCTGCCCTCAACCTAAACTTTGGGAACTACCCAGAGTTTCTTGCTTTCTCTTTTGCATAATTTATGCAGCACCCTAAGCCTGAGATGGATTTGTATGATATATACATATGAATATAATTAACTGCACACAAACTTACCTTAAATATACTTACTTTTGTGGTAAAGGCATTGCATGGAAAATACATCATTGTCTGTTCCCTCCAGACACTGCTGTCTCACCACACCACACAACACCAAGAGGGCGTTCTCCTGTGCTTCCTGAATTTTTTTATGCACTTACCCATACCCAAAGCCCTCTGCACCCGCACTGATAACACCCAACACCCCACTCACATAACACTCCCCACTTGCATGCATGCTTCTCAATACCCACTGATTCACCAAACACACCACAGAGTTCTGGGACCTGCTGCACGACAACGCTCTAGATAAACTTTTCCTCATGGAAACCTGGGTGAACCCTGCATCCGCACCTGACATCACCACAGCCATCACCCTGTGTATAAGATCACCAGGCAAGATAGACTTCACAAGCCCAGAGGTGGAATCAACATCATCCACAAGAAAAACATCAGCTGCACAGCCTCAACAGACACCTCATCCTCCATCATGGAACACCTGTTATTCAAGATCCATGTGACAGTCAACTTCACCCCAAGTGGAATTCTCACCTACAGACCACAAGAACTGCGCACCAGCTTCACTTCCTGCGTCATTGACACTGTCACACCACTCACCCTCGACACTAACCATTACAACCTACTCAAAGACCTGAACTTCCACCTGGAAGACCACGCCGACCCTAACTCAAAAAGCACTCATCAAAGACCTTGGAAACATGGGCCTCACTCAATGAGTAAAGGAACCTACCCACACTGCAGTACACATCCTGGATTCTATTTTCACCACCTTTGATAACATAAAGTTGAGGAGCCCACACCAATGTCCTGGACAGACCACTCCCTCATCAAGTTTGGCATCCCTGTGCTTGTCAAATGCACATGCACCAACACCAGACCAGACCGCAGACACTGGAAAAGCATCACTGACAAAGACTGGAACACCGCTCTTAACACCCATCGACCTGAACACAGCAACAGCCTCCCCAAAGCCATCAAGAATTTCAACAATTGATCACCTCTGGCACTGACTCCCTAGCCCCCCTCAAACACTGCAACACAGCAAGAACTAGACCCCAGGCCATTTGGTTCATGGAGGAACCCAGACTGATGAAATACAACTACAGATAACATGAGCGCAAACGCATAATGAACCTGGAAATACAGATGGGAGCATATTCAAATCCGCCCTGAGACACTTTCATCAAATGATGCGGAACACCAAATGTGCAGCTCTGACGGACCTCATTGTTGCCTGTACCAACAGAAGCAAAGAAATCTTTGCCATTGTAAAGTATTTTACCTTACCAGTGGCTGACTCCAACTTGATCTCCCTCTCTCAGGACCTCTGCAAAAATCTCTCTTAATTCTACAGCTACAACATCACTGCCATTTACAGCCTCTTCAATCTAAAAAAATGCCCAATAGATAGCCAAACGCCTTCTGATCTTATCTAAAAATCATTGCTACCCATATTGTCTCATCCTCACCCTTAAAGAAACTGTTGCCACCATGAAGTCTATCTACTCAGGGTCCCCATCAGACCTCGGACCCCACCATGCCTACTGTAGAGGCCTGCACCCTACCAGCATCAGGCTCACACCCATTCTGGATGCCTCTACCGCTTCTGTGACTTTCCCAGACACTTGGAAACGTGCAACTATCCTCCCACTGCTGAAGAAACCCTCCGCTGACCCATCAACACTTGCTAACTAGAGGTCGATCTCATTGCTACCATTTCGGCAAACAAGAGTTGACAGTTTCAAATGTGAGTGTTCATCATATGTGCACATAAAGGTAGAGGTAACCTCTCACTGGTGCCCCCCTGGAGGCGCCCAGCAGGGCCACTAACATCAGCACTCTGGAAGCCTCATGCAGAGCCCAAACAGTGGACCCGGCTAGTACTGATACATGGGAGACCAGCACAACTGGGTGCACAGAGAAAATGCACATACAATAGCCCTCAGTGGACGTCCCAACAGGGGTGCCCCACAGCTTCCCAAGGTGCAGATGCTGTGAACCATCTTAACTTCTTGAAAGAGAGGTGGGCAGATGAGGATATGGCTGCTGTAGGCAGTTTAAGACCAGCGCCCACTCCCACAACCACTGACTGTGCAGCCCCCAGTGAATTCGGTGAAGGGCACTATGCTGTGGGATCAGAGCACAGTCCAGGTGGCTGGCTGTACTTGTTACCCACCACCCCCCACACCCTCCCCCCATGTGGTGGACAGGAGGAGATATGGCTGGTGAAAGGATCATTGTGATGCCTACAAACAATGATGGAGCCAGACCAGGGTCAGGGCAAAGTGAGACAATGCACTGTAACAAAACAAATGTGCTGTACCCATGCCTGCACTAGGGTCAGCGCACTAGCTAAAGACGGACAAGCTGTTGGAGGTCTGCCTTTGATTGTGGAGGTGGCAACTGACCTGGCCTTCAAGGGGGACTAGATTCCCCTGGATGGCAGATGCACAGAATGACTGCCATGACCACCAACAGGGGGATGCCTCGGAGGACCTTTGGATACCCTTTCCCTCCTTCAAAGTGGAACTCTGAGGCAGTGCATAATTTAAGCCCTTGGTATCCAGCGCTCACCAGCTCTTTAATGTCAACAACAGTACTTATGAGTCTGCTTCACAGGGGCAATGTTGGTTTGAATTGGAGATGAACACAACAACAGTTGTATATTAGTTCAATATTCATTACAATGACTAATACCTGCCTCCCATGCCGTTCATATAGCTTTAGAGATTGGCATTTATCCCAAATCTAACTCCTGATGGACAATCTTTCACTGCGAGTTAGCCAGAGGCCTAGGTTTTCACAGTTCTTGACTGCCAGAGGTGTGTGCGACCCCTTCCAGTAGCCAAGTTGCTGCCAACACAGAAAGCACCTAGGCAGGAAGTGCCTTTCGGAATTGGCCCCAGGAAGGAGGAAAAAACCTCTCAGATGGAACCAGGGCGCCGATGGAACTTCGAGGAAAGACACAAGCCTGAGGACCCAACCAACAGGAGATGACTTGGGATTATGGAAGGAGCCAAGGAAAGAGTGAAGAGCTGGAATGGCTGGAAGATTCCTGGAGGAGCCAAATAAAGTCTTGAGCGCTAGAGCCAAGGAAAGAGTGAAGAGCTAGAATGGCTGTAAGATTCCTGGAGGAGCCAAGGAAAGGCTGGAGCACTGGAACACACCGCAGGAGACCTTGAGCGTTGCGACACAAGGAGATAATGGAAAACCCTTCCATATAAAGATCCAGGACAGAAATTACATCATCATGATGGATTGGGAACGTCCTACTGGAAAGAATACACAAGTATTACCTGTCCCCGAAATTCTATCCAAAGGATTCTGGGAAGAAGAAAGAGGAGAAACATGAGGACGCCAAGGGTGTCTCCCAACATATCCCCCAAGGAGAGGGCCGACATCCAAGAGAGCACCTGCAGACTGGCCGCCTTGAGGTAAGTGGGTTTAGGGCCTGCAGTAGCCCACCAGTACCTCCACAGTCCCTCCGGCTCCCTGAGAGCTTGCGTTCCGCCCACTGTTGGGAGCCGGCCTTGGGTGGGGTGCAACCGGAATGGTCTGAATTGTCTCACTTGTAGGAGTGTGATGGTTAGTAGTTGTGTTGTTTCTGTCATTGGCGGTTCTGGCTGGGGTGACCTGAACAAAGGCCCTGGCACTTATGTTTTTTACAAATTAAACACTGCTCTCAGGAGTGCAAAGAAAATGAGCTCCCCTCATGTGGTAAGAAAGAAATAGAGAGATACAACACTAGTTACTGAATAAATCGGTAAACTATAGCAGGGCATGGAACCAAAGAGACAGTAAAGAGACGTCATGAAATAAAATGAAGGGGAGGAAGCGTAAAGGGGGAAAGAGGTGAGATGAAAGAGGCAATTAAACGAATAGGGAAGAGGATAATGGGCTCTACAGGTAAGATACTCAGGCAGATTGCGTGTAGTTGTGTACACAGTAGCACTGCTCCTGCCGCGTGCAGCCTGTGACATGAGACAATTTTATTCTGCACTGCCCCCAGTCTGGCACGTGTTCTAAACTCGCACCAGAAACACCTGTCCGTGTGAAACTAAACCCGTGAAGGAAAATTAAACAGAGGGTGAGGGAGGCTTTAAATTAAAACAGTGCAGCAGTTCCTGGAGAGCACACGGGAAAATCCTGCAGCCTGGGTGCAGCAGGGCTCAGTCCTCACACATTGTGAGAACCAGACCATCCCAGCACACTCCTTTTACAATACTTACGCTCCAACCCGGCGTTGCAATGTGCTATGAAAGAGGGGAGGGAGGGGGAGGGTTAAAATAACACAAGAGTTTCCTGCATGGGTTCTATATAAAGGCTCCCACATGCCTCGGACTGGCAGTCTGTCAGTAGGGGGAGAAGACAGAGAACAAGGAGAAGACACCCAGCATAACAGCCAGGAAGACAAACGCGAAAACGCAAACCTACACCGAAAGGGGAGCACTCCAACGTCAACATGAACACCTTCGATCCTTCCAAAGAGATTCCCCCGTCATTCAACCCTGGATATTCCACAGTGTATGGAGCTGGACCCATGCCTGGGGTCAATGCGGCGTCTGAGACGGTGGTGACGACTCAGCCAACGGTGATTGTGGTCCCGGCGCGTGCCTACGAGACGGACTACCTAGCCTACTCAATATTCACAATGCTCTGCTGCTGCCTGCCCATCGGAATAGGGGCTCTTATCTACTCCATCAAAGTAAGTGTGTAAACAATTATCTCCCCCTGTGCTTAAAGTGGGATGAAAAAGGTGGAGCAGAGGTCCCCAAAGGGGCGTGGCCCAAAAAAAGCTTAACTAGGATCATTTCCAAGAGGCGTGACTTGTGTAATTAAGAGTGTGACTTAAAACTTGAAAACTAAAATCCTGTGCATCACACAGCGTGCCACCTGTCCAATATTTGGGTGTTTTCTGTGAGTTTTCTGTTATTGCATCCAGACATGTCATATGGCAGCAAACATATATACTGAAGCAAGCCAAACCTATTGGCTTTGCCAATGATAGTTAGCTGTACCAAATAAATAAACAAGAACTATTTGTTGTGAATAATTCCGATTGGTATATTTGTGACCATTACACTGTTGCATAAAAAAAACAGCAGAAACACAATATCTTGAAAAATGCAAATCCTCTTAGGGAATACAAGATGATGTAAAACCTGAATTGTGCACAGGGATTGTAAAGCTGACATGCAATACATAGAGGGTTTTTACAGACGGGTAAAATATTGATCAGTGTTTTGTATGTATCTATGTATATGGTGTTTCTATAGCACAAACATAGCCAAAAGTCAGTGCAGTCGTGTACAGGGTCAAAGAGTCTCCATGTAATCGGGGAGGATGCTTAGTGACTTGAGAAGTAGAGAAGTGAGTCTTGAACACTTTCCTAAATTAGAGAAGGAGTGGTCCTTACAGATATGGTGATGTTGTTCCAGATTCAGGTTGAATAGATGGAAAGCATCTGCTGTCTTGTTTATTTGTTTTTACACTTCCTAGTCTGCAGTTTGATGTTGTACTGGCTGTGGGTGTGCCGAGAACCACCAGAGATGGTGAGCTTGTCTGCAGATAAGTGGGGGTGCTAGACATAATGGCTTTATAATTGATGCAGCTAGTTTTGAAGATTGTGCGGTTCAGCAAGGGAAGCCCATGGGCTCCCATCAGGCTGGGGGCAATGCGTTTATATTTCTTCAGGTCCTGGATAAGATGTGCTGTGGCGTGTAGCACACTTTTAAGGAGTGACATTGTGGAGTCTAGAAGGCCAAGGAGCAGGGCGTTACCACCTTCCAGAAGCAAGGGTACAAGGGCCTGAATTGCAATTCTTAAATCAGTTGCTGGAAGAAACGCTTTCACTTTTGAAGAGAGGGCTGGAACCAGATGGTCTTTGTTTTTTAGGTCGAGCCTAGCGTTGCAGCGCATGCGCTGCTTGCTTTGCGAGGCATGCTGTATTAGGGTATTTTTAGGTCTTGCCTGAGCTAGCGCGCATTCGTTGCAAGACTTAAAGTAAGGGCTTTTTGACTCTAAACACACGCTCGTGCGTGTGCTTTTTTCCCCCACTCACTATTGGCCTTTGCGTGCGTCTTTCTTAGAAAGACTGCACGCAATTGGCCCAAGGCGGGTGCATGTCCCGCCTTCTGTGTCCTATGGCCTAGAGTCCTCGGGAGTGAGCAGCAGTGCGGCCGGGTGCCAGCTGCATACCGCACATTCCTTTCGCGGCCGCGCTTGTTCCAATTATACTTTCTCGTCCTTTTTACTGCTCCCTGCCCTGTGAATGACGTGCGCGCACCCGCTTGTTATATCTTGCTGACTCACTCTTGTGAGTTTATTTCACTTTCCTGTTGAAATAATGTGATGTTTAAGTAGAGGTGATCGGCTGTGAGATAATAAGAGCATCTGAAATTTACAAACAAAAGGAATCGTAACAATGAAGACATACTCGCTCCTGCATGTTGTCAGAGTGGCAAGTCCCTGCTTCCCTCGGATTCTGACTACATATCATGCTTCCTGTTTACATTGTTTCTCTTAAAATTTGTGTGAGTAGGTGGTCTAGCCCTCTGACCTTCGACTTCTTCGCTTGTGAGCACATGCAGGAGGTTTCCACGGCTCCTTAAGTGCTAGGAATGTCAGTCTTAGATCTTGCTTGTTGGCAGCTGCTCGTCATTTCCCAAGCCACTGTTGTCAATTTACAAAGCACTCTTCCTGACGGAGACCGGAAGCGACCCTGGCGGAACTGAGTAATTAGGCATTGTTTTCAGTTTCAAGTTGATGCCAAGTTCTCAGAGTGGTAAGGTTAATGTTTTTGTAATGCATTCGAACACACATTGACAAAGCAAAAAGTTTTGTTTTTTGTGTGTTTAGAAATGTTTCCGAAGCATTAGCAAGGATTAAAAGACTGAAAAAAATGCCCAGCAGCAGCAGCCAATTTCTTTGCAAACAAATCCTTCCTTAAACACTTTTGCCCACATGTATGACAAGACACATGTTAGATAGAGTTTACGGAACAGCAGCGCAAGCTCGATTTGCACATAGGAAAAAGGCACCAGGCTAGTAGCAACAGTGTATCTGTCTTCATACAGACAACATAGGAACTGCACAGCACGACCAAGTGCTTGTTTTCTTCAAATAAAGCACCTACAAACGATACAGCAACAATGCAAACCTCTCAAATGCACAAGTAAGAGGTACATCACGACAACACAAGATAAATGGGAGAGAGATGCTCAGCAACGAAAACAACACATGCTGCGAGCACCGTGAACCAGACGGGGAGGCAGTGAACATTCTGTAAAATGAAATGATGGCCACTCTTTGTTTCATGTCATCCTCTTCATTGCTGTGAAGAGACCATCTTCCCAGTGCCAACTATTCCAGCAGCTGTTGCACTACTCCATGATCACTGCAACAATGGAAGGGCTCTTTTGCAAAGCAAAGGAAGTTAGGGAAGAATGTGTGATGTGGTTTGTCATTTCCAGCCCCAGGGCCCAAAAATTCTATATTTTTCCTCTGACGGGACTAATACATGCTGCCAAATCAATATTAAAATGTTGGTAATTTTTAAAGCACAGGTTGTATTCTCCTGAAGTATGTAATCACCAAATAATTGTATCCATTTTACTTCCCTGACATCTACTCCTTGACTTCCATTGTACAGCGTTTCAGAATAGCAGCATTCTAGGTATGAATCACAGAAATTTTCACGTAAATAAAAAGATGTAAGAATTTTTCAGATATTGATCCCCACAGGTGTTTGACATGATGGGGGTCAGAGATGGCCTTATTCTAAATGAAGCAAGAATATAATATTTTTATCTCTAATAATTGCAACACGCAAAACACATCCACTTAAAGAATTACACATACTTCATCAAGGCAAATTTGTGAAGTAAAACAAAAGAAAATTGGATTTTCTTCCTGGTGTATATTAGACTACCATTGTTTTCATAGTTGCACAACTACTCAATCATAAACGGCCTGCAGCAAAGGGTGAAGCAGAATTTTATTTTGGCACTTGATTATAGATGATTTCGTTTATTTTAATTGTTTTCGGACATTTTCCGGAAAACACACTTTATTTAATTTGATACACGACTGGCTGACTCAAAAAAGTCTGAGGTTGGCTGTCAGATGACTGAGGCCCGGTCTGGTAACTCCATCCCTTCCTTCACATATTGCAAGAGATGATACCATGATGCCTGTGGCCATTAGGCAACAGTAGGACTTGGACCAATCCCCTTTACTCTCTGGCCACCACATACCACTTCTGTTCCAACTGCTGTCCCCTAGAAAATGCTATTTAACTAGGGATGAAACCTCACCAGAGTGTTCTTAATATATAAAATAAATTAACTGTTCGGCTTTAGGAACACTGGTTTCGTTTTGGAGAACAGCTCACTTCTAATAGAAAATCTGAAGATTCAGGCATGTCCGGAGCATAACATAATTAAATACTACTAAATACAACATACACTGCACACAATACCACTCAGTGCCACATAATTATATGCGACATAATTACACTACATGCAATGCAACATACACTCCAAATAATACCACTCAGTGCCACATAATTACAGGCCACATATTTACACTCTACTAAATACAACATACACTCCCCATAATACCAAACATTACCACATAATTACACACCACATAATTACACTATACACAATGCAACATAAATACACTCCACATAAGTACCACATAATCACACGTCACAATTACACTTTATTCAATGCAACATTAATACACTCCACTTAACCGCTTAACCGCGGCGGCAATTCCGCCGAGGTGCGGCGGTTTTATTGAGTGGGCGGGGCCGCGTCGGCCAACGGACGTGCGCAGCACTACGGAGGTAGTGCTCGCGACGGCCGTTGGCCAACGGGCGCATCGAAGGGGTTAATACCACTCATTGCAACATAAATACAGACCACATAATTACACTCTACTAAATGCAACATAAATACACTCCACATATTACCACTCAGTGCCACATAATTACACGCCACATAATAACACTGTACTCAATGCAACATAAATAATCAATCAATCAATCAAGCATTTGTATAGCGCGCTACTCACCCGGAGGGTCTCAAGGCGCTAGGGGGAGGGGGGTCCGCTACTGTTCGAACAGCCAGGTCTTGAGTTGCTTCCTGCAGGAGAGGTGGTCTTGGGTCAGGCGGAGGTGGATGGGTAGGGAGTTCCACGTCTTGGCAGCCAGGTAGGAGAAGGATCTTCCTCCCGTTGTGGCTCTTCGGATGCGGGGGACGGCGGCGAGGGCGTGGTTGGTCGATCGTAGCTGGCGGGTGGGAGTGTAGAAGGTCAGACGGTCGTTGAGGTATCTGGGGCCTTGGTTGTGGAGAGCTTTGTGTGCGTGGGTGAGGAGTCGGAACGTGATTCTCTTGTTGACGGGGAGCCACTGCAGGTCTCTCAGGTGTCCGGCGATGTGGCTGTGTCGGGGGATGTCCAGGATGAGTCGAGCTGAGGCGTTCTGGATGCGTTGGAGTCTTTTCTGAAGTTTGGCTGTGGTTCCGGCGTAGAGGAGTTGCCGTAGTCCAGTCGGCTGGTGACGAGGGCCTGGGTGACCGTCTTCCTGGTTTCGGTGGGGATCCACCGGAAGATCTTCCGCAGCATGCGTAGGATGTTGAAGCAAGACGAGGAGACGGCGTTGACTTGTCTGGTCATTGAGAGGGAGGAGTCCAGGATGAAGCCCAGGTTGCGTGCGTGGTCCGTTGGTTTGGGTGCGTTGCCCAGGGCAGGGGGCCACCAGGAGTCGTCCCAGGCGGAGGGTGATGATCCTAGGATGAGGACTTCCGTCTTATCTGAGTTCAGTTTCAGGCGGCTGTTCCTCATCCACTCGGCTACGTCCTTCATCCCTTCATGTAGGTTGGTTTTGGCGGTTGTGGGGTCGTTGGTGAGGGAGAGGATCAGCTGGGTGTCGTCGGCGTAGGAGATGATGTTGAGGTTGTGTTGGCGTGCGATGGCTGCGAGGGGGCTCATGTAGACGTTGAAGAGGGTGGGGCTGAGTGATGATCCTTGTGGTACGCCGCAGATGACTTCGGTGGCCTCGGAACTGAACGGGGAGGCGGACTCTCTGGGTTCTTCCGGCGAGGAAGGAGATGATCCACTCCAGTGCCTTCTCTTGGATTCCGACGTTGTTCAGGCGTTGCACTAGGGTGCGGTGGCAGACTGTGTCGAACGCTGCGGAGAGGTCCAGGAGGATGAGGGCCGCTGTTTCCCCGTTGTCGAGCAGGGCTCGGATGTCGTCGGTGGCTGCGATGAGGGCGGTCTCGGTGCTGTGGTTGGCCCGGAAGCCGGACTGTGAGTGGTCGAGGGATCCATTCGTCTCGATGAAGGCGGCCAGTTGTCTGTTGACGGTCTTCTCGATGACTTTGAATACACTCCATATAATACCACTCAGTGCCACATAATTAAATGCCACATATTTACACTGTACTCAATGCAACATAAATAGACTTAACATAATACAACTCAGGACCACATAATTACACGTCACAAAATTACTCTATTCAATGCAACATAAATACACTCCACATAATAACACTATGGCACATAATTAGACACCACATAATTACAATATACTCAATGCAACATAAATACAATCCACAAAATACCACTCAGTGCGACAAAGTTACACGCCACATAATTACACTCTACTCAATGCAACATAAATACACTCCACATACCACTCAGTACCACATAATTACAAGTACAAAAAAACTAGAAGACATTTTTTATGTTAAAATCTTTATTTAATCAGGTTTTTCAGTAATATATAATGTCGTCTTCGTTTGTATAAAGGTAACAAAAATGCTTAACACTTTTTATTATAACTTTTCAACATAATGCACAGCAGCCACAATACTCTACAACATAGCCAAAAGTTCTAGCTAAACACATAAGGTCCCAAAGGCGAGACCTATTGGCTATGCCAGTGCTTGTTTAGAAGTGGTGTGGAAGCCCCGCCCATATTTTCCATTGGCTGGCTTCATCGTCCATGGTAAATGCTGGCTTCCGATTGATAATGACGCTTCTTAGTCCCTCCTTGTTACCGCCCTGTCTCCTTTTGGAACCACCCATCAGGACTGGATCTTTTACTTGCCGCGTTACACTGTCTCCTTCATTAGTCGGTAAGCACTCTTGTGTTCATTCTGCTTTGCCAAAGGCGCTCGCGCTTCACGGGCCGCCATGTACATAACTTAAGTATGCACGGGCGCCGCGCTATAGCACAGCGCTTGCTTTTTTTTATTGTCTACTGCTTTATTTATTTATTTACTTTTTTTTCACTTTGGCGGCACACGCGCTTTACCTTTACCCATGTTAAGCTAACGCGCGGGTGCCGCGATTGTTCAAAAAGTAAAGAAATAGATTTTTTTTCTATTTCTTTACTTTTGCAGCAATCGTGGCACCCGTGCTTTACTCTAACATGGTTAAAGGTAAAGCGCAGGTGCCACAAATGTTGAAAAAGTAAAGAAATAGATTTTTTTCTATTTCTTTACTTTTGCAGCAATCGCGGCACCCGCGCTTTACTTTAACATGGTTAAAGGTAAAGCGCGGGTGCCGCGATTGTTGCAAAAGTAAACAAATAGGAAAAAAAAGAGTGGCCCGCCATTTTTTTTCTATTTGTTAACTCTTGTTTACAATGCCATAGGTTACAACCTCGCAATTGCGACACCTATAGCATTGTAAATGCTTCTCATTGAAAGTGAATACCTGCTTCAGATAGCGACCCTTGACCTTGCCAGGTAGGTCGCTCCCCCACCACACAGCTCCGCCTGTGTTGTCCTGCCCGCTGCTGCTGCTGGTAAGTTCGCCCCTCTGCTTGTTGCCTCGGTGCCCGTTTTGCCTTGTGTACCCCTCGTTGCCCCCATTTCTCTGTGCCCGTTTTGCCTTGTGTACCCCTCGCTGCCCCCATTTCTGTGCCCGTTTTGCCTTCTGTACCCCTCGCTGCCCCCATTTCTCTGTGCCCGTTTTGCCTTGTGTACCCCTCGTTGCCCCCATTTCTCTGTGCCCGTTTTGCCTTCTGTACCCCTCGCTGCCCCCATTTCTCTGTGCCCGTTTTGCCTTGTGTACCCCTCGTTGCCCCCATTTCTCTGTGCCCGTTTTGCCTTCTGTACCCCTCGCTGCCCCCATTTTTCTGTGTCCATTTTGACCTTCTGTTCCCCTCGTTGCCTCTCTCCGCTCCCGCCGCTGCGTCCCCTGCGGCCCCGCCCCCCTGACTGTCCATTCGCTGCCCCTGCCTCCCGCCTCCCAGCTGCTCCTCCCTCCCACCTCCCCATATATGGCGGACGCTGCGCGGCCGCGCCGGTGGCGTGCCGAAGGCGCGCCTAAGGCAAGCCCGTCTGCGCCCGTCCGCGCCCAGTGCCAGAACCCCTGGTCCTTGCGCCCCCCGCTCCAGCCTCGAGGACCGACGCCGATACGATGCCACCACACTCCACACTCTCAACCCCGGATGGACACACAACTGCTTCAAGGCCGCCCCGAAACGCACTCATGGTCCCTTCACCTTCCGGAACTGCAGCCACACCAGCCTCAGAGCCACCGAAGCACCCGCCAAGAAGGACCTCAACCACCTCCGATGCATCCTACTGAACACCCGCTCCACACGCAAACACGCCGTCGAGCTCTGGGACCTGCTCGACACATCATCACCAGACGTCGCCTTCCTGACAGAGACCTGGATGAACGACTCCTCCGCACCCGACATCGCCATAGCCATCCCAGACGGCTATAAGATCACCCGCAGAGACCGCATCAACGGAGTAGGAAGAGGAATCGCCATCGTCCACAAGAACACCATCAGGGTCTCGACCAGCACCGACGACATTCTCTGCACCGCCGAACACATGCACTTCCAGATCCACACGGACCCCAACACCACCCTTAGAGGCACCCTTGTCTACAGACCCCCTGGACCCCGACCCCAGTTCAGCGACTCCATCGCCGACTTCATCAGCACGCACGCACGCCCTGACCTCTACCGACTACATCCTCCTCGGAGACCTGAACTTTCACCTGGAGAACAACAACGACAGCAACTCCACCACCCTGATCGACAACCTCACCAACCTCGGACTGAGACAGCTCGTCACAACACCGACCCATTCCGCCGGCCACACGCTCGACCCCGTCTTCTCCTCAAGCTCCCACGTCTCCTTCAGCCACACCACCGAACTCCTCTGGACCGACCACCGCTGCATCCACTTCACCTTCCAGAAACCCACCACACACCACCGCACCCAACAGATCCCACGCCGCTGCTGGAGCAAAGTCACCGAAGACCAACTACGGGCAAACCTCGCTCTCAACCCACCCTCCGACCCATCCAACACTGACGACGCTGCCTGCAACCTCAGACGATGGATAGACGACTGTGCCAACACCCTCGCCCCACTGAAAAAACTCACCTACAGTGACACCACTAAAAGAGCCAGCTGGTTCACCCCGGAACTCCTAGCTTCCAAGCGTACCTGCCGGAAACTAGAGAAGAAATGGCACAGTGAAAAGACACCGGACAGCCACGCAGCCCACAAAGACGCCATCCGTAACCACCACCACCTCATCAGGTCCGCCAAGAGAATCTCCTTCAAAGACCGCCTCGACAACAACGCACACAACAGCAAGGAGCTCTTCAACATCGTGAAGGAACTCTCCAACCCCAGCTCCAACACCAACGACATCCCGCCGTCGCAAGTCCTGTGCGATTCCCTCGCCACCTTCTTCCACCGCAAGATCGCCGACATCCACGACAGCTTCAACACCCAGACAGCCCCAACTGAGATCGATGCACCAGACCCGCCGCACACCATCGACCACGACCCTTGCCAGCCTGGGCCAGCGTGAACATCGATGACACCATCAAGACCATGAGCACGATACACTCCGGCTCCCCGTCAGACCCTTTCCCGCACCACATCTTCAACAAAGCCAGCAGCTCCATCGCACCCCACCTGCGCAACATTATCAATCTCTCCTTTGAGACCGCGACCTTCCCAGAGAGCTGGAAACACTCAGAGATCAACGCCCTACTCAAAAAACCCAAGGCGGACCCGAGAGACCTCAAGAACTTCCGGCCCATCTCCCTGCTTCCGTTCCCAGCCAAAGTCATCGAGAAGATCGTCAACAGACAGCTAACCCGATACCTCGAAGAAAACAGCATCCTGGACCCATCCCAGTCAGGGTTCCGCAGCAACCACAGCACTGAGACTGCCCTCATCGCCGCCACCGACGACAACAGGACCCTGCTGGACAACGGTGAGACCGCAGCCCTCATCCTGCTGGACCTCTCCGCCGCCTTCGACACTGTCTGCCACCGCACTCTACGCGCACGCCTCCGCGACGCAGGGATCCGAGACAAGGCCCTGGAATGGACCACCTCCTTCCTCGCCGGCAGAACCCAGAGAGTCCGCCTCCCACCATTCCGATCCGAAGCCTCCGAGATCATCTGCGGCGTACCCCAGGGATCATCCCTCAGCCCGACACTGTTCAACATATACATGGCCCCGCTCGCACGCATCGCCAGACAGCACGACCTCAACATAATCTCCTACGCCGACGACACTCAACTGATCCTCTCCCTCACCAAGGACCCCCTCGCCGCCAAGTCCAACCTCCATGAAGGAATGAAGGCCGTCGCCGATTGGATGAAGATCAGCCGACTAAAGCTGAACACGGACAAGACAGAGGTCCTCATCCTCGGCTCCAACCCCTCAGCCTGGGACGACTCCTGGTGGCCAACGACACTGGGAGCAGCCCCGACACCCACCGACCACGCACGCAACCTGGGAGTCATCCTCGACTCAAAGCTCTCCATGGCCAAGCAAGTCAACGCAGTCTCCTCCTCCTGCTTCAACACCCTCTGCATGCTTCGCAAGATCTACAGGTGGATCCCGACAGATACAAGAAGAACAGTCACCCAGGCCCTCGTCAGTAGCAGACTTGACTATGGGAACGCCCTCTACGCGGGAGCCCCGGCCAAGCTCATCAAGCGACTGCAACGCATACAAAACGCCTCCGCACGCCTGATCCTCGACGTACCACGCCACAGCCACATCACCCCCCACCTGAGGAACCTGCACTGGCTCCCCGTCGACAGGAGAATCTCCTTCAAACTCCTCATCCACGCACACAAGGCACTCCACAAGACCGGCCCAGCCTACCTCAACAGACAACTCTTCTTCTACGTCCCCAACCGCCAGCTCCGCTCCGCCGACCTCTCCCTCGCCACCGTCCCTCGCATTCGAAGAACAACCACCAGCGGCAGATCCTTCTCCCACCTCGCCGCCAAGACCTGGAACACCCTTCCACTCAGCCTACGACAGACCCAAGACCTGCTGTCCTTCAGGAGGCTACTCAAGACCTGGCTGTTCGACCAGTAGAGGCACCCCCTCCCCCTTTTTTTTCCCCAGCGCCTTGAGACCCTCGCGGGTAAGTAGTGCGCTCTACAAATTCTGTGATTGATTGATTGATTGATACCAATGTAGCGCAGCGAACACATTGTATAGCAAATTCTTCTACAAAGCAGAAAGATGAACAGTAGAAACATGATCGCAGGCGTGTTCAGAAAGTAAGTATTCGATTGCTGTGACATTTAAGGAAGACAGTCAGTGTAGAGTCACTGAATAACCAATATTCTGTTACTGAAATTTGTGTCATTTACTTTTGAAAAACGATCTGTTATAAAAGAAAGCCAAGAAAAACTGTGAAGCAAGTTTGAAGTCATGCTTTTGCAAGTCAACACCTTTTCTGGCGGCCATTGTTCCATTCCTAAAGCGCTCGAACAAATCACCTGATTATGATGTATAATGTAACCAAGAAGGGCTCTTTGTTCAGGAGACAAAAATCAATACAAAACCTCTTGAAACGGCTTTTTCCCCATGCCATGTCCGAGTGGAAGGGACCGGGAAATGCTGATTCCACATTTAGAATGACATGATTGATTCATACCACAGCGCTGTCCGGCCTGTCCGGCCGGTCCGGTCGGGTCCGGCCCGGGCCCGGGCCCGGCCCCGTCCACACACCGCAGACAGAGCCTAGAGCCGTCACCTCGCGCGCACCTTTGGAAGAGGTCACAAGGTTATGTGCTTCCGGAGCAGCGCGCGTAATGGGAACTAGATTGAAGAATATATGTACTACAATCTCACTGGTGGAAGCCTGTCTCGAAGAAAAAAGATACCAACTTAACTGGGGAAGATGTCTTCTTTTTCGTACGATTTTTCGAATCAAAGACGTCTGCGGACGAAGGTCTCTAGTTTCACGTTTACCATCGGCGCTAAAAGCGAAAACATCCATCTTGAATATGAAATATATCTGTCCGGTAAACTTTTGGGATTTATTTGTCTCGTGCTGATGGTATACTTAATGTGGATCACATATATTGTTCATATTACTGTTCGTCTTACATAATTTAGGATTACATTTGTATGACTTGGTAAATCACCATTGAATATTGATTTTTTTTTATGTGCAGATCTGTTCTCGGAGTAGCATGTGCTGCGTGACATAGAAGTGCCATTCAGTGTTGTTGAATGTGTGCTTGGGTGATGTTTTTATGGGGAACCCTGGTTGCTTGCTTTTGAAGTCTTTCTCTTTGGTAACCGAAGAGTTCCAGTCACGTGCAAGTTATACAAGGAGACCAGTACCTGCCCTTGTGAATAAATTAATTCATTTTAATTTCACTAGATGGTTCTTTCTCCTGGGCTAACAGCCATTATGGGCAAGTAACCAAGTAATTAAACAGGATGCGGTGGAGAAGGATCTATTTTGATGGTGTGTGCAGCGAAACCTTAATTTCAGAGAACAACATGTAAATCAGCAAACAAAGCCCTTCAGTACGAGGATGCTGGAGGTAAAGGAGCTCTCCCAGCACCTCTAGTTCCTGCTCCACCACCTGGGAAATAAAAAAAAACTTGAAAACCTGTTTTTCTTAAGTAAACAAAGCATATGCCTATCAGGAGCATACCAACTGAATAATGTTTACTCTTCGCTGAATATGTCAAATGATTGCTGCATTGATGGAATCCCTTAAAAAAAATTGAGACAATCGACTACAATTCACCTTGAGTGTCCAGCTTTTCAAGCTCAGGGGGAACGAGTTCAGAGAAATCTGTGGACAGAAACGGAAGGGGTTGTAGATTTTGAGTTTGACCCACCAATAGGTGATGATTCAGAGTATGTCACAGTTAGAGAAGGTTTGTTAAAAGCACAGTTGTGGTTAAAAGACTGGGTGAAACAGAGGATAAGTAAGTGAGGAAAGGTTAGAGAAGGCTGTAAGAAGACTATTAGGGGTCAGAGAAATGACCAGGCATTACATAGATAAGGGTGTCAATGAGACAAGGGCATTGGGGGACTGTGAGCTCGGTATAGGGAGCCAGTCTTTGAAGTTCAATCTAAAAGTCTGAAAAATAAGGCAACAAAAGTGAGTGCTGCATTATATACGATCCAAACATGTTTGCTTGGGCAGTTAATGAAAAAGTAAAAAGCTCTCTTCGGTGGATGAACATAGTGTTTTGTTGAAGAGAGGAGCAAGGAAGCCGAGAATATTTCTGAATAAAGCAAGGCGACAGATCCTCTTTAGCTATGTGACTACAACGTAAAAATGCAAGGATGGAATTAGGAGTTTCATCGGAAGAGTGGGCAAATGGAGAGTCGGAAAAGCTGAATTGAATTAGTGGTTTTTTGGAGCATCCATAACAGTAAGTAATGACTAGGCTGCGTAAATACACTGCCATAGAATTAATGGCGGAAAGGGAGAGGAGGGTATTAACACATTTATAAAAGAGAGGGTACCGTGGAAACGTGCATACTCCAAGATGGAATAGCAGTGGCACCAGATGGGAAAACCATTATTCTTGTTTGCTCAAACTCATAAAGTATTTCCTTAAAATGGTCTTCATGTGAAATTCCTGCTATAGTTTGTTTTTGTTGCTCAACTGTCTCAGGGTAAGCTCCAAGAACCTTTTTAGTCTGCCTTTAGAAGACATTACCACCTAAGTCTATTTATTTATTTATTTATTTGTAGAGCGCATCATTCATCCCAAGGGATATCAAGGCGCTAGTCACAACAGTGCTTGGCTGCTGGTATAGAAGGACTGGTGGTTGTTAGTTTTTAGGGAACAGATGAGTTTTAAGTTTTTTCCGTAATATCAGGTAATCGGTTGTGAGACGTAAATCCAAGGGGAGTTCATTCCATTTCTGAGCTGCTAGGTATGAGAAAGATCGTCCACCGGTCCTCACTTTCTTAATGCGCTTAGTTCTGGCTAGTGCTTGATGGAGTGACCGAAGGCTCCTTGTAGGGACATAGAACTTAATTCTCCCCTGGAGAATTCTGGGTCCGCTTAGATTTAGTACTTTATGTGCATGACAGAGCAGTTTGAATACTGCTCTTTGTCGTATTGGTAGCCAATGCAGGTGTTTCATGCACGTTGATGCGGAACTTAGTCTGCTTTTATTGCATACTAGTTTGGCTGCGGCGTTTTGGAGCACCTGAAGCCGCGTGAAGAGGAGCTCGGTCATGCCCACGAATAGGGCGTTTCAGTAATCAAGCTGACTTATGAGCAGTGCCTGTGTGACTGTTCTTCTGCATTCCAATGGGATCCAGGGAAAAAGTCTGGTTAGTAGTTTCAGAGTCGCAAAGCCTTTTCCACAGAGGGCCCGCACATGGTCCTTCATGGATAGGGTAGTATCAATGATGATGCCCAGGTTTCTTGCGCTCTGTTTGGGGGTTGGGGCAGCACCAAGAGTTTGTGGCCACCAGGTGGCGTCCCAAATTAGATTGGCACCCCCAAAGAGCAGGATTTCTGATTTCCCTGCATTTAATTTCAAATAATGCTCAGACATCCACTGTGCCATCTCTGAGAGGCAATTATGCAGTTTTGTTTTGGTGATTTCAGATCTTTCCTCAAGGGCCACCATCAGTTGGGTGTCATCCGCGTAGGAGCAAATGCCAATTCCCCATTTTCTACCGCTTTTCGCCAGAGATGAAACATAGGCGTTAAATAGGGTTGGGCTTAACGATGCCCCCTGCGGGACACCACAGCTGATGGCGCTAGGTTGAGATCGGAAATGCCCTAGCTGAATCGTTTGAGTACGATTACTTAAGAACGATCTGAGCCATTCCAGAGCTTTGGAATGGATTCCTTTTTCGTAGAGGGTTTCCAGCAATCTATTGTGTGAGACCGTGTCGAACGCTGCCGACAGGTCTAATAGTATCAGGGCAACAGCTCCTCCCTGGTCAGTGTGTGTTCTGATGTTATCCATTACTGCCAGTAGTGTAGCCTCTGTGCTGTTAGTAGCCCTGAAGCCAGTCTGAGAGGGGTCCAATAGACAGTTGGTTTCCAGAAAATTTGATAGTTGTTTATTTATTAGCCTCTCCAGAACTTTGGAGAGGTATGGCAGTTGGGAGATTGGCCGATAGTTTTCAGGATTGAAGACGTTTGTTCCTGCTTTTTTCAGTAGAGGAATTACTACTGCCTGTTTCCAAGTGTCAGGAAATGCGGCTGAATTAAGAGAGTTGTTGAAGAGCTGCGTGACATAGGGGCAAAGAGTTGAGGCAATTTGAGAAAAAATGAAGTGGGGACAGGGATCAAGGGGTGATCCAGCCTTCACTTCGCCCATTGCTTTTAGAACCTCGGTCTCTGTGAGGGGGGAGAAATTACTCAATGTGGATGAGGCTTTTGGGTGAGGGGTCCAGAATTTCAGATTTTCATTCTTTTAGGTTCATAAACTAATTACTAATTAGACTGAGGGATAACTTATGCTCTTACTTAGAACAATTGAGAACCAAATTAAGATCTGAGAATTATATAAAAAGAATTACGCCAAATTGGAATCCTCTACAGTAATATTAGAAACACACAGATAGTTGGACTAGTATTTTCCCATGGACAAGCTCTTCACTTTTACTGCTGTTTTGGCCGGACCTCTGCGTCATCTTTTCTAGTAATATACTCAGATCCTGAAATGTGGTTACTAGTAGATTTTTTTGGGCCTACCAGATTTAATGTTTTCATTTGTTGAACTGATATTTAATCCCCGCAGACATACAAGGCCATTGAAATTAATTTAATTTTTGGATCCCAGTTGCTGCTTTGGCTATGCAGTTGCCTTGCCCATGCCCTAGTTCACTGGATGTTAAGAAATAAACAACATCATGGTATAGTTATTTTATACTAAGGTTTATGATTTACATAGGTGTCTTCATAGTGGGGCTGTTATCTGAAAAGAACCATAACATAACTATGAAGTTGCATGGAGAAGTGTGGCTCAATGGTTAGAGCGGCAGACCCTGATGCAGAGATCTGGCCCGGGACCAGGGTTCAATTCCCGCCTCGGCGGGTCTTGGGCTCAATTTCCTCGGACCTGATAATTCTCGCCTCGGTGCCTATTCTAATCATGGGTCCCACTCTGCAACTCTGGGCAATAGCTTGCTTAATCTCCACAACGGCCCCAACAGCGCTGGGATGCCTGGCTTCACCCTGGGGGTGCCCAGGAGTGGACATTTCACAGAGAAAAGCCAGGAAGGGTTCCACAGCGGTATGCGTACAGCGCCAGGACACCCCTTTGGGGGTATAAGTGCGCTTTACAAGTACAAATTTAATTTCATTTCATTTCATGCTGAAGAAGAACTAGGCCACAATCTTGAAAACGTGCTACTACTAGCCAGGTTGGCCACAAAGGAGCGAGTCTCCACTTGCCTAATTTACATAGTAAAGTCATGCCTTCGAAGCTGAAAAGCTGTAGGTGTCCCGCACAGTGAAGGAACAACATCAAAGGACAACAAAGAGTAGATTATTTGTTTTACTTTTCTTTTGTTTACAGGAAGGATGCCAATAAGGGCAACACTGTCATTGGCATGGAATGACAACACATGCTGAGCTGGTGACTAGAGCCTCGAGTTCAAGGTTGCCCTTGAATAGTTCTTTTGAGACTCAATGGTTCAAATATTGATTTTGTTGCTATCAGTTTCACATAATTTTGTTTGTATGAAAATCTGCAAGATTGCAGAAACTATACAAACATAGGGTAGATTTTTTGGAACTAGATATCTAGGAACTGGAAAACGTGGTTGAAGGGAAAGTGCTCCAGATCAATATCTTTCACATTAATGTCTTCTAGTCAGAAAGTTCCCTTAAGCCACTTGACCAGTATTTTGTCTTGTGAGGACACAAAATAACTAGTTTGCCCCATACTGCACAGCAGTATCTTAGAGTCCAGTGTAGACCCAGCTTAATAGGTTTCCTGCACGTTGGAAAGCCCCATAGTTCCCTAAAACATGTGCCACTTGCAAGTCATTGTTGCTTCTGTATGAAGAATGTTTCCTCTTTGTAGTCTTCCCATGTCTAAGAGTAGGGATGATATGTCTTAACTTGGTCTCAGGTTCTGGGTGTGCTGGTTTTCTTGCCGAGAGTCCTGGCAGTTGCATGTCTGAGGTCAGGCATCCATTGCTGGTAAATGAGATGTGCTAGAGCAAGTAATGCACTACTATGCAAAGATCTCCAATACTGAAGCAGTGACTGTGTGCCCTATTACAGGGCTTCAGGCTACTTAGAAAACGTTTGGTAGTTTTGCGTAGGTAAAGTAGATCTTCAGAAAACTCCTTGGGATCCATCCCTTTCCTGCTATGAGCTAAGTTAAGTTGCTGTGTTCTGAGTCCTAGGTACTGGTTAACTTGTTGACAACAGACTCTGATCACACTGGCACCTACAATGAGAGCCAAGCCAGATCGAGAAAAATGTTAATCAGGAGTCCACTTAATCCTTAACTTTAATCCTGATATTCCAGGCAAAAGCCACATAATGAAGTCACTAAATATAGTTGCCTGCCAATCACATTACATTCACATTTTTAGGTTGAGCCTGAGCTGCGAGACTTATTGAAATGAAATTTGTACTTGTAAAGCGCACTTATACCCCCAAAGGGGTGTCCTGGCGCTGTACGCATACCGCTGTGGAACCCTTCCTGGCTTTTCCCTGTGAAATGTCCACTCCTGGGCACCCCCAGGGTGAACCCAGGCATCCCAGCGCTGTTGGGGCCGTTGTGGAGATTAAGCAAGCTATTGCCCAGAGTTGCAGAGTGGGACCCATGATTAGAATAGGCACCGAGGCGAGAATTATCAGGTCCGAGGAAATTGAGCCCAAGACCCGCCAAGGCGGGAATTGAACCCTGGTCCCGGGCCAGATCTCTGCATCAGGGTCTGCCGCTCTAACCATTGAGCCACACTTCTCCACTATTGTAGACGAGTATCGAATAGAAGCCCCGCTCACTCTCTGCCCATGTTTGCCATTGGCTTGTGTCATTGTCTGTCCTAAATGCTGGCTTCTGATTCATCAATAGGCTTGTTAGTCCCTCCTCTTCATTTGTCACCTCCCATGTCGATTGGCCCCTTTACTTCGAGTGTTACACAGTATGTGTTATTTAGACTGTGAGCACTATTTACTTTAATGAGATTCTCCTACTGCCTTCTTTACTCCCCCCCTCCCTCACGTTGTCCGTGCCTTCTCGCCCCCGCCCGCCTGCCCTTTGTCCGTGAGAAGATTCCTGTCATTTTACAGTAATGGTTTTCGGGAGGAGGCATGGGGAAGCAGCTATGAATGAGTGTGTTGAGTAATTCTTAGAACCATCCGGTAAAGTAAAAATGCCATCGCTACATGCAAATCAGCTGCACACTTGAGAGGTGCTGCCAGTGCACCCTGCGAGTGAGGCACTTCCAGGCACTTGGCTCCTTCAAGGAGTCGTGTCCGAGCAGGCAGGGGAACCGTGTTCTCACCTGCCCCTGGGCTGCCCTTTCTAGCACTTAAACTTTAAAGAGGGTCCTCTTGTCGGCCAGGAGCTCTTGCCATCATGAACCTTCCACAGATATTCCTTACACTGAGGGAATACTTTGCAGTGTCGCTGCTTGCACAGAGTGTAATTTGTTCTTTTAAAAAGAGCGCAATATTAATGTCAGGTCTGGCATTTTTCACTAAAGTTTCATCCACAATTGACTGTTTTCCAGCTGTGATTCTCCGAATTCTAATTTCAACCCTACAGCTTTTAAGGACTGTGAAATGCGGGTCTGGCCATCCTATTTAAGGAAAAACCCGGACTTTAAGCACCACTCATGAAAAAGCTCTAATGTGACACCCCATGCCAGCACACTTCTCCACAAATAAGACACATTCCTTCCTTTTCATCCCGTGTTTTGGTGCTTGTGTTCAGTTAAGGAGTGTGTCCTTTTCGGGGTGACAGGATACAGTGCCCCCTTTAATCAGAGATCTGAAGTTTAGACCCCTGAAAGCAGCAGATGTAAATGCGTTTCAAGAGCAAAATGCCATGAGCTCCGACAAAGCACATAGATGGATCTAGCAGATGTAAAGACGGGGAGCAAGTAGCCCTCTAGGCGCTATATTAGTAGTGGAAATGTGTAGACTGGTGGAAGTTTGAGTCTCTTCTGCACAGGATGCTTTGCCAAAGGGTATTTTTTTGTTAGAGAGGTGAATTAGGCACACCTTGACAGCTCCAGGGCAGCCTTCGGACATTGGATGCACTTAAAATATATGACAGCTTTAAATTCTAGTACTTCTGAGAAGAACCGGTATGCTTCCCGTACCGACCCCAACCCCCCCCAATCCCATGGCATGTTTTTGTCATATCCCTAGTGAGATCTGGAAGAGTCGGGCCCCCTCATCACATTCTGCAGAAGCCCCATCATTTTGCGTTACGTCACTGGAGGTATACTGTGACATCTGCATACAGTAAGATGTGACAACAAGTTATCTTGCTCCTTTCTTCATTTTTCCTGCCTGTCCTCCACATCTTGTTGTCACTTAGCGCCCCAAGGTGGATTTAGGACTTATGCACGCTATATTAGGACACCGCGTGACGTAACATCATATCGTCCCTTCTCCCCAGTAACTTATTATTCATTTTTTGCTTTCTCTCAGCCTGCGTCCTTCTTTTCCCTGCGCGTTTTGACACGGCCTTGAGGTCATATAAACACTATACAAGGGCGCAACATGCTCTGTAGTGGGAGAAAGTTAAACATTAAAGCACATTCTGAGTGTAGTGATGGTAAATATTGAAACACACCATGACTTCTTCAGAGTGGCAGATGCTGGCATGCGGGTCTCAGTACAGAACAAGCATTTGCAATTCAATTGGTCTCGCATTTGCAAGAGTTTTTTGCTATAGGCATTGTAAATGACATGACAATACCTTTTATTTATATGTTTTGAAAACCTGCAAGCAGTGCATAAACACACACTTTGGACTTGTAGTTGTTGCATACGAGAAGCAAGGCTGGCAGTAACTGCGCCTCTTTTACTGCCCCCTTGCTTCTCGTAAGCAACGACTATATGTAGTGCGTGTTTACGCATCGCTTGCTGGTTTTCGAAAGACATAAATAAAAGGCATTGTCATTTACAATGCCAATAGCTCAAACACTCGCAAATTTGAGACCTATTGCATCACAAATGCTTGTTTTGTAATGTGTTCCTTGAAGGTGAGGTTGGGGTCCGGGGTGAATCCAAGTGACGTGGCATTCATTGAAAAGTTAGGATTCAAAGCCAATGGAAGAGCATTGGTAGAGCCATTCGGACTACAGCCTAGAACGGATAGAAGCTAACATCATCAGCTGGGCAGTTTGTCTGCAGCTCACACACAACATCTTAATTCAGTGGTGTCACTTCTTGCAGCAACAAATAGATTGACAAAAATTAATCAGGTTACATAAAACATCCAGAGGAGGATAATATCCATACTTAATCAGCTCTGCATTAGGTGACACTTTTTCATACATTTTTGCTTTACTCCAATGTTCTGCAACTTAACAAGATTTTCAATTTTTATCGAAAATCTTTAAAATGGGGTCTCAGAATTTCTCTAGATGTTTTTTAATGGGGTATGGTGGGCTTTGGTTTCTCTCATGGTTGACACAGTACCCGGTGCCACAGGGCAGAATTTAGGTGCATGTGCCAAGTCTAGAAAAACCAGCAACCCGCTGGTTGGAGGCCTGGACTGAGCTGCTTGGCACAACCCCTCTCTACCATGTAGGAGGACCCAGTCTTCCCATTGGAGGAGGTGTGCCCTCTCCTGGGCCTCTTGCTCTGTTGCTATTTTTGTGATCGTTAGACATTCACATACATTGTTAGTTCCTATAAAGTCTGAGCAGCTGTTATTGTGGGAGTAATGACTTGAATCAGGAAAGCTTCCTCAAGCCCAGCCTTCACAAGTATATTAGGGGTGGGCGAAGCTCATGGAGCTTCACTTCACGGGATTGCGCGGAGTTACATAATAAATCCGTAAGATTCCATGGAGTTCTGTGAGCAGGAGGAATTTGTGCTGTAAAATCAGCGTGAACGGCACCGTGCAGCGCGCCAGAGCGTGTGGCTTCTTTCTGCTGCTCAAGTAGATATACTACTCAAACTGCAGCTTTCTCAACGTGAACCGTCGCAACCGACCACAAGCGCCCGCATTGAGAAAATTTCACCGGGTGGTGTTCTAGCACCCAAAAATCGCGCTAGGGGATTCAAATTCTTGCTCGCCAACTTAACATTGGCGAGCCGCGCATGACAAAAAAACTCCACCACATGGCAGTTGGGGAAGTTGTGTTGGAACTCTGTGTTACAAGCGTAATGCAGAGTGGACAAAACTCTGCGTACTCCGCCGGTGGTGCGGAGTTTATCGCCCACCCCTAAAATATATGGAATTTGACCACACAGATTCCAACTTATTAATCAGTGTGATGGTTTAATTTGGTATCAATACCTCCCTTG
This sequence comes from Calotriton arnoldi, assembly GCA_963921515.1. Lineage (NCBI taxonomy): Eukaryota > Metazoa > Chordata > Amphibia > Caudata > Salamandridae > Calotriton > Calotriton arnoldi. The sequence continues at coordinate 83,201 of CAWUFW010018039.1, forward strand.
TTTACATTTACCATAGCGCTTCATACCGCACTTCTATAAACTGTAAATAACAAATGCCACTATTACCCTATTTGTTGTACTCAGTTTACAACTTTGAATAGATGGAAGGCTCAGTCTGCCTAGTCTGAATTTGATCCTGTTACTTTCAGGTCACAGAAAATGTCAGCAGTGAGCGTTACCTCACCGAAGCGCCTTGCCTTTCACTTATATCTTTAAATCACGTTGTACTTTAAGGATACTTGTGGAAAGTCGCCAACATCATGCACTATAAACGCATTGAATTGACCATTATAAAACCGAGACCTAAAAGAATTGGAGGGGATTGAGGCTTTTCAGGCTTTTAAAAAACTGTTAAAATTAAAACAAGCTCGCGTCAGTTGCACAAGGTGACGCCCTTCAGTCAGATGGAGAGCGAGTGGGTGAAGGAGGGGAGATCTATTAACCTAATAGTAGAACAGTATTAAGGCCCTCATTATTAGTAGCCCTGTAATTAGTGTGTTATTTATTACACCGATAAAACCCGACTCCCCTGAGTCAGAATTTATCTGGTGTTATAAAGACCACCCAATTACGACTGTTTGGGGAATAACAGGCAGATTTCGGTGAAAGTAAATACCGTCCATTTTTCCCTGTTAAATATTTGCAGGTTCTAACTGACAATATTTATCACAAAACTGCTAGTTGCAATATGTGCATTAACAGGAGTTACCACACATATCGTAATTAACCGGGTCGCTCATGATGAGGGCCTTATTGTCATACACGCAGGAAGTGAATTCTGCCACAAGCCAGCGATTTCCAAGATAATTAAATAAATACATATAACAAAGTAGATCCCTGTGGAATCTGGCATTGACCATTCACAGAGTGAAGAGTCTAGTGCGTCACTGTAACTGCCCTTCTTTGTTCAGCAGTTGCCCCGCTCCCAGCCAATACTGATATGTGTTTACCAGGTACAGTATTGTAGATTACCAGTAAGTAATAGGTTCATTACCACATGTGTATGGGCCTAAGCAACCAAGTCCAGTAGTTTCCTGAACTTCCTGGGGCTTATTTACAAGCCCCTTGCGCCACCCGTACATCACTTTTCCCATGTTAAAAATGACGCAAAAGTGGCGCAAGGGGCTTGTAAATCTGTCCCCCTGCTTTTAAAAAATGAATTCTCATTGGTCTACCAAAACCTTAGCATCTGCAGATTCTCCCCTGTCTTATGAACCTTGCAAAGTTGGAGGAGAGCGAAGGCAGTTATTTTTCGGATGATTTTAAGGGTGAATAGTCATCAGTTTGATTACTATCAGTTATACAGACGTTTTGCAGAAGTTCCTCTGTTTTTTATTCCTGAGTAAGTGAGATAGAATTTGCATTTACATTTTACATGCAGGCAGGCTCAGGTTGTGGAGGTGTTGTCTTTCAACACAATTTTCTAGATATTGTGGTGCAAGGTGCTACATTGCTTACACATTACCAAGGGTGGATTACGTTTGCTTTAGGAGAGAGTGCATTGTTTCATCTACGCAGAATGGAGACCAAGGGTCCTGGTGCAAGCAAGGAACATATCCCATTGAATTTCTGTTAGCATAGTAAAATACAGCCGTGATCTGGGCTCATGGGGTCCCGGTGCCCCTGGACCTGCTGCACCAATGTAGCCACGCCCCTGCATTGTTTGGAAGGGGGTGGATGTGGCCGGTTGGTTGATGTGTGTCAGAACTCATCAGAGTTGGCATTCTGTTTCAGTTATAAAGTGTTTGGGAAAGGAGCGGCCGGGTACGTATCTGACACCTGCTTCAGTATTTTGCACTAGGCGCTATAGGGATTACATTTAGTGGCATTTGATTTCACCCTAACCTTGGGGAGAATTGCACTCTTTGGAGGTGGGGTGGATGTGCGAGACAAAAGAAACACTCTTTTTAGTGATAATTTTTACACGATGCCAAAGTGTCCCATGTTCTAGTGTCTGGAATATGTTTTCAGCAGTCTGGTGAAATACATGTTACTGTGTAGTGGTTTATAATTTCTATTCAGTAAGTAGGAGGATTTTTGATTCCTGGTAGATCTGTGAAAGTACCTGAAAAGCGGCTGAATGCATGTGTAACAGGCTCAGCCCCCATTTCTGTTTCTAACCGTATCATGGTCTTTTCTGTCTTACAGGTACGAGACGCCAATAACATGGGGGACGCCACTCAGGCTCGCAAGAACTCCCGCACGGCCCTGACGCTCAACAATGTTGCTGTTGGCGTCGGAATCGCTATTACAGTCGCCTGGGTGGCATATGTTATATATGTGAGCATCTCCGTCAGAAACCAAATCTACAACCATTATTACGGCTGACACAGAGCACAAAACATTAAGGGCCTTATTTATGAGAAGTGACGCCTCACTGCGCGAAAACATCGATGCACCACTTCTCAGTGCGCCCTCCTTGCAACATGATGGATGCATCATATTTACTGTATGACGCATCGTGTCCAAGGAATGACAGATACATCAGTTTTACTGACGTATCTGTCGGTGCAAAAATGACGCATTGCTGGAGTTGTGTCGGAAGCGTGACTCAACTTCAGCAATGCAGGGGGGAGTGGTATGAATATAGCACTGCGTCATCCTTACCCCTGCCATGAGGCAGGCGTAAGGTTTTGACGCATTTGCGTCCTAGAAGTGGCGCAGTGAGATCTCATAGATTTCACTGCGTCACTTCTATGAGGCTTATTTGCGTGAGAACGCCCCCCTGCATACATTATACGTGACACAGGTATAATGTAGTGCAGGGGTTTACAATGTGACACATCTGCTTAGATGTGTCACTTTGTAAATAGGGTGCAACAGGGGGCATGTTTTACGCTGCCGATGTGCCACAAAAAGTGACGCAACGGCGGCGCAAAACTGTTGCAAGGCCTCATAAATAATGCCCTAAATCCACATCTACCTTCTCAGGAACCATTCTCTGCAGGTATTTATAGGTTTTTAATGTACATGCAGACATTGTACAAGGATTGTTTCTAATTACAATGATGGCGTCTCTCCTCATTCCATGTCCAAATGCGAGCTATGGAATCTCTCTTGGTACACTGACAAGCATAGACTATGTATGGTCAGACGCTGAGGTACATATGAAATCACCATTCAAAAGCCTTTGCTGAATGTAGAGTTTTATGTTTATATTTGTTTATTAGTGTAATCCTTCTACAAGAATAGTTACAAACAATACCTTTAGTGATTGAAAGGTGCTCTGTTACTTTAAATACTTGAGAACAATGTGAACATGAGATAGAAGGCAAGGTTAATACAAAAGCAATCATGCAAAGAGAAAGTAACAAGGAGAAATAAAGATATGTCTCCTCTTTACGCCAGCCTCGGGTAGGTGCACCATTTTTGCACAAACCAAGATTTACAGACTTTAGGTTTGCATCAAAATACATGGGAGGATGCACGGGAACGTCCATGCTTCAGCCATGTAACACCTCCCCTACGCAAAGTAACTCAATCCAGCATCCAAGAGTGACATTTCATCTTTTACCTACTCCATAACTTTCCACCCCTCACACCTTTCAAAAATAGAAAACTGACGAACCGTGTCTAGTCTAACTGAATGAAATGCCAGACTGAGCTTATCAGTGGCTTGGCCATGGATGTCCCACTGCTTGTTGGTCTCATTATTTGAGAGCATCGAGGCACTCTGTCATGCATGGTAATAACCAGTCCGATGGAGTGCTTCCCTCTAGGTGTCTCCTGCTGCCTTTGGGCAACAGAACATATCTGGTGAATGATGCAACAAGGGATCTCAAACATCAAGAGATGTCATCAAACAAAGGAACAATCTGGAATGCCTATGGTTGGTGATTGTTAGAGATGAAGGATTGGGTAAAGAGAACTGTCTTTTTTCTCTACACTGGTAGGTCCCTTTAAAAGTAAGCAAATGCAGAGGAAAGAGTTTGCCCTGTACTGTGACATCACCGTGGTGTAAAAGTACTTTTAATGTTCACAGCTGCGAAGTCTCAGAGGTTGAAAATAGCCCTCACTTTTCACTGCTGTCATCTGTATTTACTTCATCCTCACGCAGGACATATTAATTTTTTCTAGTTCGCGATCAAATTCTGAAACTATATGTATATATATTAAATATTGTATTCATAAAGTTATGTCTGAAGAGCAATATTTGTACCAGAATTGCCTTTTGCCTATTTTTATTTTCTGTTTCATGAATTGTAGCTGATGTGCATTATTTTAGCACAATAAACTAATCACCAAACATTGTGAGCTTTACATTTCTAAAAAAATACAAATTAAAGTCTTAGAGATATCACTGCAGTGCATCGTCTTCATGCCCTCAAACAATCCTTACCGTTCTCGCTATGTTGAATAGTGTAATCAGCCAGCCACAAGATTCTTCACTTTAACAGCACAGGACTCCTCGCCAACACATGCTGAATACTATTAATCTGCAAATCCGAATCTAGGAACCGTTATTAAGACCCTATCAGCAACCAGATTATGATGGTAGGACACAAGGTCCAACGCTCTCTTCCTGTTGTTGAAATACCCTAGAATTTGTGTGGGTGGAGCACTCCAACGGGGTTTGGACTTTCTGTTCCTCAGTTTAAAGGTAATGGAGAAAGGATTAGGAGTGTCATCTCGTTCACAATAAATCAACATGCATCCCTTTCGTTGTTTTTCATGTGTTCTTTTACTTTTGATGGATAGTTCAATATTCTGACAGAGATTAAATGTACCACTTGATATGCAAACAGCCAACACATGTTTTACCCGCTATGGCTATTCAGCCTGGGGCTTTCTCAAGGCTCTTCTTCCTTATTAATGCTCCGCAAAATCCAAACAATCTCCAAATGTCTCACCTTTGAGGCCCTTGTCCAGGTTGTCATTGCCCTTTTCGTCTCATGGATTGATTACTGCATCTCTCTTTATGTTGGTTTACCCAAAAGCTTCAATAAAAGACTTAAAATTATCCAGAACAAGCAGCCTGTCTAATTTACAAACAACCCAAATGTTGCCACACCACCCCCTGATGAAGGACCTCCACTGGCTGCCTGTAGAACAAAGAACAATGTTCAAAGTCAGCTACACCATTTTTAAATCACTTCACAGTAAAAGCCTCCTCTTCATCAACTCCCTAATCCTAAAGAATGCCCCTAAACGCCCACAATGTTCTGACTACTTGAACTTCTTATCAGTTCCTAATTTTCAGAAGAAGAGACTGAGTGGCTCCAAATTTTCAGTTATCGCCCCCCAAACTTTGGAACTAATTTCCCCTTGAGATAAGATCTGCATCTTGCTACTCAGAATTCATGAAATCATATTCTGTATCTCATATCCTTGTTCCCACTATAGCGCTATGAAACCATTTGGTGCACACATGCTTTATAAACTCAGAAACATAACATAACATAAATATACAATAGTAAAAACTAATTGAACTATGTGGATTCAAGTCAATAATGAAAAAGGAAATAAATCAACATGGTAAGCATGCAGAGTAATAGTTACAGACAGTATCTGGTTACTTGGCAGTTAATTAAACTTTACCACTTGCATGTAGGGATAAGTATCTGGTAAGTTGTTCCCACAATGCTTCGTGTTTGGCAAATAGAAAGGTAGAATGTAAATTATGCCAATCCAGGTGATGGTTATGACAGATCAAGTTCCACAACTATTGGAGATTTGGAAGTGATTACCTGTAAACCAGTCACAATCATAAGATCTACTAATTTGCCATGAATTCTGTTATGAGACCAGACCTTACTCAAACCACCAAGAAATAAAGCAGTCGTTGAGAGTGGAGCGCTAATACCTAAAATTACATTAATTCGTGACCATACTTGATCCCAAAATTGAGAGAGCTTGGAACACATGAAAAACATGTTAAGGTATGATCCAGAGCTTGTATTCCAACACCAGCAATTATCTATTTTGAGCAATTTTAGTTTGAAGAGATGTGCTGAGGTATGACAAAGCCTTTATAAAAATAGTATATTGTTTGAGCGAGGTTAGAAGGGTATGCAGTGTTGTAAATTTTCTCCCATAAGATTATAGGCCAATTGACATTCAGGCGCGGTCGGCCGGCAGTCAGGCTAGCACGATGTCCTGCTGCTGAGGTACGCCGCCCCTCCCACTACCTCTCTCCCAGCTGCTTCCGGGTCATGTTTCGTTCCCGAGTTTGAACGGAGCGAGAGATGGGAGCCGCGAGCTGCGGCACTGGGCATAATGGCAGAGCAGAGCAGGGATAAGCCGAGCCTGAGTCAGCTCTGGGATATTCGAAACTGACTGTTGGACCCCTTCGCAAGGTGATGGGTGGACCCCCCCCGCGAGGAGATGAGCAAAGATGAGTAAAGCAAGGAGCAGCTGAACTGGCAATTTTTCAAAGCCAAGAGGTAACCGAGCGCTGTGCGGACACTCTTTGGGGCTATTGCGGGGCCATTAAAGTCTGAGAAGACTCTGGGAGAATAAGGACATAAAAACCTTGTCTGGGATATTTATGAGTTATTAACTGACTGCTGCTATTGTTATTGGTTGACCAGTTTCCCCCTTGTGCGTTGGCTCTGTGTGACTCTGTGGTTCCACGGCTTGTGGTTTGTGGCTGAAGTTGGAAACCTGTTTAACTTGTTTGGAAATAATCCCAGCTGCCCTCAGTTCAGATTTGGGGCGTGGTGCCTTACAAGGTATAGAGTCCTGTAGCCCTGGAGAGGGCAACATATTTAAAGGCCAGGACTGTGAATTATGCGGCAGATGGTCCTGAGAGGATCAGTAACACGAGCAAGAGCTTCAGCTGAGGTCCCCACTTCCCCACCATTGACTCAGAAGGCTAGGAGAAAAGCGGCACAATCTTGAATTTTGGCAGCCAGGAGAGGAAGAACTAGCCATAAAAAAAGTGGGGCAATGAGTACTATGAGCTCTGTGACGGATCTTGCGCTCCTAGGTTCTTCTCCCCATCACCTACCTCCCCAGAGACTTCCTCAGGGTCCTCTCCAGAAATAGAGATCAGTAGTAATGGCCCTGGCGGAGAGGACGCCGCAGGCACTGCTAGGCCTCAGAAGGTGGCTGGTGTGGCGCCGGACGAGGCGTTGGGCGAAGCGGTCCCACGGCACTTCAGCATTCGGCAAGCAGACAGTGAAGGCACTAGCGAGGTTGGAGCTTTACAAATGGCTGAGACAGATAATAGGATCCTAGAGGTAGCTAACCCTCTCAAAGACTACCCTGTATTTTCTAAGAATCGTAAACCAAATCAAATGGTCACCAAGGCGCCCCTCGCTGAGCAGACACCACTTGGAGAGGTTACTCACGTCAACCAGGAAATAACTCCTAGCACGACTCCGGGACATAAAGATCAGCCCGCCCAAGAAAGAGGTCTAGATGGACAAACACAACCTACACAGTCTGTGCAGTGTACTCAAGGGGTAGGTCTGGACACACCTATACATGAGTCCATGAGATCAGATGGCCTAGGGCTCTCGTCTCCCTCAGTACAGCACAGTCTCTCGATGAAATTTAGGACCGAAGAGCTGGATTCGTTTTGTCAACAGGGGGCTGGGAGAAGCGATGTTTGTGCCGGGGGGAGCACCACTATGGTCCAGGCTCCACTGGTCCCGATATATCAAATGCAACATCTCTTTGAGACTATCTTGGGAGAAATACGGGACTGTAAAACCTCGCAAGCCCAGGAGCACTCTCTACTACATCAAAGACTAGACAAAATTGAAACTATGGTCCAACAAATACCAGAGCGATTCAAGGAATTGGAGCAACATGTATCTGATATTGAGGATCACTCTTTGTCACGTGACTCTGATATTGCCTCTCTCCAGAAAAAGCTCCAGGCCTCGCAGTTAAAGATGGATGAGAAGGAGAATTATGCTAGATGTTCAAATCTCCGCTTTACAGGGATTCGGGAGGATAGTGAACGCCTTAACGGTCAACCCAACCCGTTGGCCTATATAGAGTCAATGATTAGAGATCATATACTTGAGAAAGCACCTGAGGACCTTACTGTGATGCGGGCCCACAGAGTCCCCTCCCAGAAAATTCCAGGGGCTAAGTATCCCAGGACGATGATTGTGAATTTCTCTGATTACCGCATTAGGGAGGCTGTTTTAACTAAGGCGATCCAAAAGAGGGATATTGTTCTACCCAACGGAGCCAAAGTAAGGGTGTTCTCCGATATGTCAGCAGCATGAAGACGGAGGGACTTTGTGGGTATGATGAGCCAATTCAAGAGTGCAGGAGCACAGGTTTCTATTGCCCAGCAGTCTAAACTGAAAGGAAGGTTCCATCTCTGCTCCATTCTTGAGGAGGCTCAAGATCTGTTTCAAAAGATTGTCCAAGCAAATGGAAAATAATGAAAAGAGAGATATTTGAGCAGAGACTCTTGCCCATACCATTGGGTCTACATTCAGCAATGGAAATTTAAGCTCGATTTTGTTGCACCTTAGGCACTTTAGATATTTAGGCACTAAGTTCACTTTAACTCTGTGTATTTTCTGCTATTTGCACGTTGTTCTCCTTTAGGGGGAAGATGTATTGGATGCAGCTGCTATTTCTGTCTCCTGCTATATGTATTGCTTTCTCTTGTTATAATTTTCCAGTATTTGAATACTAGAATGCACTTTGCACTTTATGCACTGTGCTTACTGTCAATTTTGCACTATTGCACCATCGCACTTTATTTTTCTTCCCCTTATGAGGGGGGGAAAGATTTTATCTTTGTTGATCTGTGAAAAGCTTCGCGGCAGTCCTTCCTTTTTCCAATGCTCAAATTACTTTGGTTTACATACAGCAATGGAATTCTAAGCTTGATCTTTGTGCACTTTAGACATGTTAGACATTCAGGCACTAAGCTCACTTTAATTGTGTGTATTTCTTCCATCTGCGCATTGTTCTCCTCCAGGGGGGAGGATGCATTGGATACAGCCGCTACCATCATTTCCTGCTAGATATATTATTCTCTCTGTTACAAGTATCCAGTACTTGAGGAGTAGATTGTACATGGCACTTTATGCGCTGGGTTTACTTTCAATATGGCACTATTTACAGCACAAGCACTTTTTGATAATGAAAGCACTTTATGTCAGAGATACCTCAGGGCTTAACTACCTATATGGTATCTTGCATGGAGGGGTGGCGGGGGGACTGGGACGTGCTATCAGGTGCCAAGTCAAGGTGCCTTTGTTTGTTGAGGGGAGCTGGGGAGGCGAGGTAAGGGCTACCTCCCTCCACAGAAAGCCTGGGAGGGAAGGGGTGGTGGGGATGGGGGGTGAAGCATCATACCTTACCAAAGCTTACCTTGCTGATTTTAACCTTGACGTTGTGTTTTCTTTTGTTTTGGGGATATTCTCGCTTTTGCACTTCACGGACAGGCTGAGCTCTGATTGGTCCTTTTCTACCAATCAGAAGCTCAACCGGGAGGAGCCAGTTGTGCCCCTGGCCATTTAATGCCTGCCGTGGCGGGGACGCGCACTTCGGCGCCCGCCAAAGGCAAGCCTGCCTGCGCCCGTCCGCGCCAGGACGACGCCAGACGTGCTGCTGGCTTGGTTCCCGCAAACATTACATATTCCCGAGATGACTTATGTGCCATTGGTAAGGAGGCAAGCTCATGTGCCTTACACCTTTTTCCCTCGCTGCAAGGCCCTTTTTGTTGCATTCAGTGTGGTTTCTGCTCTATAGCTAACGCTGTCTCTCCTTCCCCCTCTCTGCACTCTATCAAACTTCTAAGTCTTAATTGCCGCTCCCTAGTAAAACACTTCGCTGAAGTATTTGATTTACTTCACGATGAGGCACCGGATATTCTTTTCCTCACTGAGACATGGCTTACTGATTATAGGGAGGCAGAACCTGGCCTAGCCATGCCTCAAGGCTATAGTATTGTGACACTCAACAGAGGGGCCCGGGGTGGTGGCATCGCAATCATCTTTAAAACTGGATTCTCTTGTAATCTAACTAAGAGGCCCTGGTGGGTTGTGAGTGTGCACGGTTTAGGATTCTCTTTAATGCTAATTTCACGTTATCCGGGATCCTAATCTATTGCCCTCCGGGCCCATCTAAGGAGTTCAGGGAGGTACTTATTGCAACCTCTGGCATACTCGCTATAAGACCAGCCAATTTCACTATTATTGGCGACCTCAAATTACACTTGGATGCCAGCCATGACTGTGAAATCAGCAATTTCCTAGCTGATCTTGCTGCTTTGCAATTGATCCAGCGTGTCCTGGGATGTACTCTGTGGGACATTTACTGGATCCGGTTTTCTCTAACCTGCCCTCTCTCATAATTAATCCACCCATTCCTATGAGCTGGTCCGACCATTATTTGGTAAATATGTCACTATCAGGAGTGGGTCCTTCCCAGGGTACAGCGCGAAAATCGGTTCTAAGGCGCCCCTGGCATAAACTTGATTTCGAGCAGTTCCGCACCCTCCTCCTGAGTCAAACGCCTAGCCTCCCTAATAATCCAGACGTGGCGGAGAACATCCTTTCAGAGTGGCTGACACACTCCCTTGACTCGCTCATTCCCGCCAGATGGCCGCAGAGTCGCAATGCTCAGTCCAGCCCATGGTACAATGACAACCTGGTCTCAATTCGGAAAAGCTGTAAAAGGCTGGAACGGGCATGTTATGTTATGTTATGTTATTTATTTTTATAACGCGCACAGATACTCAGGAGTGTCCCGGCGCGGAGCCAGCGAGGGGTGGGAAGAAAGAAACCTAAGCAAAGAGATGAGTTTTCAAAAGCTTTCTAAAAGTCAGTGGATCTTTAATGTTCCGAAGCGCAAAGGGAAGGGCGTTCCAGGCCATGGCAGCTTTCCGGGCGAGCGAGCTGCCACCTAACCTCTGGCAATTAAAACGGGGAGCCAGAAGCTGAGACGAAGAGCGTAATTGTCTCACAGGGGCATAGAAGGAGAAACGTTTTTGCAGGTAAGTAGGTCCTTGGCCGTAGAGTGCACAGTGGGCAATGATTAGTGATTTGAACTTTACCCTTGCCGTAACAGACAGCCAGTGCAATGAGCGCAGATGATGGCTCACACTACTTCTGAAAGGCAAGTCAAGAAGAAGCCTGGCTGCCGCATTCTGGACCACCTGCAGCTTTTTCAGCAGGTAGCCAGGAATCCCCACATAGAGCGCATTAGCGTAGTCCAGCCGGGAAAGAATGAGGGCACGGATAACTGTCTCTTTTGCGGCCCTAGGCAGAAGGGGGAGAAATTTCCTAAGGGTTTTGAGAAGGCCGAAACACATGCCGGCAAGCTTCTTAACTTGCGTGTGAAATGCAAGGTTCTCCTCAAACCAAACCCCCAAATTCTTTACGGGCTTCCCGATAGAGGTGGGCATAGGGGATTCTACTGGCCAGAGGGAGTCCCTAAACTTAGGGGGAAAATTCCCAAAGAGAAGGATCTCAGACTTCTCCTCGTTGCATTTGAGCTGCGAGGAGGCCAGCCATTTAAAAATGGAAGACAAGCAGTGCTTCGCAGAAGAGACTGAGTCTGTATTCTTCTCCCATGTAAAAAGAAGCTGGGTATCGTCCGCGTAAGCGATGATCTTTGCTCCCAGTTCTTCCGCCAAGTAGACCAATGGTGTGACATAAACGTTAAACAAAAGGGGGCTAAGAGAAGACCCTTGGGGGACCCCTGTGGTCACTGTCTGGGGAGCAGAAGAGGCCGGCGGTAGCCAGACCTGTTGGACCCGTCCGTCCAGTAAGGACTTGATCCAGCCCCATACTGAACCAGAGACCCCTATCTGGTGAGTTGCGAGAGAAGCCGTGAGTGCGGGACCGTGTCAAATGCCGCCGATAGGTCGAGCAAAACCAATGGCGCCCTACCGCCAGCGTCCAGACACTCCCGGATGGCTTCCGAGACCTCGACCAAGGCTGATTCGGTGCTGTGGGTGGCCCTAAACCCTGACTGTGCCGGGTGCAGGAGGCCTGCGCTTTCGACAAACTCAGTAAGTTGTTTAGTCACTACCTTCTCACAGACCTTAGCTAAACTGGGCAGGAGGGAAATAGGGCGGTAGTTCCCTAAGCTAAGGGGGTCTAAGGAAGGCTTCTTTAGAAGGGGAATAATCTTGGCCCGCTTCCAAGCAGCCGGGACACAAGCTTTCTGTAGGGACAGATTGATAATACAGTTCACTTCGGCATTAATAGTCTCAGCGGCTGTCGCCAACAGTCTGGCTGGACAAGGGTCCACGGGAGAGCCTAACTTCAGGCCCCTTAAGAGTTTGAGAGATTCAGACAGGTCCACAGGGCTGAAAGCCTGAAGGAGGTGGGTAGGGTGGGCCAAGGATGTCACCAACCCATTCCCTAAGACACTGTCGCAGGGGGTAAAAGATGCTTGTATGGTACAGATCTTAACCCTGAAGAAACAGGAGAGATTGTCACACCAGGAATCAGTCGAAGGAGACGTATTTGATTGAGCAATAGGTAACATGAAGTTCTGAACAATAGCAAAGATTTCCTTGGCATTATTGTTGGCAGAGTCAATGCGAGCAGAATAAAAGCACCTTTTAGCCTGGATTATGGCCTCATAGTAGGTCTTTTGTTTGCGCCTCAGTTGTAGCTTAGCTGCTGGACAAAAGTTGCTGCGGCGCCACCTCCGCTCCAGAACTTTGCAATCATGCTTGAGCAGTTTAAGTTCCGGGGTGAACCACGGTTGAGAGGGAGACAACCTAGAAAGCCTAGGAGGGTTAGACGGCGCTAACAAGTCCACAGCACTAGTCACCCAGTCTGTAAATCCAGCGAGACCGCCCTCAAGATCACCCAGGAGGGCAGGCCTAGAGGCATCCAATGCCTGATTGAACGCCAGCGGATCAATTTTGCTGAAAGCTGGTTGGAGGCGGGACTATGACTATCTTGAAAACACAATATCGTGCAGCTATCAAGAATTATCATAGAGCCATCCAGAAGGAAAGAGCTGCTTACTATGCCAATGAGATCAGATCTAGCAGTAATCCTGCTAAACGTGTCTTCTCTCTGCTCAAGGACCTCAAATCCTCTGGGCAATCTCAAGCCACCCTCCCTTCTTCTAATCAGCAGTGCGAGAGCCTGGCGGCCTTCTTTATCAAGAAGGTCGAGGACATTTATAAAACCTTTCCCCACATTGAGACTAGGGCTAGCCCCTCCCTGTGGTCCTGTGATGCCCAGGTACTCTCTGCTTTTCCGGCGCTCGCTCAAGAAGCGATGCGCACGATTTGTAATAAATTGAGATCAGGATCCCCTGCAGACCCCCTCAAACCGGATCTTTTCCTGAAATTTCTACCTCAACTTCTCTCAAACTTCTGTAAACTTATCAATTTATCTCTATCTTCTGCGGTGGTTCCCACTTCCTGGAAACATGCCAAGGTGGTTCCTCTGTTAAAGAAGCCCACGCTGGATGCCTCCAAACCAGAGAGCTTCCGCCCTATCTCCCTCCTCCCGCTGGTGTGCAAGATCACCGAAACCCACATCAATGCCACCCTTACAAAGTTCTTAGATGACAACAATCTGCTAGACCCATCCCAGAACGGCTTCCGGCCTCGGCATAGCACTGATTCCGCCCTTCTGGCTGTAGCAGAATATCTGAGGGGCACATTAGATGTCGGTCGCACCTCAGCTTTAATTCTATTGGATCTGAGTGCTGCGTTCGACACTGTGTTCCATCGGATTCTGCTGCAGCGTTTGGAGGACATTGGTGTCGGCGGCTCTGCCCTGGGCTGGCTCACTCCTTTCCATGCTGAACGTACCTTCCAGGTGCCTGTCCCTCCATTCAGCTCCCAGGTACATGCTGTCCACCAAGGGGTCCCGCAGGGTTCGGCTTTAAGCCCAACCCTTTTTAACATCTATATCCAACCTCTGGCAGCAGTGGCCAGGAGCAGAGGATTAGCTGTGGTATCTTACGCGGATGACACACAGCTGGTGGTGGCATTATCTGACGACTCTGGGCAGGGGGCACTTAAGTTTCAGGAAGATTTAACAGCTATCGCAGTTTGGATGACATCCAATTGTCTTCAGCTCAATGCCAACAAATCGTAGATCTTGGTGGTGGGCAAAGATATCCATCTGTGGAGTGACCTCTGGTGGCCATCCTCTTTGGGCCCTCCGCCGGCTCCTAAACCGGCAGTAAAAAATCTAGGAGTCTGGATAGACTCCGCTCTTTCTTTTCAAACCCAGACTAAGGTAGTAGCCGGAGTATGTTTTGGGCTCCTACGTGGGCTTAAACCTTTGCTGGGTTTCTTCGACCCTACCATCCGTCAGGTAATCATTCAGGCCACAGTACTCTCTAGACTGGACTATGCGAGCTCCCTATATATCGGGGCCAATAGGGCAGAGATACTGCATTTACAAAGGGCACAAAATGCGGCAGCCCGGGCTCTCCTTGGTCTGCTGAGAATCTGTTCCATCGCTAGTTTCATCCGCAAAGTACATTGGCTGCCGGTGGAGAAACGTATTCAATTTAAGACTCTCTGTATTGCCCACAGAATCATGTTTCTAGAATCTCCTGCTATTCTGGCTAGCCTCATGGCGCCCTATAGATCTACCTGTCAGCTGCGCTCCATGGACCAGCATCTAGCGGTTGTTCCTCGGTTTAAGAGAGCACGGGCTGGAGGACGCTCCTTCCGCGTTTGTGCTCCTAAGCTTTGGAACTACCTCCCTACACATATTAGAAGCATTCAAAATAATTCTGTCTTCCGTAAAGCCATCAAAACTCACCTCTTCCCTGCATAATTGCCTCCTAGGTGTTCTTGGCTTGCTTATGGCAGTAACATTTTAGCGCTGGGACGCCCCGTTGCTGGGGCAGCTTCACGCTCTATAAAACCCCTTAACATAACATAACAACATAACATAAAAAAATGGGCGGACGAATAGCGATAAAGCCTGGGATAATAGGCAAAATGGTAACCGGTTTAAGTCCAGAGGCAAGTAGGGGGCGCTAGAGGGCGCACTGCAGAATGGCTGCACCGTAGTGCTGCTCCGCCGGCCAGAACAATAAATAGCAAATAAGATGCTGAATTGGCGACGAATTTGCTGATATCACCGCAGAAACTGGTGTCGGAAAGTGCCCAGCAGCTGAAGATATGCCCCACTGATATGCAGAGACGCTGCATTCCGTGGGAAATCAATGGAAACATACGCGGCTTGGAGCTCGCCCGAAAGAGACAAGATGGCGGTGCGCAACGATAAGTGAATGAAACTACGATATGAAATCCGCCTGGTCCCGGAGGAGGTGAGGACATGTGCAGCATAGTGCGTAGCTGGAGATGTTAATGGCACACACGTCGAGTGCCGGACTCACCCTAAGACAGTAAGGCGTCCCTGCGGAGAGATCGCTATCCAGCAGCAGCGCAGTACACAAACGGATGCAGGTGCACTCCCTCGATGCGCTGACCGGATGCCCGCAAATAACACTAGCGGTAGAAGGCTAACGCGAATTGGGCACTCCCAGGGGGGACATGAAAAACGGCGATACTGTGGGCAGCGAGATATTGTAGGGCGCGGTGGCAAGCTGCAATACGCACAAAACTGAAAGTGTACCTCGGTACATGGACGCCGCCATTTTCCTCGCACGTTAGGTTCGCGGCAACACGAAGAAACCTGTATATACCGGCTGCTCGATATATGCGAATCAATACTCCAATGCGGGACTGACCACAATAATAGCATTGTGGACTGGCCAGTGACAACCGCAGCAACTTACTACACGTTACATACCAGGTCAGAATCAGAAGATATCATATTATGTGACGAGCGCACCTGAAATAGCACAAATAGGGGATTTCTTGATCTGGACATACCCTGAGGCGGCTGCTAAAGGACATAAACTGCATATGGATCTACCTACAGCGTAAATCAGCAGGCAATGGTAGTACTAAGCTAGGTGCAAGGTGCTGAGAGGGGAGAGAACTTTCCCATTATAACTAGGAAACACCCACCCACAGGCGTGCTAATCACTACTGCATACTGAGAACCACTGATAAGAATACCAGTCATAAGACTATCAACAGCGGATTAGCAATATACCCAGCACCTGCACACGAGATTCCCCATACTTCTTAATACAGCAAGCAGTGGTTCATTTTCAGGACATAATAAGCGTGCCTGGCGAAATAATGGGCAAGACTGACAAGCAGCAGCCAAAACTATCCTTCGATACTCGCCGTGTTGCCAAGTCGCACTCTGCACACTCAGACACGGAAATTGATAGTGATCACACCACCAATACAGCTATGGAATCGGCACTGCAGGCAATCCAACAGAGCCTGCAGGCGATCGATGGCAAAATTGATACCCTGACTATAAGAGTGGATTACATGGCGGCCAAAATAGATAAACAATTGGATGTGGCGGAGCAGAGACTTTCGGCTGTAGAAGACATATCAAACGCCACGGCAAAACAATGTGCGGACATTGCAAAAAAACTAGAGAGTGTTCAAAATAAAAATGAAGATTTGGAAGCGAGGTCGCACCGCAATAATGTACGCATTATGGGCGTACCCGAAAGCACAAATACTGGCCGACTAGAACAATATGTGGAAGGCATGCTACAAGAACTTTTTGGGGCAGATAAATTTTCACCAGTGTTAATAGTCGAACGTGCACACCGAACACTGGCGACGAAGCCACCTCCAGGCACCCCTCCACGTCCTATTATAGCCCGCATTTTGAATTACAGAGATCGGGACATTATATTGAGATTGGCGCGTGAACAACAGAAACTGAACTATCAAGGGAATGACATCGCCTTCTACCCGGATTTTACTATCTCCGTGCAGGCGGCGCGTAGAGAATTTCTATCGGTCAAAAAACGACTGCGAGACATGGAAATAAACTATGCAATGCTGTACCCAGCAAGATTGAGGATAGTGCATGAGGGTCAAACCAGGATATCTGCAACGCCGAAAGCTGCGCAGGACTATTTGAAAAAATGTCCTCCTCGACGCAGGATTCCAGAACATGCGCACTCATCGGCAGAGGCAGATGAACACGTGTGATAAAGAATGGCGTGAACTTTTACGCACTCTGTAAGCTGCATGCTAACACATTTTGGACATAGGGTGCCCATTAGATGACCCATCCCTGAAGATATGAGGTAGGATCTACACTATATATATGAGGATGAGACATTGGCACTCATGCATGAATACTAAGACATTCTACTATTGGACAGTTAAATATTGCATAGATTACTGATGTGCTGTATAGATCTGCTACACCACTTAGGGGATGCTTGGTGGCAGGGGATCAACATTAATATGATAAAGCATGAGAGTAATAGATAGTGACATATGCAAATGAAAGATTGTCTGGCACTGGGTTTCTAAGGTAGATATGTATATCTCAGATGTCGTGATTACAGATAACGCATAGTTTATTATGTGTGAACTAACGACTACTTTGAATCTGACGTGAGCCAATATGATTATATATATTCTGGCCACATCCGCTCGGCGGATGAGTATGTGAGCGCCTAGCGACCCCCCTACGTGTATACCCCAGAACCGTTCTGATGTTTCTTAGTTTGTTGTTAAGGGTATGTCTTTGGCATGATTGGGATGCTAAAGTGGGAGGGGGGGCTACGGGGGAGGGGGAAAGGTTTTTGTGTTGTTTCAGGTACACGATTTCCATATAATCGTAGATATGCATACATGCATGGTGTAAAGCACAAGAGAGTCACATATCCTTGTTTCGATCAAAGTATGTATACAAGCACTAATAAGCTACACACCGTCATGACCAGATATAGGGCCAAAGATGGATAATAGGACACATACATCGAAATTAAATATACTAACATGGAATGTTCGAGGCCTCAATAACCCACGAAAAATAAGGCAGGTCTTCGCATACCTAGATAGACATCAAATTGACATAACTATGCTGCAGGAAACCCACCTAGCGAGTGATACTAAATGTACACTGGGCAGCAGATGGGCGGAAACGGTACTATCATCATCATACTCCTCATACGCTAGAGGCGTTTTGATCCTTATTAAGAAGGGTACGCAATTTATTATTGAACAAATGATACCTGATACTCAAGGCAGATATATAATTGTCACAGGACATTTAAGGGGCACAAAAATAGGACTGATAAACACTTATGGCCCGAACACTGATGACCCGGAGTTCTTTAGAGCGATCTGGGGCAAATTAAGAGAACTATCGCCTATGGAATTGCTTTGGGGTGGAGACCTGAATCTCTCACTAATTGATACACAAGACAGATCAGGAACCACTACAGAACCACATAAACAGGCAGTGAGGGCAGTAAGGGACGGCATGGCCGAATTTGAAATGTTAGATGTGTGGAGACTTCAGCATCCACACAAACTGGAGGGCACGCATGCTTCCATGATCTATAGTAACTGGTCCCGCATTGATTATTGGCTGGCAACTAAGACAGCCTGTACATGGGTACGTGAAGTACAACACCTCCCAAAAACATTATCTGACCATAACCCGATTGTTCTCGCGATAGATCTACCGAATTACACACCACCACCGTTTATATGGCGGTTCAATGCGAAGGCACTATTGGACCCAATATACAACTCCACAATCCACCAGGCAATAGAAGACTACTTCCATCTGAACAAAGGCTCAGTGGAGGATATGAGTGTACTATGGGAGGCCTTTAAGGCCACAATACGTGGAGTCTGCATCAGCACTAACGCTGGCATTCAGCGCGACCTGCGCACCCAACTGACTAGGTGCGAAAAAAAATTAGGCAATTCGAAACGGAATTCGAACAATCGCAAAATGCAGCATTATTGGGAGACATCAGAGAAGCACTCTCAGAATACCGAGAGCTAGCTGACAATGAACTTAAATATTTGTCACACCGACAATTAGCTCGCACATATGGAAAGGGTGGAAGAGCGGGACGAATACTGGCACAAAAAATTTGCGCTACACGCCAGACACATGTTGTCACTTCTGTAAAAGAAGCACAGGGAAATCCACAGTACGAAACAAACGATATTCTAAAGGCATTCATGTCCACATATAGCGACCTGTACGCCACTAGGCCTATCCCAACCACAATGAAACACTCGAATACCTGGAAGACATAGCTATAGCCTGGCTCTCAGATAACCAGCGCGAATATCTGGCGCTGCCAATAACAGAAGAAGAAGTAAAGGAAGCCATAAAAACACTCCCAAATGAAGCCCCGGGCCCAGACGGATTTACTGGGGAATTCTATAAAATATATGTAGACTTATTATGCCCTTATTTAGTTGAAATGTATGGAGACGCACATGAAAAACAAATACTCCCTCCCACACTACGGGAAGCATTAATAATCACATTATTAAAACCAGACAAGGACCCTATTAATTGTGACTCATATCGCCCTCTCTCGTTAATAAATACAGATGCTAAGATTTTAGCGAAAATAATTGCCACCAGACTGCAACCGCTTATGCAAAACATAATACTACCCGATCAATCAGGGTTTATACCCAATCGCTCTACTGCACACAATATACGTACACTTTTTGCACTGTCTCACCAGCTCAACCCTGAGTTGGAGGCGGCGGCAGTGCTTTTGGACGCTGCCAAAGCCTTTGACTCAGTAGAGTGGGTATATCTATTTACGGTAATGCAAAAGATGGGGCTCCCACCTAGCCTGCTGACATGGATCAAAATACTTTACACCAAACCAGTAGCGCGAATAAAGGTCAATAAATATGTTTCAGACATAATACCAATTCAACGCGGCACACGACAAGGTTGCCCACTGTCGCCCCTATTATTCGCTATAGCGCTAGAACCTCTAGCATGCAAACTCCGCCAAAAATATGCGGCCACAGCATTACAATTCTATCAGCGCCCAGTGGGGATCTCGATGTACGCAGATGACATGGTACTATATGTACGAGAACCACATGTCCACTTATCATCGCTCTTGAGAGAATACATTAAATTTTGTAGACACTCGGGCCTCCAAATAAATTGGACTAAAGCCACTATAATCCCACTTACAGACAGCACAAAACTTGGACAGGTGGAGTTTCCATTGGAGTGGCAAACGGACCCGGTTAAATATTTGGGCATCTGGTACCACAGGGACACAGAGATTGTCATTCGTGTAAATTATGGCCAGGTCATTACTAAGATCGAAGAAAAAATAGAGCGCTGGATCCATCTCCCATTGTCATTAGCAGATAGAATGACAACCGTGCAAATGCAAGACTTGCGTTATCCCTTTTCAGTGGAAAACGTCCCCAGGATGCACTCAAAAGGAACTGTTTCAATAAAGTTCAAACAAATGTTTCTTGAATTCTCTTTGTTTCGTTTATTCAAATTTTTTTCTTTTTTCAACAATGATTGTATTCATCAAATGTTTCAAATAATACGCCCAATGCATTTCGGGCCGTGCTCTTCTTCAGGGGACTTATTTTCTGTAATGGGTAAACATACAGCGTTAATTTGTCATTTAGTGTGCCGATACCATCTTTGTATGATGTGCAAAACGTTCATCATTCAATTACTTGAAGACACCTTATAGCCCCAACGTACCAGGTCCCTCTTAGTGATTCTTGAGTTTGAATAATCGTGTTTGTGTGACTGAATGAAGAAAAGGGAGCTAAATCAGATCTCAGAGAATGAAGCATGCAAGAAAATGACCTGATGTAAAAAACGTATGGCTTTAAAAAAACGAGATAGGTAAAGAACGAGGTTTAATGGCAAATGGGTGAGAAACTACGAGGATAACATGGTGCCGATTTGAGATCAATTCAAAAAGGTATATATGCGGTGTATCGTGATGTTATCAAGAAAACGATCAAAAGTGCCTCCAACAATTAATTACCGGATCGTCAACCAGCAGTTACTTACACTTTGTATCTTTAATCCATGAATGTCATGGGAAATTTAGTTATCAAACTTGACAATGTGCAACCTGTTGAAGTGATAAGAAAACCGCTGTGAAAACGTGAAAAATTTCACTGGTTTCATACGAATCTCGTGTACTATTAATAAAGTTTCAGAAAAAAGACTCTGAAAAAAGACTCACGGTACGTTGTTCTGTGGCTTGCAGTGTCCTGTACTTTACATATTCGACAACGTGTCGGCTATCGAAATGAAAAAAATTATTTAAAAGTGAATAATTCCTCTCACTTTTAAGTCTATGTGCCGTGTGATGCACGAGACATCAAATGCTTACCCCGAGTATTAGGAAGCGAGTCTCCTCGGGTCCCGCGATGTAGGAGTACTGCCATTAACTAGCACTGTTTAATCCCTGTGTGGTGTCTCCTCACGTGACCGTATAGAAACAGTAGATGGACTATATCGCGAGAAAAGGGTCACTAAGGGAAGAAAGACTCCCGATTCGTATACGAAAATGAGGGATGGCGAGTACCCGACCAATGATACCATCAAGAATTAGGAATTAATGCGGAGTGAGTAAAGAGAAAAATAATAGAATAATAGAAGTGAGGAATATAA
Organism: Calotriton arnoldi; assembly: GCA_963921515.1. Lineage (NCBI taxonomy): Eukaryota > Metazoa > Chordata > Amphibia > Caudata > Salamandridae > Calotriton > Calotriton arnoldi. Next base: position 104,614 of record CAWUFW010018039.1, read on the forward strand.
ATGAAAAGTGTATAAGAGTGTGTGGAAGGATGTTCCACGCTGTGATGTGGGTTGAAAAAACGAAGTATATGTTTTTTACTTGAATGTGCACATAAGGTACCCCCTTTCTCATTGAAAAACATGAACAGTAAAAAGAAGTTAATCAATCTTATAGCAACTGCTGTACATGTCGTAAAAAATTATAACATTCTAACACATTTATCCTAGATATTATTGTTTGTTAATGATTCAATAACTGAAGCCTGGTATAAAATATGGTATCCGTGTCCTGTTATTGGAGACCTAAATTTAAAGAAAACAATTAAAGTCAACACGTTCATTAAGTCCCTTCGGATGTACTGTATTTAGAAAATTGATCCAATGTATTTCTCTTCGTAATAAATGCTGTGTATTATCTCTTCCTGGAAGAGGTTGGGTTTGTTCAAGTACCAGAAATCGTAGTTGACTTGGATTGTGATTGTATGAATTGAAATGCATAGCTATGGTAGATTTTGAATTCTTTGTGCGGATGTTGCTCTTGTGTTCGATGATGCGTGTTTTTATTTTTCGTTCAGTCTTGCCTACATAGGCTAGTCCGCATGGGCACTTTATCATATAGATGAGATTACTACTGTCACAAGTGGCTGTAACTTTCAACCTGATTGGCGTCCCCTTATCGGGGTGCGGGAATTGATTACCTTTAATTATGGCATTGCAATTAGCTCCCTTTTCTTCATTCAGTCACACAAACACGATTATTCAAACTCAAGAATCACTAAGAGGGACCTGGTACATTGGGGCTATAAGGTGTCTTCAAGTAATTGAATGATGAACGTTTTGCACATCATACAAAGATGGTATCGGCACACTAAATGACAAATTAACGCTGTATGTTTACCCATTACAGAAAATAAGTCCCCTGAAGAAGGGCACGGCCCGAAATGCATTGGGCGTATTATTTGAAACATTTGATGAATACAATCATTGTTGATAAAATAAAAAAATTTGAATAAACGAAACAAAGAGAATTCAAGAAACATTTGTTTGAACTTTATTGAAACAGTTCCTTTTGAGTGCATCCTGGGGACGTTTTCCACTGAAAAGGGATAACGCAAGTCTTGCATTACAATATACCCTCATACTCAGGAGGGTTAACCAGGCTGCACCGACCTACCGTCATTACACAGTTTACTTCTATTTACCTTCATTTACATGGAATGCGATTGTCCTAAAATTGATTGGAAATCGTGAAAATGGTCATATTGCCCAAACTTCTCTACCTATTCAATAATATACCCATTCCACCACCCTCCTCAGTGTTCAAGAGAATCACCTCGAGCATAGCCAGACTGATATGGGCTGATAAAATAGCTCGTACTGAACTACGCACCTTGACGCTGCCACATGATAAAGGAGGCTTCACAGTACCCGGTTTCTTACTCTATTACTTATGCGCCCAAGCGCAGTATGCGCATTATTGGTTTTTCCCGGTGCCATATTTGCCACATACGGCGGTAGAAGATGGGGACGCCCATCCAATACCCATCCAATACCCCTCAGATGTATATTACCACACCAACGCCCACACATAGCTAAAACCGAAATAAACACGATTAAAACTACGAACCTTGCTTGGCAGCGTATGGGGAAATTAACAGGGAGACTGCCATTATATGCACCCGAGTTACCTCTACAACACCACCCGGCAATATCTGTAACACAAACAGGCAATGGCATGTCCATGCTGCAACAGGTGGGAATCACTACTATGGGAGATTTATACACAGAAGGTAGATTCATAGAAGATACGGATCTCGCATATATCCGAAACCAAACACTATTGTTCAAATTCACGTGCCATAGACTTAGGGGCGCGATAAAAGATCTATACCCCACATTCCCTGACGAACCACCAACCTTGACAGCACTACAAATGATTCTAATGAATCCGAGCAATACACATCTAGTCTCAAAACTCTATAGGCACCTACAGGCTGATATAGCAGGCGCCACCAATAAGGCCTGTGAACGCTGGAACATTCACTTGGAAACACCCCTAGATGACGAAGACTAGAAAAGCAGCTGTGCACTAACGGCAATACTCACCCCAAATAGCAACCTACGCATAATCCATTATAAATATCTACACCAAACATACCACACGCCGATGAAGCTACATAAATGTGGGCTGCGGGAGGATACCAGATGCCGGCGCTGCGGTGAGGTTGATGCTGATTTTATACATTTGTCCTGGAGATGTGGAAAAATTAGACAATACTGGGGGGAGATACATTAGGCCTCATATTAGAAACAAAAATCGAATGTACAGTGAAGGTCTGACTACTGGGTTTAGTTGAAAATCTGAGATCAGCAAAACGTAAAATGTGTGTAATAGCGTTATTAATGGCTAAAAGACGAATTTCTATACATTGGGACAGTAAAAGATCTCCGAATAGGACACAATGGTTAATGGACTTAGTGTACTTCAGAGACTCACTCAAAACATATGAGGAGGAATTACCAACAGCCTCGAGATCCAAAGATTACTGGGCTATGCTCACAGAATATTTGCGATCCCATCAGGAACTGCTATCATCTGGAAATGTGTAGCTTTAGATGCAATAATGATGTATGGATAAGAAGGACTTGATCTAGAAACTGAGTTGTATAATCACTTACAGAAAGTGCGATACTATGCATGTTGCAATTGTACCTGTATTGTATTTTTGTTTGTAAGATTCATATACAATAAAAACTTTATATAAAAACATTTTTTTTTTTAAAGTCCAGGGGCCAGTGGATATACAGCAGTCTTTGTCATTAAGGGGTTATATGTAACCTTAATATTAGAGATGGTACAATTCAAAGTATGGCGTAGGAGAGATTATATCAGGCTTTTGTTAAGGTGGCATGGTTTATTTTGAAGAATGACACAACCATTGAAGGTAATTTCATGTAATGTGAATGGATTATAAAAATGTACAGAAAAGAGGAGCAATGTTAAAATGGCTAGGATCCTTTTCCCCACAGGTGATTTTTTTTACAAGAGACATATTTTAAGTCCAATTCCCCTAACTTTGCACACCCTAAGAAGTATGCTCATGCATTCTTCGCTTCGGCACATACTGCGGTACGTGGGGTGGGTATCCTTCTTTCTTCAGTGCTAGACTGGTGGGTGGGTAAGGTGATTCGGGATGAGGTAGCAAGGTGGATCTGGATTGAAGTCTCAGCTAATGGGGTAGCCTTTGTCCGGCTTAATTACTACGGGCCAATTTTTGATGACACTAAGACCCTGAAACAGATTTATGATTTGTTGGCAAACGCTCATGGTTTTATAATTATGGGTGGAGACTTCAACCTTATTCAAGATCTAGGCCTGGATACATCCAACAAGGGTAAAAAGCAATTAAAACCAAAGACAGATAGATTACTAAAAATTATGAAAGAAGATTTCGCCCTATTAGACCCATGGCAGATCGATCATCCAGGCCTTACTGAGTTTACGTGCTACTCAGCTAGATATAAGACAGCATCCCGATTGGATTTCTTTATGATAAGCAATCATCTCGCAAGGGGAATCTGCGATACTTTCTAACTCATTCTCAGACCACTCTCTAGTCTCCTTGATAGTACATTTACCTGCCCCCAAATTAAAAAATAATAACAGGTGGTATTTTGATAAAGCATTGCTCTCGGACCCAATATGGATTGCTGAAACTCGTGAATTTATACAATGGTTTTTCAAGGAAAATATGAACACAGCATCAGGTTTCATGGTCTGGGAGGCTTTTAAGGCTACTTTTAGGGGACGGGTGGTTGCATATAGGGCAAATCTCTACAAACTAAGGAAACAGAAGATTGTAGGACTTTAGGAGGCTGTGGATCGGGCTAGGGGAGAACTTATGTCTAGGCCCCCCGGAGATTTTGAGGAAGAGGTTCTCCAGCAGGATTTACTAAGGGCGAAAGAGGAATTAAAAAGCTTTTTACTCTCGAGGTGATCTCTGGGAGCAAAGATTCTCAACAAAAAGTTTACGAAGAGAGCCAGCACATAGGTAACTTTTTAGCCTGGTCAACAAAAACGCATCAGAGTAGGCAATCAATCCCACAAATAAGAGATCCCAGCACTGCGAGTCTGGTTAATGATAAAGATAGAATTGCCGAAATCTTTGTGTCTCATTTTAGCAAGATCCATGCAGAAGCCCAGCTAGTCAGCCCCCAGGCTCTTGTGGATTATTTTATGACAGTCCAGTTACCCACAATCCCCGGGGAGGACTGCATGGCGCTGCACGAACCGATTACAGCCACAGAATTAAGTGAAATTGTAAAAGAAATGGCAAGTGCCAAGGCAAGTGGTAACGTTGGGATTCCGATTGAAGTCTATAAATTGTTTTTAGATGAACTTTCCCCCCTTTTGGTATCCCTGTATAACCAGATTATGGACAGATTGCCTGTCTCTGACAGATTTAAGGAATCAGTCATGATCTCTATTTTAAACAAGGATAAGGACGCTAAAGACCCGAGCTCCTGCCGCCCAATAAGTCTACTAAATGTAGACTACAAGCTTTACATGAAAATCTGGGCGAATAGGATCTCGGGCTGTGCGCAACAGGTGATACATGCGGACCAAATAGGGTTCCTGCCTGGAAGATCGATGGCTGCAAATACCTTTTATCTGATTCAGTCTATCGACTATTTTTCAGCTAGGAAGGATAGTGCGGCCATTTTAATGATGGACGCAGAAAAGGCATTTGATCTGGTGGATTGGCAGGCCCTTGTTTTTTTATCCTAGGGAAGTTTGGCTTTCCACTCCGCCTGATTGAGATGTTAGAAGGAATTTATAAGGGGGAATCGCAAAAATAATTATAAACTCAAATCAGGCGGGAGAAGTGGCGATAAGGCGGGGTACTAGGCAGGGATGCCCTCTTTCCCCCCTTTTATTTTCTCTTTTTATTGAGCTACTGGCAATAAAGATTCGCTCCAATATATCAATTCGGGCTCCCCTATTATTAATGGCAAAAATTAAGCTGTTTGCCGATGATTTGATTCTATACTTGAACCCAAACAAGTCGAATATTCAGTTGGCCCTTGGAGAAATCCAGGCGTTTACAGAGCAGGGAGGCTACAAGGTCAATCAGTCCAAGACGGAGCTCCTCTTATTCAATTCATTGGGAACCGATCTTCCGGAAGGAATACAATTTCTGCCTTTAAAACCTATTAGATATCTGGGCCTTTACGTTATAGCCAACTTCTCGCAACTCTTTCATTTGAACTATGTTAAAACACTTAATAAAATAAAAAACCTTTTAGAAAGATGGTCGCTTCTATCATTGACTATAATAGGCCGAGTCTCCCTAGTAAAGATGTCGATACTTCCCTTGCTGATATTTCTGTTTTTAAATCTTCCTCTAAAAATACCAATCTCATATTTTAATGAAGTAGATAAGGTGATTCGTGAGTTTGTATGGGCAAAAAAAAAACCTCGGATTAAGTTATCCATTTTACAATTGGATGTAGAGCAGGGGGGGCTTGCACTACCTCATTTAACTACCTATTATCAAGCTGCAGTACTTAGTTTAATAACTCAGCTAGTGGCCCCTTCCTCGAATTTCGATAATTTTTTATTTAGTCTCATGCTAACAGAATTTGCAATTAAGCTACCAGCATTCCTACACACTTCAAAATTACCAAAAAGACAAGATACAAGGTCGTGAATATATCTAAATCGTATACAGTGGTTCAATACAATTTACATTGTCCCAACATGCCATGCATATTCCTCTCTTCAAGACTGTGAGCAATGTGGTCTTCAGCTCTCGCAAAAAGGGATGCAGTCATATAATATGCTAGGCTTTCGCAAGCTCGGTGACTTTTTACCATGGCATTAATTTGATAACGTGGGAAGCTTTTATAGCGCAATTTGAACCCCAGAGCCGTGATCTCTGGTTAAGCTTCAGGCAGATTATATGCTTTCTCTCGAATAATTATAAAGGAATAAACGAGAGGAGAAGAACAATTTTAAAAGCAGCCTTCGAGTTGAATCTAACTGGCATTGGGAATAGATATAGGTTATTGAGACAGGACACGAATAAGAGTCTCGTCGAAACAATGCTCCCTAAAATTGCCTAGGAAACTAATTGTTGGTTCAATATCCAGGAATGGCAACAAGTCTGCGAGCTTGGCCATAGGGCTCTGAGGGCGGCCAACTTTAAAAGGATGTCTTTTCTCTCAAAATGGAGGGTCTACTACACTCCCCTCAGACTACATAAATGGTTTCCTTCAATCCCGAAAGACTGTTTTAGATGTAATTTGCCGGAGGCAGGCGACTGGACACATATATCTTTTACATGTCCTAGATTACAACACTTCTGGGAGGAAGTGTTTAGGTTTATCAGTGATTGTATGTCAATGGTAATCCTACCATCTACATCGTTGGCCTTATTTGGTTTTTCTTACGCAGTCAGTCAGCTACCAAAACATAGGCAATGTTTTGTCTTCACGGCCATAGCGGTAGCCAGATATTTAGTGTTGCAAAATTGGAGATCACAGAAGGTGCCTACTTTGGGACAGTGGCTTCTTAAGTTGGACCGGGCCTACCAATTTGAAGAGGCCTACGCGAAAAGGATAGGGGCGCTTCGGAGATTTAGGCTGACCTGGGAGGGCTATGCTTGGACCACGCATGCAAACAATAACATGTAATTCAGGTGATCTCTTGTATATGTAAAGTGAGGGGTTTTTAATTCATAATCTGCGTGTTTTTTAAACTGCCAAACTGAGGTTAGTCTCCAGTAAAAATAGGAGGTGCTATTTAGGATGTTGGTTTTTATATCATGTAAAATAGAATATGAATTCGCGCTATTTATTGTTTATTTAAATATGAGATCGGATATTATGTAAGTTTGTCTTTTCTATGTACCTTGGTTATCATGTTTGCTATTCATGCTCAATAAAAAAAAATTAAAAAAACGATTATAGGCCAATTGTACTTTAAATCTGATTCCCAGATGAGTTAAATTTTAGATTTGCGTCCGTCTGTTGGAATGTTATTTTAATTTTTTATAGATAAGAGCAGCTTTGGAGCCGTTGGTAATGTAGATGGGGAAAATCTATGCGTCATGACCCGGTATAGGAGGGGATGAAAGGGAATGGAGTGTGTGGTCGAGAGCATAGGTTCCAAAAGATGATATTGTTTCATACAATTAGTACCTTAAAGGGCGATGAGAGGCTCTCAAAAGGAATGACCACATTGTTATGATAGAGCAATAGAGACATTGTTAATAAACCCCTGTTCACTGTTCAACCACTCTCGCCAAAACAGCGATTTGCCATTTTTCGAGAGCCATTTGTTGTACCAAATGGGACTTTGAAAAAAGTACTCATATGACAATCGGTGGGCTACTAAATATGGCTGGAATAATGAACAGGAGTGGAAAATAAGTGAAGGTATCCAATACTTAGGGGGATGGGACATGTAAAGGAAGTGCTTGTGAGAGAAGGGAGAAATAATTGCAAGCTCCAATTTGTACCACAATTTGGAGGTAGAACCAAGGTGTCATAAAAACAGACTTGGCACTGCTTAATACTAAAAGTTTTGTGGTACAGGGAAAAATCTGGGAAATTAACCACACCTAAGGACTTGGACAACCAGAGGCTGTGTAGTGAAATACGAGAAGATTTTCCATTTCAGAAAAAAGCAAGATAATAGCTTATAGATAGCTCTGAAGTATGTCCCAGGGATTTTAGTAGGTAAAAACATAAGATAAAAATTGTTGATAGGGAATATCATAATTTGAATTGTATCAAGGCGGCCTCACCATGACAAAAATAGTGGCAACCAACCCTGTGTCAGTTTAGTAATTTTGGAGACAAGAACAAGATTGTTGTGGTACCAGACCCACAGTCATTTTATTTTGTCAGGGTTCCAGGAAAAGCCCATTCCAGTGAAGGAGGTTTATTCAAAGCCATCACTTTTGACTTTTTAACATTAAGTTTACAACCAGACACTTTCAAGTATGCTTTTAGCTCTTTAAAGAAATGTGGGAGACAGGATTCCAGCTAGAAAATATAAAGAAGGATATCATCTGCATATGCTGTAAATATAATGTGCATGTCTTTGAGGTGGAAACCAGAAATATCAGTGGAGTGTTTTAGTCGATGTAGAAAGGGTTCTAGGGCAAGAGTGAATAACAAGGCTAATAAGGGGCAAATTTGCCTCGTGCCTCAATGTAGAGTGAAGTATGGAGACTGCACTCCAGTAATCATAACAGAAGAACAGGGGAAGAATATAGTAAGGAGATTAGTTGTAGAAATCGTGGGCCAAACAAATGCCATCGAAGGGCACGCATTAGAAATTGCCAATTAACTCTATTGTGTGCCTTTTCAGCATTTAAAGCTATCTCTGCAATAGAATGCTTTAGCTTGGGGGCTTTGCTTTAAATATTTAGAAAAATATGCAATTTGTCTGCTATATTTCTATTTTCAACAAGGAAAATTTGTTTTATTCATTTATCTTTTTTTTTTTTTTTGATTAGTCCTCATTTGCCTTAGGTTTAACCTCTGAGATCTCCCTCTATGAGCGCCTTGCCTCGGAAGATCATTTATACCTATGGCATAAAATCCAATTTTCTTCTTCTTAAACGTCCGCCATGGCCATCCAGACCAATTTGCAGATCAAAATGGGAGAAGTAGGGACCAGGAAAAGGCGTAATCATTGTACCTTCCCCTGTTACACGTTGTTTCAGTAGATCTCTACCCCTCTGACTCTAACCATTTCGGTACTGGGGTCCAAAATTAATTTCTCTTTCTCGCTACTGCTCTATCTAACTTAATGATATATTTAATAGACTTTACCCAGTCTGACACCGTAGGTGGAAGATTACTGATCCAATTTTTAAAGATCTCCCAGCGAGCAAGGAGGATTAAATAGAAAATCATTTTTTTTATCATTACTCAAACTTTCATGTTGTGCTACTGTAGGAAGCTGGCTCTGTATATACTATACCAAAGTGAGGTATAGTGTGCACAGAGTCCAGTGGAACCCCAAAGGTAGGCAGAGGTAAAGTTAGATAGCACCTCACTCTCTATTTGTGGTAGTGTGGTCGAGAAGTAAGGCAGTATCAGAGGACAGTGTTAAGCATTTGTTGTACCCACTCAGTCAGCAAATGAATTCACACATTCAAAGACTGAACTTCAGACCAATTGTTTTTGTATAAAAATATTCTTTTAGTTATTTTATTTCCTAGAACCAAGCAAGCATGGCACAGGTAAGTTGATAAATACTTTGCAGTAAATATACAGTTTGGAATGCAGTTGTAAATGTACTTTGAAATGGTTACAGTTTGAATTACTGGTAATGCAATACTGTGGAATGCTGTACATATACTTTGTATCGATTTTGCAGTAAAAATTACAGGTAAGTTACTTTTACGTTACTTTTGAGATTACTTTTTAGATTACTTTTTCTACTCAGTGTGATATGCCTAGATATCACACTGGGACATTTCCTAGAGAAAAGGTAAGTAAAATCAGTTTTGCACAATTGTTATTTTTCAGGTTTTCATACAAATCAACTCCACACTTAGAACATTTTTCAGAGAAAAACAGTCAATAGGTTCCTACGGAGAGAAATTAAGTTAACGGTTACCAAGTAAGTAATCGGTCTTTGAAGTTGAGCTTCTGGGGTTAGAACAAGGGTTCCCCCAGGGTCAAGGATGCACTCTCGTTACACCCTCAGCGGCACTAGGGCGGCTGAGGCCCAATGTTATCCAATGGGGGATAGGTGGCCTCCGGTTGGTGGCTGCTGGCAAGCAGGCCACTTGGGTGTGGGAGCAAAGCTCCTGGACTTTATCTCAGGGCAAATGGGGAAACAAAGTAGCACCAAAGGTGCACCCTCAGCGACACTAGGGCGGCCGGGTGCAGGGTGCTGTTTCGATGTCGGGCGCCCTGTTGGTTTCAATGGGGAACCTCCGGTTTGCAAAGGCACAGCAGGCTCGGGGACGAAGGTCTTCTGGGTGCGACCACCATTTCGAGGTAAGTTGGGAAGTTAGGGGTTGGTTAGGCACCGTCGGTTTGGGCACACAAGGCCGTGGGGCGTCGGGTGCAGGGGTGCCTTTTGGGGTCGGATCTTCTTACCAGCTCCTGGTCGCGGTTGGGGGGACCTTCTGGATATAGGCTGCAGGCGTCGGCTGGAGGCTTGAGGCAGGCCAGGGGTCGCCGGATCTCAAGTCAGGATCGCCGGGGTGACCTCCTCATGATGTTTGCCCACCCGAGCTGAGGCCGTGGACGGCGGGTGCAGAGTGGGGCGGATTCGCGGTGTCCGGCCGGAGCCAGAGGTTGCAGATGAACAAATCCGGTGTTCACGGGAGACAAAGTCTTTGGGGTTGAAGGCAGGCAGGTCCTCTGGGGTTTTCGAGGTTGCTGGCTGCAGGACACAACGGGATCTCGCAGGAGCAGGTTCGAGTTGGAGACAGGCCGGTAGGGCTGGGGCCAAGTCAGTGGGCGTCTTTCTCTTGTTAGCTTCGGCACGGCTGTTCGGTCCTTCTTCTTCTTTTCTTGTAGTTTCTTCTTGTCTGAGGAAGCAAGGTTCAGGGGTGCCCCTAAATACTGGATTTAGGGGCGTTACAGGTAGGTAAAAGGCAGGGACCATTGGGTCCCTTCCCTGGGGTGGGTACACCCCCTATTATGCCACCCTCCAGTGGGAGGGGGGCATGAGCCTGTCCCTGGTTGGCTGAGTCCCCCCCATCTTCAAGATGGCGTGGACTGAGAGTTGTGCTTCACCTCGCCTCCCCCACCTGAGGGGTGGAGTTGGCAGAGGTGGGCACACCTCTCTTCCTCACTTGTTTTTCCCGCCGGTTCTCCCACCCAAAGTGGGGGTCAGAACCAGTGGGCACCAGTTGCTGAGAGCAGCAAGTGGCCTGGCGAAGCTCACAAAGGCGGCAAGCCTTTGAAGCTTCCCCTTCGTGAACCCTGCCCATCCTGGGGGAGGAGGCATGGCACCTCGTCCCAGGATGTGCAGAAGGCACTCGATCCAGGGGTCCAGAAACATGTCTGGTGGTGATACTGTGATTTATATATTGTATACTGTCATTTTGTCAAGCTGTTGATGAAATTGTTTGGAGAAAAGGCAGCAGAGAAATAAATTGTCTTTTTTATACAAATTCTTTTGTATATAAATTTCTTTTGACTTGCTAGAAAGGGGCTTAGGGTGTGAAATTATACTGTTCTCTCTCAGTGTGTGAATTGGCTGAATGTTTGCGAGTGAGCTTCATAGTAAGGAATCTAGTCATAATACCATAATACCATAGGCTATATAGTTAATAGCACTATTATAGCATTTTTTCCAAAGGAAACACTTTCCGTTGACATGGCAGCTGAAAGCAGCCACTCAGCCTGGACACTAGAGGTGGGTTCGTTTTCAGGGGGCATCTCTAAGATGCCCTCTGTGTGCATTTTTCATTAAATCCAACACTGGTATCAGTGTGGGTTTAATGTGCTGAGAAGTTTGATACCAAACTTCTCAGTTTTCAGTGTAGCCATTATGGTGCTGCGGAGTTCGTAATGACAAACTCCCAGCACCATATACTCTTAATGGCAGCACTGCACTTACAATGTCTAAGAATGGACTTAGACACTGTAGGGGTACAGGGCTCATGCACCTGTACCCTCACCACTGGTATAGTGCACCCAGCTAGAGGGGGGACTGATCTATGCCAGGGCAGTGGGTTGTAGGCATGGCACACAGAGATGTGTGCCATGTCGACTCTTCACTTTGTTCTGCACCAAAACACGCAGCCTGCAAAGGCAGTGTGTGAGTGTAAGGGTACAGGACCTCTAAGGGTGGCACAATAAGTGCTGCAGCCCTTAGAGGCCTTCTCTGATCACAGTGCCCTGGGTACCTGTAGTACCATTTACCAGGGGCTGACCTGTGGCCAGAGATGCCAATTGGGTTTAGGCTTCAATGCAGTTTTAGGGAAAGAACATAGGCCCTGGTTACCTGATTAGCAGGAGCCCAGATCACACTCAGTCAAAGCGCATCAGCAATTCAGCAAAAAGTGGGGACAACCATGCAGAAAGAGGGCACTTTCTCACAGCTACCACCCCAAAGATTATAAGAGGCAAGCTTACCTGAAGTGCCATATCAAGAATGGAGATCATACATCTACTCACATCGACCCAAAACCTTTGGATCCTTGGACATTCCATATACACGTGGACATCATCAGCTTTTTCTAGACTGCATTTTACACATTTCAGCACTCTTCCATTCCCCAACTTTGATAGTTTTAGAGGGTCCAATATACCCTAGGTGAACAAAACATGTGATTTCTCCTTAAATTGGTTGCATGGACTGTGGTGTAAAGAGTATTAAAAGATACTTGCCATAAATCTTCTAGCTGCATCCCGGCAAGCGACTTTTCCAAAGTTCATGTGGCAGATTGAAAACACCGTCCGATAAATCCACCAGTAACCATTACCACCTGGAGACTTCCTTCATTCTTGGTGACCCCTGGATTAGTTTGGACTCTAATCATTCGATGTTCCTATATCCGCCCCTTCTGTCTGGAACCAACTTTTCACTTGAAGATATTTAAACTTCAAGACTTTATTGTTAGAAGCCTCTACAAGTTTGTCCCAGGAAATCAGCTCACCCTCTTCCAACAGATGTTCCCACCTCACCAGGCCTGCCGCTTTTAAAGGAGCTGCCAGATTGTCCTTGGTCCATTCGGGAGAGCGCATGTGCATCCCATATAGATGCTGACATACTGTAATAGGTGAGGTTTTTCTCCTTTCTAATTCAAGACCATAATACAGCCATGCTCTGTAATACCTTAAGACGCACCTTCTTGTAATATTTTGGATCACCAAACTTATACATACATCCATGCTCTCCTCCTCTTATGTCCGACAACATGACTCTTAACATTCTGCCAATATCTGAGCTATCTGGCTCCCATAGCAGCATCTTTCCATTCTTCAGTAGAAAGGCCCAGGTATAGTACCGCAAATCAGGCAGGGATAGACCTCCTTTGTCTTTCTTCCTTCATAGTTTCTTCCAAGCTATCCGGGGGCCTTTTGAGGCCCTAATACAGCTGCTGATTTTGCCCTGCATTTTTGCCAGCCACTCATTCTTAAAAGTTAGGGGTATTGCATGAAAAAAAAAGTACATTTGTGGAGGAAAGACATTTTATTTTTAACCAGATTTATTTTCCCTAAAATAGTTTGAGGTAGGTGGGACCAACTCAGCATCAGGTTGCTAGCCTCCTTCATTACTTGGAAAAGTTAACCTCAGGTGGAGCCTTAATATCCTGCATGATTGTTATACCTAAATATCTCATCTCTTTCTTGCGTAAGTTGGATTCCTTCTCCAGGTTCCAGGCCATGACCTCTGTTTTAGCGTTATTGACCAAGTAACCTGCAATCTGTCCAAATTTCAGAGTTAGGCTATTGATTAATGGGACCGCCGCATGTAATTCTGACGTGTATACCATGAGATCGTCTGCATACAAGTCCACCTTCTTTTCCCAACCCTTGTATCTAAAGAGGGGTATCAATCCCTCATTTCTGATCCTTGTTGCCAGTGGTTCAATATTCAGATTGAATAATAATGGAGATAGAGCGCAGCCCTGCCTGGTCCCCCTCGAGATTTTAAAGATGCAGTAAGGTTCCCATTCAACAGGACTCCAGCACACGGTGATCAGTATATCATAGCCAATACCCTACAAAACGTTTTGCCAAGATTATACAGTTCTAACATTGTTTGTAGGTAAACCGAATTTACCTGATCAAAAGCCTTTGTGGCGTCCAGCGCAATAACTCCCAGGGGCACTTTATATGTGGTGGCCATATCGATTGCACCTATCAGATTGGAAGTCAACTCATGTATTCCTCTTCCTCTTACAAAACACTTCTGGTCTTCATGCAGTAGGTCCCCCACTGCTCCATTCAATCTCTCTGCCAGAATGTTGGAAAATATTTTATAATCGCTGTTTAACAGCAATATAGGTCTATATGACTTACATATCCTTGGTGACTTCTCTGGTTTTATGATTAGGATCACTATGACCTCGTTCCAAGATGCAGGCATTTCCGCGCCATTCTGGAGGATGTCTACGAACAGCTTAGTCATAATCAGGAGTAAGATATCTTCTATTAGCTTATATAATTATGTTAGTAGCCTGCTGCTTTGCCCATCCAGTCCTGCTGCTTTGCCCATCTTCCCCATCCTAATTGCGCTCCTGACTTCAATGGGCGTTATACTACTGTTAATAGCCGTACTGCTGTCCTCACTAATACTAGGTGGACAATCCTGTTTCAGCCAGGCCTTAACCTCTTTCTCAGTAGTAACCAACCCTTCCTGATATAGATCCTTAAAATAGTTCTGAAAAGCTTCCTCAATATCCTACTACATCTAACTTCTTTTATGATGTTTCTTACTTGCTCCGCCTTAGCTTTCCAGGCTAGCAATTTTCCGCAATTTTCCGCAATTTTCTCCATACTCGAAATGAGAAATTCTGCTTGCCTTCCACCTCTTTCTTAGCATATCTTCCACCACTACTTCTTATTCCGTTTTTAAATTTGGAGAGAAGCTTGTAAACTGACTTTCTCATTATCATCCAAGGCACAAACTATCTCCTGTTCCCGAGCCTGAATTAAAGTTATCAACTTCCCCACCTCTGCGATATATTTTTGAACGCTAACATACTAGTGATTTTCCCCTTAAGAAGGCCTTGTATGTATCCCAAACCACTCCCACAGAAGGCACTATCCCAGTTGATATTAAAGAATTCCTCCATCTCTAACCTAAGCATTTTTATAGCTGCCTCATCCTGCAGCAGGGTGCGATCCATGGTTCACCTTCTTTGTCCTAACCTAGTAGACAGAGACATAACTAGTGAAACTGCAGAAAGATCTGCCAAGTGGGCCTCAACATGTGTGATATCTTGCACAAGCTCTTTTAATCTCTGATCAACCAGAAAAAAATCTATTCTAGACTGATGTCCATATTTTTTGTTATTATAAGTGAATCCTTTCCTAACTATCATCTTCTCTCTCCATATATCACACAATCCAAGCTGCTTCATGGAGATTTTGATTTGAAATACCATCTTATTATTCATGGTTGACCAACTATTAACCGAGCTGTCTAGCGTATTATCTAAAATCACATTAAAATCACCAGCTGGAATGATGGGATCAAGGAAATTCAGCAGCTTTGTCAACAGTTCTCTAAATGGCCCTACATCATCAATGTTTGGCCCGTAGTAGCCCACTAACGTAAAATTTTGATGCTGGATCCGAAGTTTCGCAATGACCCATCTGCCTGCTCTATCTCCTATACTTTCTTCTATAGTGATATGTGGGTTTCTTAATATCAATATAGCCACCCCCCTTTATATTAGAATGGTGGCTAGTGCAGACTATTTTCTGCACCCATCTCCTAGAGCCAAACAATTCTAGACATTCACCTTCAGTCAGATAAGTTTCTTGTAAAATGGTAATGTGTGCTGAGGCATCCTTTAAGCACTGCAAAATCCTTTCCCTCGTTCCTTTCACCCTCAGGCCATTAACAAACCTTACAGGATAATATTTCTATCTGGACACTCCGGTCTCCAATCATTCTCTACTGGGTAAAAAGATTAACCCTAATCCTGAAGTAGGATCTTCTATCAATGTTCTAGAGGGCTTTTTAGTTATTGAGGACACTTTTCCCCACCCAGTGACCATACATCAAATTCTACCTAAAGCCCTATCCCTTCCTGCCCTCCCCCGGGAGAACCCTCCTTTCTTTCTCATGGCCTAAGGCCTATGAATCCCTCCAAGTCAAGACTACATCTAAAAAGAGAAAATGAAGTGGCTTTAATTACACTGCCTAGCTCGTGGATCTGCCATATAAATCCTTAATGAAAAAAAAAATAATGCAGCATAGGAGAAGAAAAGAATCAAGAGCTCCTGGACAGTACAAAGAGAGATAACACACCCAGGGGGTATACCTATCCTGTTGACCTTTTATGCTCAGCTGGTGTTGACTTCTGAAATATTCTTTATGAATTCGTCCACTTCCTCATGTCTTCTAAAATTATGCATCTTCTTCTTATACATCACTCTGAGAGAAGCGGGGAATCTTAGCTGCGCTATAGCTCCTAGTTTTTTCAGTGGCTCCAACCTTTTCCCTAGTTCCCATTGCTTATTTGTGGTAATCTGAGAGATAGCTGATCTAATCTCAAAACCTATCTCATCAACCCTAAGAGATTTCATTTTCAGAGCTTTTGATAAAATATCTTCATTATATTGTAGCTATGAAAATTAACCAGGCTCTTCCTGGGCTTCATTTTATTAGGATTTAACCTATAGGGGTCTCCATGTATCCTCTGGATATCATTGATGAAGTCTTGCTCCGAGAGCTCAACTTGGGTCCCTGCCTTAATCAGTCTTGCAACAAAGGATTTCAGATTATCACCTTCTGCACCTTCCAGAATTTTCAAAAGACGAAGGTTATTCCTCCTCTGATTATTCTCCAAAGGCTCCAACTTTTCTTGCATACCTCCTTTGCTTTCTTTCAAAAGTCTAATACCTTCCTTATTTACAGCAACTTGAGATGTTAAGTCCTTAACTGGATTTTCCAACTCCTTGGTCCTATCTGCTAGATCATCAAACTTCTTCTCCAGATTGTCACATGCCGTCCGTATGTCTTTCTGATTTAATTCTGAAGTCTTGAATCTGCTCCTGATTTCCGTAGTTAAAATCTGAATCAGATCTCCAACCGACTGGTTTGATGCCTGAGTTAATACCACCTCAGCTACCAGGATCGTTGGGCCTACAGGCTCCTGTCCTGACAACATATCACCCCAGGGGAGTAGACTTGCAGCAGTTGTCCCCACATCAGGCTTCCCTGCCACTGACCCAGATATTTTAGAGGGATTTACCTCTGGGTCTTCTGTAGTTAGCACTTGAAACCTGTTAGGGCTTATAAAATCTACCACCCCTCAAGTTGCCATTTTACTCTTGAGTGGTGATATACCTGAGTCAGTGGATTCCCCTCCCTGAATCTCCGTTTGCCTTTCCTCTTGTCCTTTTTTCCTCAGTATCATAGTCTTGGGAATGACTTTAAAGACGGTCCAGGAGTGATGGGGTGATCTTTAGCCTCTGCTTCTGGTTCCCACACTATTTTTTCCCCCTCCTCTCCCATGAGTTAACTTCTCCCTGGGCATTGTTTTTTTAGGAGTCTGCTGGATAGGTAGCGAGGGGTTGACCTCCCTGACAGACTTCGCTGGCTAACCTGCAATGTCTTTTGGTCTGGGCTGAAAGGAACCTGAGTGGGTACCTCTTTTGCAGCACTTCTAAAAGCATATCTTAATTGTTTTGTAGTGCTATCCTGCTTTATTTGGTCAAATGATACCGGCGCTACACCCACCCCCTCCAAACACAATTCATCCACCTTGCTCCTTACAACCAGCTGCAGGGCTATTCTGCTGTGCGATATCCATGTGCCTCCTCTCCTCCTGGCACTCGTAGGCTGCAACAAGTCTGATCCAACCAGTTAAGCAGCTGCCCCTGCTCCACTCCCTCTGGCTGCCCCTTGGTTACCAAGACTGCCTCCTCCTCTCTTCCCCCAGAAGGTAATCCTCGCAGCGGCTCTGCGTGCCCTGTGGAGCTCATGCGTGGCTTTAGCCCAGCACGGTTTCTTTCTTGGAATCTCAGCATACGCCGTGATCTTCAGTCAAATGTCCAGGGATAAAGAGAAGCCAATCCCTCCTTGCTTCGCTACTTCTTTCCTCAGTGAGGTAAGCTAATTTTAGGGTTTTACGCAACAGGAGCTTGGGGTATGTTTGTATGCTCGACTTGGGAGCGCCCGCGACCAGCCGCTAGCCGGCCGCCATGTTCTCCTCCTTGAAAAAAGCTACAAACAACGACAGATTGTTCAATATCTACGAGTTGAGGCATGAGATTATTAAGACGAACGGCGAACACTTTAGCAAAACTTTTACAATCAATAATATTCAGAGAAATGGGACGATAATGTTTATATTGTGATAAGTCATGGTGTGTTTTTTTAAATGAGGCAAATCATAGCTTTTGTAAAGGAACCCTAGGAGTTCTCTGCTGAGAGGAAATGATTGATTAAATTAAATAATTTAGGGAACAGAAATTTGGAAAATTGATGATAGAATTCAACTGTGAAACTGTCTGGATGCATATCCCACTTTTATGCACTCAGTTTTAGTGGCAGGATGTAACCAGTGCAAATCCTTTTATCCCACCGATCACAGTTGGTCCAAGAGCATGCATCTCATCCCCCCTCCCTTCTCCAGTAACAAGATGCACCAGCTGCAAGTGAATCAGCACTCTGTTCCTGTCTGAAGAAGCAGCAGCTGCAGATGTTGTTATCCTGATTCCAGCTGGTGGGAAGGTTCTAGTGTCACTTGTCTTTTGTCGTTCACAGGCCCTGTTCCGGCATTGGGCAAGTCAGGTGTGGTAAGAGATTATTGGACCACTGAACAAACTTCTCTGGGTGGTGGTGCAGCTCCAACATGACTCACAGCAATGAGACAGCAATTTGGTGCACACAAGTCCAGTCAGTCATCTCATTGTTGCAGTTTGCATTGGCCCCATTTCCTAAATGCGGAGGCGTGATCCACTTTGGGCACAAATGTTCAGGGTTACAGTGATGCAGCCCATTTGGGCCCTTCAAGGAAGTGCCATGTTCAGGCCACTTGCAGGGTTATAGAACTGGGATTCCTGGTTGGCTGGGTTCTGCACCCAGGCCAGGCAGGAACCACTAATTTAGTTAGCGTAAGTGAGATAGATTCTAAGGGCCTGATTACGAATTTGGTGGGCGGGTTGCTCCATCACAATCGTGATGGATATCCTGTCTGCCGTATTACGAGTTCCATTATATTTCATTGGATATAATGGAACTCGTAATACAGCGGACGGAATATCCGTCATGTTTGTGATGGAGTAACCCCACCGCCAAACTCGTAATCAGGCCCTTAACGTTTACCTGTGATTACCCTCTGGTAGCTTGGGACAGAGCAGTCAGGCTGAACTAAAGGGGCAATGTGTAAAGTATTTGTGCAACACACACACAGTAACACAATGATTACACCACAAAAAGACTCCACACAGGTTTAGAAAAATAGAGAATATTTATTTGAGCAAAATAAGACCAAAACAACAAAACTCCAATCAGTAGAAGATGAGATATGAATTTTTAAAGATTAAATGTAAAAATAGTGCTTAGAAGTCACTAGTGGTCATAAGGTTACATGAGGTCATGAGCGACCGGTGCAAATCCAAAGTTCAGGCCGACCCCGATGGAAGCAGGCCGGCTACAAGACCCACGCAGTGTGGGTGGAGAAAGTTCCTTGGATGTAGCATAGCATCGATGCTGAGGGCTCAATTTGTTGATCTTTTCCCAGCAGTCGGGTCACTGCGCCTTCATCGAGCTTCGCTGAAGTGAAAGAAATGCGCTGTTGTCAAGCCGTGCAGAGCATCATCGTCGAGCCCTGCAGGCTGTGGGACCACTGTCATCCGGCAGCCTCTGTGTCGAAGGGCGATGCGGCGGAATTTCTCACGCAGTCAATGCAATGCATCAGTTTTGATGAAAACAGCTGCAAAACCCACTTCTGAGGCCCAGAGCTTGGAGGAGGCACCTCAGGAAAGGGTAATACTCACAGAAGACAGAGTACAGCAGCACCAGCAGGATAGCAGGAAGACTTTTGTGTTCCTAAGACTTCAGAAAACAGGAGGCAGTCCAGAAAACCCTAGGAGATTACTTGGAGGGACGGCAGTGTCCAACTCTCCTTTTAGCAGTCAGAGAACGGCAGGCATTAGGGCAACAAGCAGTAAAGCAGTCCTTCCCGAATGGCAGTCCAATTGAGTCTTTTCAGCAGTGCAGCACAGCAGTCCTGATAGAGGTTCAGTTCAAGATCCAGAAGTGTCTGATTTTAGGGGCTCAGAGACCCGCTATTTATACCCAAAAGTGCCTTTAATGTAGAATTTGACTTCAAAGGAACTCTCTGAAGTGCACAAGGATCCCTTTCAACCGAGTACAGCCTGCTAGGCTAACCCTGGGGGGGGGTAAATCAGGGCTTTGTGTGTGAAGTGTAAGTGTCAGTCCCTCCCATCCATTCCTCCCTGCTCAGGAAGACCCATCAGAATGCAGATGAATGCAGATGAGTGTTCAGAATGCAGATGAGCATCACCTTCCATGGTTTGTGGCTGTCTAGAGGGAATGCACAAAGTGTAGCTGCCACCCAGCCCAGATAAGTATTGGAGACAGACGGTCAGGCACATAGAGAAGGACGTTCAGAGAAATGTCCACTATCTAAAAGTGGAATTTCTAAAACAGTAATGTTAAATCCAACTTCACCACTAAGAAGGATTTATCATTACAATTCCAAACATATGAAATCTGAAAAAGCTACTCCTCCCTGATCAGGAACTACAGCTTAAAAGTATATTATGGAATTCCCAATGCTGAGCTGTGAGAGGGGTAGACCTCATAGTAGTAAAAAAATAGGTTTTTTGTCACAACCAGGGCATGTAAAAAACAAAAAGGTGCATGCCCTACCATTTACTTACATAGCACTGTGCCATTAGGGTTGTATAGGGCCTACCTTAGGGGTGATGTATGTGTAATAAAAGGGGAGTTTGAGACTTGGCAAGTTGTGTTAAATGCCAAGTTGAAGTGGCAGTAAACTGCACAGACAGGCACTGCAGAGGCAGGCCTGAGACAGGTTTGAGAGGCTTCTTATGTGGGTGGCACAATTAGCGCTACAGGCCCACTAGTGACACTTGAAGTACAGGTCCTGGGTATATGTATACCACTTTACAAGGGACTTACCAGTACATCAAATATGCCAATCAGGTATGCACCAATGTCATCATGTTAAGGGGAGAAGCACATGCACTTTAGCACTGGTTAACAGTTGTAAAGGCTCAGAGTCCTGAGGCCAACAAAAAGAATCAGCAAAAATGGGAGGCAAAAGACAAAAAGTTGGGGCAAAGACCACCCTCACATGATGGGCTAACTCGTGTCCCCCTGTAGTGTAGCTCCTATTTCCCTAATAGGCCTGCGCATTGGAATAATATATCCTATAGGTTTGACATAGGACTAAGGTCAGTATGTCCCTATTGAGTATATTAAACTTAATTACTTGTGCCAGCTAGCTCAGAGGCCACTAGAAACTCCTTGACAACAAGAAGGGAGTAGTTTCTGGCAGCCGCAAAACATGACCACTGTGTTTCCCTTTAGAATCAGAACGTGTCCCAGAGTCGTGGAAACAATAGATAACTATTTCACTCAGCTCAGTCGTGCATGCTTAGTTTTCTCCAAGTTACACAGAAAGGAATAGACTGGCGTTTTCAATAAAAGATTTATTGAACAGTCTTGTTTCTGGTGTAAGTAAAATGTGCTGTTACGATCACAAGACAGTATGCGAGATAAATAATGTACAGTGTGAGCAGTAGAAATAAATAATACTGCGATAGCATTATCTTTTAGTACATAAGCTGTTACATAAATAACACAGACTAAAAATGCGAGTACTCATACGATGCGTTGCTAAGATAGTTCTACCCCAATGTGCCTAACCTAACTTAGGTGTAGGGAGAGGTATGAAGTAGGTGAAGTATTCCTTACTATGGTATACAAAGAGTATGTTAAGCCTAGTATGCCTAGTATGCCAAGAGTCCCTCTAGGTTCTAATCAGCTCCATACCTGAAGAATGAGAGAGGTTGAATCTCTTTGCCAGACTCGAACTCCAACACCCCGCAAGGGAAGTCAGATCTCTGGAAGCTGGACTCTCTGCGTGCAGGGATGACAGCGTCTTCTCAGTGCGTCAGGCCGGGAAACGGGCTCCTCTGAAGTTGAGGTCTCCTCTAGTTTACAAGGGCTAGGGAAGGTATATTTATACCTGAGAGTACCTAGGAATGTTTAGTATTGACGTGAGTCGGACAGCGAAAGACGTCATGAATGAACCCCTAAGGAATAACGGTTCATACATAATATATGAGACCTTGAAGAAATCAATAGTCCTGGACTAGGGAAACTCCCGCAGCCTAAGGGTCTGTTCTTCATGTACTCGTTGTGACGGTAGGGTGGACGGATGTCGGAGACCATGCCTGTATTTGGAGTGAATGGTTTAATGCCTAAATAAGGCCTGGGAATTTATGCCTATATAAGGGCAGGGCGAATTGTGCCTATATAAGGACATGATACTGGAAAGCCCGTTATGGACACCCTAAGAGGAATACAACACCCACTCCACTTTCGTGTGTACGATAATACTAAAATGCTAAACATTTAAAATGCTAAACATAAAATGGAGCACCGCATATTTAAAAAATATTTCTTAAAAATATTAAAAACATAATATAAAATGCAAAAGGTACTGTACATTTAAAGCAAATAGCTTTTCATTTCAGGCATAAAGTTCGAAAATAAATGCAATTGGAATGAAAGAAGCAGTAATATTTACATGTGACAGAAAATGATCGATAAGTTGTTCAAAAATCAAAGTCATTTCATGTCATGAAAATTAATGAACTGTTTTAGACACACAAGATGACTAAGTGTCTGTGGAAGTACCGCCAAGTCTGTACTATAAGGCTAGTTCTACTTTAAGCAGATTGAAGTGCCATTTTCGTTCGAAAAATGGGAAAAAGTTCAATTTTGGTAGAGTTCCAAGTTGGTTTGAAAAATGAAGGCCAAATTGTTACTGCATCTCTGGAACACTGTATGCTGAATCAGAGTCAGTTTACGGGTCTGGTGTAAACATGAGATCATCTACTTCTATAGACAAAACATCGTCCACTGTAGTTGGTGTCAGTTGGAACACCTCGTGTAGCAGATTAATTGCACAGAGATGTGAAGCTTCGCTTCCAGCATAGGGTGCCGCAGCAAAGTTTGCGTCCGTTGTTACCTGTGTGCCTGTAGATCTTTCTCGTACCTCAGCAGCAGCCGGAAGCGTCTGTGAGATCTCAATGAATGCTGACATCAGGATAGGAAGCCTCTGGGGACAACACATAGCATGGGCCGTTATCTGGTCCAGCAGAGTATCGATATCCGTTGGCGTCGCTGATGGAAATGTTAGACAGGTGTCCAACACGCATTCTACACCGCATAGCAGGCATCGTAGAACAGATAAGATGCAATCTTGCCATATTGGTCTGAAGGACAGGAACCAAGTTGTATTAAGGTCCCGTAGACGAGTCATGCCCAAAAGCTCTACTATTTGCTCACGGCACTTTCGTTCAAGGAGAGCTTTCTCCATTTCGCTAGGAGTGATGTCTGCGAATAGGCTGGCCATAGCGCAATAGCAGGAAGAGAAATAGAATTCCGGCAACAAGTGCTAGAATTAACGGTATGCCACCAAACACCGAATGTGCAAAGTTCGGGATGATTCCGAGTATTGCCTGGAAAGGTGCTAACAGACCGGAGCAGATGCTCTTAATTA
The DNA here is from genome assembly GCA_963921515.1 of Calotriton arnoldi. Classification (NCBI taxonomy): domain Eukaryota; kingdom Metazoa; phylum Chordata; class Amphibia; order Caudata; family Salamandridae; genus Calotriton; species Calotriton arnoldi. Next base: position 128,049 of record CAWUFW010018039.1, read on the forward strand.
CATGTACAATTCCTGTTGTATCAGACATATTGAAGATTCTCCCTATCATTTCCACGAAATGTATAGGGCAGTTTGTACGTATTAAAGTCTGTATCTCAGCCGAAGTCCTTGCTATTTGTAGATCATAGGTTTCTTTGGCCGAGGTCAAAGGCACTGTTTGCTGTAAAAGCATGGCTTTCATTCTGCTCAAAGTATCAAATCTTATAAAAGAGACGTTCAGCGAAGGCCATAGAGGCGACTCCCTGACTGTGTCTATTGGGGCAAACAATACTTGCATACAGCAAGTGACCCTGGAGTTGACCGTTACTAGATATGGGATGCCTGGCAGCATGCCGCAGCAACTCTGATCATTCAACATGAGGTAACTCCCATTAGAAAGTTGTCCAAACGTTGGATTAATCACAGCAGCTGGTGTACCCTGCTGATGGCAAGACAAATTAGCCACAGAACCATTACAAGCCCCGTGTAAGGAAATGTCCTGACATATAAGCAAACCGCTCAGTGCACGTTTACAGTGTGTACCGCTCAAAAACACTTCACGATCCCCACTCCAACATCTATATGTATACGGTAAATCCCAAGATGTCTTAATGTATTCCTTACCCAACCTTTCATATTTGCCTGCTTGCATTTGTCTGAGGCAATACTGAAACTGAAAAGTAGTCACAGGTAGTGTGATTTTGCCAAGAATAAGCCATTCTGTAGCTGGTTTTTCTGCCACTGTGAATGGTAACTTTTCCAGTTTTTCAATGCTCAGCACAATATACCTTGCTCCTCTTTGTGCCAGTTCGATCTGTTTATCAGTTAGATTGTATTCTGCAAACAGAGCCGATGTGTTGATGAAACGCCAAGGCACATAGCCAGCTCGCAAAGATTGCAGCGTCCAGCTTAATAACATAATAGAACGTAATTGAGATTGGCCTTGTTGTAACATCGCCAAATCTTGTTCTAGTATGTCGATAGCAGAGGATACAATGCCATCCAATGAATATATTCTGGAGGACAAAGTTGTTAACCCATTGTCGACCACAGAGAGTGTTTTCTCTAAATTAATACGATCAAGTTCACGTATTCGTTCTGCAGCCTCTATCTGTGATACCTGCCAAGCTTCATTATAAGCAGCATAAATGCCGGCATATATGAAACGTTTTTGACGCGTTTTTTTTGGTCCAAGCAAGAATTCCCTACGGTCTGCGTCCTTTTTAAGAAAGGTTAAGTGTTGTTTCACATCCTGTAGTGTAGACTTATGCAGCTAATCGAGGCATAATTTTCCTACACTGTATGTTGTTACTACCCCGGATGTTGTCTTTGGACGTATCTTGGGTCTGGCCTATTAATAGTAAAGCCCTGAGTTTTATTCAGGAATCTTTCCTGACAGTTATTCGTGTCTGTTGGCCAGATCAACCATTTTTTCCAAGTAGGATTAGATCTGTTGAGTTGTAGTATATTGTCAACTGTCACCACTGCCTGTGTATCGTTATCTCTGGCAGGTGTTGGTACAGAAGGTGTGTTCATCTCTTTTATCTTGGCTAGTCCAAGACAAGATGTTTGTTGGATGGTTTCATTCAAAAACATTATTTGTTCAGGGATGATACAGGCTCTAAATAAAGCTTCTATCCCCTGCACTTGCCATTCTTTAGTACCCCAGACTGTTTTGGTGTCTATTGTGTCTTTCCAAAAGTCGAAACCCTGTCTAGACAGTTGGGCATTAAATAATGCAGAGTAAATCTGTTTTGTATTTGTTAACATAATTTTCAGTCCTGTCTTGTTTACATTTTTATAGTAAAACATTTCTGGATCAGATGTATTATAACCTGAAAAATATGGAAATTTACTAGCAAATGTTTTTGAACTACCTTTAGGTGGTGTAGGACAATGTTCCCATTGGTTAAACATAAACACATTTCTTGGATATGCAGATTTATGCAAATAATGATGACCATAGTGGTTATAACAATACAGTTGTTCATAGTCTGATGAACCCTCTAAATATTCATTTTTAGAAAATGCAGTAGATTTTTCTAGGTCAAACATAATGTCATTTACAGTCTCCAAGTCCCAATCATCAGAATAGGTACTGGAAGAGAGTAGATCACTTAGTGAAATTTTAAACAAATGTGGAATGTTCAATTGTTCCGTCGGACCGAATATATCAAAATCTGTTTTGTCCCACACTATACCATCCTGTATAGGAACAGCTGTGATGTTCACTGATGACAAGTCTCTTGCTTCACGATGGGAAGATTTATGAGGTTTCAAAAGTACGTTCACGTCTTTTCCTTCAGAGTTCACATGGATGTATCTGCCACTTATAAGCACGCTCACAGTTGTAACCAAAGCTAGCCAGAGCAGGAAAACAAAAAGTCCAGATGTAATCCAGAGTTCAATCCATGGAGAAACCAAATAAGTCTTTTTCAGAAAGTGAAGAAAGTCTTGTACTTGCTGCTTGAATCTCAATGATGCTGGCGTCGTTTCAGGTTCACTTGGATCTTCTGAGAACGTATCAAAGTTAATGAAATAGCCAGAAGCAGTTCTGTCAATTGTTGGAATTGCATCAGGATTTGTAGAAATCACTGGAACCAGTTCATCACTTGTTACGTTGGTGTAGACAGGTGTATTTGGACGAACTGTTATTTGGTATTCAAGAGGGATGAGTTCCATAGCGTTGTTGCTTAGTCCTTCATCTGTTACTGCTGAATTCTCGATGGTTATCAGTCTTTCAGTCTGAGCCTCTTGGATAGTAGCGAGAGGAGTGCGTCTGCTACTAGGTTGGAGTCCACGAGGCCTACTATTTAGTATTGGCCACATACTGTGGTTTGATCAGGTCGATGGACACAAATCTTTTCTCCTTTCTTCCAGCAAGGGGCGGCAGAAGTACTGTTCTTGTTCCTTGAACTGCTAGGACAGGTACTGGTTGTCTGTAAGAAGGTCCAAATTCCTTCTTGTCCGCAATATTTTCTCTGACTAGTCCCCAACTTTTGGAATCCAGACAGGCCTTGCTGGGACCGCCGATTTTTCCCCAGTGGTGGTTGGCTGTAGGAGTACGTTGCTTTGTTTCGTTCTTAACTTGTTTAAGTCCTGTAAAACAGCCAAGCGATCTTTGATATCAAAGGGTTTATTTTCCACCACTGTGCCTACGTGTTCAAGGTCTGGTACCCACATTCTTGTCCCAAATAGGACCTCATATGGAGTGACCCCCCTAGAGAACTTCTTGGCAGATTATTCAAAGAGCGTTGTACCCCACTAAGGTGTTTGACCCACCCGTCACCCGAACCTAATACTCTAGCTGTTATAGACTGCTTTATGTCTCGGTTTTTCCTTTCCACAACCGAATTTCCCTCAGGATGGAATGGAGAGGAGTACCGCAATGCAACGCCCAGACTGGCCATGGCTTCTTTGTAAGCCCTAGAGCTAAACGCAGGACCCTGGTCAGAATGTAGCGTGCCTATTGCGTATATGCCGATAAAGACTCGCAAATCTTTTATAACAGTTCGAGCGTCAGCTGAGCGCGGAGGCCAGAACCATTGGAACCTAAATTCAGTATTTGTGGGAATGCCTTTGTCCAGTAGGAAGCAGGGGCGTAGATAGTCTAATGCTGTCTAACAATGGTGTCTGCACTGGGTTACCGCATTGGCAGCATGGTGTCTGGTGGCTCTCTCGCTGTAATTTACAGTCTAAGCAGTTGTTGATGAATATGTGAATTTCTGTATTCATTCCAGGCCACCAGTACGTCTCTTTTAACGTCAAAATTGTTTTAGAGATCCCTTGATGGGACAGACCCTCCCCCAAATGTGTTTCATAAATCAAGGCTGCTCTACGTTCCATGTTTGGGATTACCCTATCCCCCACTCCAGGGATTCGAGCAAAAGGAACGTTATTCGCATCAATTACATAAGAGTACTTGAGTGGAAACTTTTTTGGTAACGCTGCACTGCTGCCTTTGCTTGAAGCATTGACAGCCAACATTATCTCACCGTCTATTTTCGTTTTGGAACGAGTGATCTCAGCTACGGAAGCCGTCTGCACAGCCCCCTTTGCGGCTTCGTCAGCCAATGAATTCCCTGCAATGTGAACACCATCACGTTGATGACTCAGTGTGTGGATCACGTGAGCCTTTGGTAGTTCGTTTTTCAACTGAACTACTTGTTCCCAAAGCATTTTGTGCTTTATTGTGCCACCTTTCGCATCTTTGAAACCATTTTCAAGCCAGTTTTGTATATAGTCATTATACGACTGAACACAGTAAAAGGAATCGCACACTATTAGTGTGAGGAATTCTCGATCTGTACTTTCAAGTGCCAGTTTGAATGCTTGTAGTCCAGCTCGCTGAGCTGTACAATCCCCTAGAGATTGAGTTTTTGTGACCATAGGTCTGAAGATGCCATTTCGCATGCGACCTTTAACGATTGCACATGCTGCACTGTAAGCTTGCTTACTCCCTATTGCGGGTTGTGCGGATCCGTCAGTGTAAATTATGAATTCGTACTGATCGAGAGGCAGAATTTCAGTAGGCAGAGTACATTCATGTTCGTATTGCAGGAATGCTTGTGTTTTTAAATCTGGATCAAAAACATATTCAACATCAGTTGCAGCAAGAGAATTAACCCATTGTATCCAACTTGGATGTAATGCTTTAGCATTTGGAATGCTTGCTTTTGTGACCGCTTCTAAAGCTGGTACCGGGTTACGACAATAATGCGTTTCCCTTGGGCTAAGGCTCTTTCTTTTGCTACAGCGGTTTGAACTGCTGTTAGAATTTTTTCAGTTGAACTGAAGCGCATTTCCGCTTGTGTGTACAAATGAGATTTGTATGCTATTGGTATTTTCTCACCCTCATTGAAGGTTAAGTAGGTGAATCCACATTGACCCGAAATTATTCGGATCACCAAATTGCGTTGACTTACGCGTGTTTGTAAGTGATTTGTTGCTAACATGTTAGCCTGGAGTGAACGCAAGATTTCTGTGTGTTCCTGTGTCCAGTTTCTGATCGAAAAATCAGGTTTGATTAATTCGTAGAGAGGTTTAACCTTTTCTGCGTAATTTAGAATGTATGTTCTTCCAAAATTTAGGAAACCCAGGATGGATTGTAAGTTTTTTAGCGTTTTTGGAGGTTGGAGCAGCGCACATTTTTCTAGAAAGTTAGCTGCCAAGCTCTTGCCTTCACTTGAAAGCTCATATCCTAGAAATAGGACATTGAGATGGGCAATTCTGGACTTTTTAAAGTTGAATTTGTAGCCCTCAGAGGCGAAACCCAGTATAATGGTGCTCACCCTGTTCAAGTGTTTTTCCAGGTCATCGTATGTCAGATAAATGTCATCGACATAGGACAATGCCTCATTGTCATAAATTTGTAGTAACTCCGTTACCCTCGCTGAGAATAAACCTGGGCTATTCTTGAACCCTTGTGGGAGTCGACAAAAGTGACGCTGGGTCCCCATTATGGAGAATGCTGTTAAGTACCTGCTTTCAGGTGCTATGTTTTGACAAAAGAAACCATTTGAGATGTCTAATGTTGTTTTATATTTTTTACGCACAATGTTATTCATTAATGCTGTGCTATGTGCATTTTGCACTGCAAAAGTTTTAGAACAAGTGTTTAGGTGTCTGTAGTACAAAACTAGACGATATGTATTGTCTGGTTTGGAGACAGGAAACAAAGGATTGTTCATTGAGGAGGTGCATGTTTCAATCACTCCCTTGATATTCAAGTTGATCTAAGATCTCCCTGACCTGTTTTTTAGCTTCTTGCTTTATTGGGTACTGCCGTTGTGCAGTTGGTTCATGTTTCAGATGTATTTTATGTTGAGGTGAGTCTTCATCCCATCCTACATGATTTTTATATAATGCTGGGGCCTGGGCTACTGCCCATTTCCTGGCATATGTATATTTTAGGTGAATTGGAATATGGTTGGAGAAGGCAGGCATAATAATGTCCTCGCCGTGTGGGCACTCCCTGACAAATTGTGGTGGCCAGTCCCTTTCTGCTAGAAGTATGTCATAGCCCTTTGATAGTCTTTCCCAAAAAAGTGCTTTCACCTGTCTAGGTTTGTCTCCCTCCATACGGAATGTTATTTCAGATAACTTTTGTGGAGTACTAACCCTGGTGTCTACAGTCTCAACTGTGATGTACTCATTCAAGTCCACTATCTCCAGAAGTTCCCTCAGGTTCTTGCGAACTATTGTGACTTCTGCTGCACTGTCCAGCATGGTCTGAGCCCATTCTCCGTTCTTGAGTTGTGTTCTCAGTATTCTCGGCATGTCTGATTTTCAGACCTGCTACTTTCTTTTTGGAGAATTGAGGTTTTACTTTAGTTTTTGGAGCGTGTTTGTCGTGTTTCGATTTCACGCGTTCTTCTCTGTGTTCTGATCGTCCTCTTCTTTCAGAAGTCTGTGATGAGATCTGAAAGGGACGAGAGGAACGTGTATCAGTATCTTGATACCTATCAGGTTTTCTCAAATTATCCCTATTCCTGAGGTTATACCTCCTTTCAGAGGACTCTTTTGAGGAGACCTACCTCGGGATTGAGAACGTTTCTCATTTGATTTTTGTTTAGTAGACTCCCACTTCTTTTTAGAAGATGTAGGAGTTTGTTTTATTGAGTCCTTTTCAGGACTTTCAGATAGTTTAGGTTTCACTGGTCTTCCACCCAAACTATCTCTGCCTAATTCTGCATAAGATTGTTCTATAATTCTGGTAGCTCTGTTTGATGTTCTGTAACATCAAATTCCCTTAATTTTTGGCGGATCGCCACTGCTGCTGCCTCCCCTTTAATATTTGATAATATTATTGTTGAGACCTGGTCGAAATTTTTCAGTAGTTTCATACCTAAATTTAGAGCAGGCTCTGCCCCGTATTCGTTTTGAATTTGTTTTAGGACATCAGGTATTACCGCAATTGACGGAATGCCATGTGTTTTAGTATAGATGGCAGCAAAGACTGAGCCCCAAGTGGTGCAGTCTTCCAGTTGTGGTGTGATCCCCATTGGTAAACTGATTGTCAGTATTCTGTGTTTCTCATACGGGCTAGTATTTGGAAATACTGCTTCGATTTGAGTAATTTTTTGAGCTATCCAGAATGGAATTTGCTCACGTTTTGTGGGCATTTTACCCATGACTGCGTATAGAGTCTGTGGTGTAATTTTTAGAGTGTTCCCCTGGTGAGGGGTTTGATTTGGAAGTGTTAATGGTGGTCGGACTGTAAAAGTCCGCATGACATATTGGACATATTGGACCAATTGTCTGTAGATTTTTATTAACTCTGTGAGTTGAGTAAGTAGTTCCTCATCTGACATTATATCCAGTTCAGGATGAGGTGTATAGCCGGCTAGAATACCTCGAAAGGAATGTATTCCTCTGGTGATTCATCTTCTTTGTAGAAGTGAAATGTGTGTGATATTGGATTGCATTCAGGAAATATTACCCATGAATAGAATACCTCTGTCTGAAAGGATTCATGTGCCTCTATCACGAAAACTGCTCTACCGCCTCTTGGTGGTAGGCCATGTTTTATAAGTTTTATAGTGATGGCTCTTCTTAAGTTTGGAGCGATGTCTATGACACCCTCCTCGGTTTCATTTAAACCTGTAATGTTAAAAACTACTGCTTGGGCTGGATCAGCCGCAGCTCCACCGTTTCCGGCGTCTTCATTCATTTTGTTTTTTGAAAAATGTAGAACAAGTTTCAAGGAAACAAAGATAAGGTGCACAATATTTTGGAACACTGTATCCTTCAACGTTGAGCAAACCAAACAGCTAATATATAGGGTACTGCCCTATGTAGCCGTGGCGGATACTAAACCCTGCCCACTCCAGACGTCTTTTGAAGTATATGGGTAGGGGTCTTGAGAGAAAAAGGCACGGCTGAGTTACTCAGTATCTAACGTTGAATTACCGCCTTACCAAACGTTGGGCGCCATGTAGTGTAGCTCCTATTTCCCTAATAGGCTCTGCGCATTGGAATAATATATCCTATAGGTTTGACATAGGACTAAGGTCAGTATGTCCCTATTGAGTATATTAAACTTAATTACTTGTGCCAGCTAGCTCAGAGGCCACTAGAAACTCCTTGACAACAAGAAGGGAGTAGTTTCTGGCAGCCGCAAAACATGACCACTGTGTTTCCCTTTAGAATCAGAACGTGTCCCAGAGTCGTGGAAACAATAGATAACTATTTCACTCAGCTCAGTCGTGCATGCTTAGTTTTCTCCAAGTTACACAGAAAGGAATAGACGGGCGTTTTCAATAAAAGATTTATTGAACAGTCTTGTTTCTGGTGTAAGTAAAATGTGCTGTTACGATCACAAGACAGTATGCGAGATAAATAATGTACAGTGTGAGCAGTAGAAATAAATAATACTGCGATAGCATTATCTTTTAGTACATAAGCTGTTACATAAATAACACAGACTAAAAATGCGAGTACTCATACGATGCGTTGCTAAGATAGTTCTACCCCAATGTGCCTAACCTAACTTAGGTGTAGGGAGAGGTATGAAGTAGGTGAAGTATTCCTTACTATGGTATACTAAGAGTATGTTAAGCCTAGTATGCCTAGTATGCCTAGTATGCCAAGAGTCCCTCTAGGTTCTAATCAGCTCCATACCTGAAGAATGAGAGAGGTTGGAATCTCTTTGCCAGACTCGAACTCCAACACCCCGCAAGGGAAGTCAGATCACTGGAAGCTGGACTCTCTGCGTGCAGGGATGACAGCGTCTTCTCAGTGCGTCAGGCCGGGAAACGGGCTCCTCTGAAGTCGAGGTCTCCTCTAGTTTACAAGGGCTAGGGAAGGTATATTTATACCTGAGAGTACCTAGGAATGTTTAGTATTGACGTGAGTCGGACAGCGAAAGACGTCATGAATGAACCCCTAAGGAATAACGGTTCATACATAATATATGAGACCTTGAAGAAATCAATAGTCCTGGACTAGGGAAACTCCCGCAGCCTAAGGGTCTGTTCTTCATGTACTCGTTGTGACGGTAGGGTGGACGGATGTCGGAGACCATGCCTGTATTTGGAGTGCATGGTTTAATGCCTAAATAAGGCCTGGGAATTTATGCCTATATAAGGGCAGGGCGAATTGTGCCTATATAAGGACATGATACTGGAAAGCCCGTTATGGACACCCTAAGAGGAATACAACCCCCCCCCCCCGGCTGAAAGTGGGTAGATCTACCCAACCACTAGGGAGTTTGCATCACTAAGGCGGAAAAACCTGGGCAGACCATCAGCACTGGTGAGGTCTACTCCTGGTCTGTGTTCCATCCTGCAGTCCATACCCTGTAGGGAAATGGACCACCTCAACAGTTTTGGATTCTCACCCCTCATTTGCATGAGCCAACTGAGGGGCATGTGGTCTGTCTGAATTAGGAAGTGAGTGCCAAACAGGTTTGGCCTCAACTTATTCAATGCCCAGAACACAGCAAAAGCTTCTCTCTCAATAGCACTCCACCTCTATTACCGGGGAATTAAGCTCCTGGAGATGAAGGCTACAGGTTGGTCTAGCCCCATCTCATTAAGTTGGGATAGTACCGCCCCTATGCAATGCTTTGATGCATCTGTCTGAAAGATAAACTCCTGGGAAAAATCAGAGGCCTTGAGCGCAGGAGCTATACACATGTCTTGTTTCAAGGAGTCAAATGCAGTTTGGCATGCCTCTGTCCAAATCACATTTCTGGGCTGCTTTTTCAGTCAGCACAGTCAAGGGGGACACAATGGTGCCATATTCCTTGACAAAACCCTTATAGTACCCAGTGAGGCCAAAAAATGCTCTGACCTCAGTCTGGGTTTTTGGGGGGCAGCCAGGCCATAATGGTTTCTATCTTGGCCTGAAGGGGCTGCACCTTCCTCCTGCCCACCAGGTGTCCCACGTACACCACAGACCCTTGCCCTATCTGGCACTCACTTGCTTTGATAGTCAGGCCTGCCTGTTACAAAGCCTGAATCACTTCCTCGAGGTGAAGGAGGTGGTCATCCAGCTGCTACTGAAGACAGCTAGGTCATCCAGATAAGCAGCAGAGTAGGCCTCAATACCAGCAAGTTCCTAGTTTGCCAACCTCTGGAAGGTGGCAGGGGCATTTTTGAGTCCAAAGGGCATCACTCTAAAAGGATTGTGGCCCAAGAGTGGAGATGGCTGACCTCTCCTTTGCTCCCTCTGTTAGGGTGATCTGCCAACACCATGATGCAAGATCAAAGGTACTTAAGTACCAGGGAGTCCCTAACCTGTCAATGCACTCATCTGCCCTGGGGATGGGATGAGCATTCAGGCTTTGTCACAAAATTTAGCCTTCTGCAATCCTCACAAAACTTCAATTCAGATGTGTTTTGGTACCAGAACCCCAGGACTGGGCCAGGGGCTACTAAGGGGTTCTATCACCTCCAACTCCAGCATTTTAGACACTGCAGCCTTAATTATAGACATCACTTGATCTGTCAACATATTCTTAATATTCTTAATATTCTATAGATTTATTCTTAATAGGGAGGTTGTTCCTGTTTCCACATCATGGGTGCACAGGGATAAGGGAAATCAGAGAACACTTGGTGGCACTCTCTCTGTTGTTCAGAAGTTAGAGTGGGGGAAAGGATTACTCCTTCCACAGACCCATCCTTTTCCTTGGAGTCCAAGAGGTCAGGGAGAGGTTCACTCTCCTCTTCCTCTTCTCCATCAGTCACCAACAGCATGGTGAGATCAGGCCTTTTAAAGTGTGGTTTGAGGCAATTTACTTGCAGCACTCTGTGGGGTTGCCTAGGGGTCTGATGTCCACCAGGCATGTGGCCTCACCCTTTCTTTCAATAACCTAATTTCGCTCATTCTAGTGGTCCTGGAGGGCCCTGGGCTCTACCTGCTCCATACACTTTCTGGCAAGGTTGAAATTCACAGTGGTAGACTTTTTGTCATACCACTCTTGCATGACTTCCTGGCTGGCTTCAAGGTTACTGGAAGCTTGCTTCCATAATTTAGCCATCTGGCTTCTGAAGGCCAGCATGTAGCTCACTAAATCCTGTGGTATCTTCTTGGGAGCTTGCTCCTACCCTTCTTTCAGCAGACTCAGAGGTCCTCTGACTGGGTGCCCATACAACTGTTTAAAGGGTCTGAAACACACCCTTCTCTTTGGCACCTCTCTGTAAGCAGACAACAGGCATGTTAAGAGGATAGCTCACTTTTTCCTCAAAGCCTCAGGCAGGCTTCTTATTATGGCTTTCAGGGTCTTGTTGAACCTGTCCACAATCCTATTGGTTTGTGGATGGTAAGGGCTAGAGAACTTGGGTTACTCCACACTCCTTCCACATTGACTGCATGTAAGCAGACATGAAGTTTGTGCCCCTGTCAGATACAACTTCCTTGGGGAAACACACTCGGGTAAAAATCCCCATCAGGGCCTTCGCCACTGCAGGGGAAGCAGTAGTAGTACTCAGAGGGATGGCCTCTAGGTACCTAATGGCATGATCCACCAGGATGAACCTGTTGCCTGATGCAGTCTGGGGATCCATAACCCCTTCACTGTCAGTTCCCACCCTCGCAAAGGGTCCTCCTTCCACATGCCATCCAGTAAGCTCAGGCAGGTGCCCAAGGAAAGCAATGTCCTCCTCAGTAGATTCCGGGGCGGCCACCGCCGGGGACCCATCCATCTCACTAGAGGTACATGCAGGGGACGGATTATCACACACTCTGCCCCTCTTCCCTTATTGGCAGCTGGCTGGGCAATTGTTCTAGGCTCCAGCCCATCTTAACTCAATTCCCAGACAGCCTTGGAACTTGCTCAGGTAACCCCAACATCTCCACATGAGCCTTCAGCTCCATTTCCTTCCAGGTAGTTTGCTCAAGGTTATTACCTAACAAACATTCCACAGGCATGGCAGGGCTCAATGCAACTTTCAGAAGACCTGACCCAGCCCTCAAATGGAAACAGGGCCACAGGAGAGTGAACCTCTGTTGTCAGCCACTACAACCTGGTGGAATGCATTAAGAATTACCTGCTTTGCGGAAACCAGCTGACTCCTCACCATAGTCATACTGGCTCCTGTATCCCTCAGAGCCTCCACACCTTGTCCCTTGATTGTGACCCACTGGCTATACGTTGTAGTATTTGAGGGCACATGAATCTTAGGAACCATCTCACTGTCACCAAGGGACACTAGGGTAATCCTTGTAAACTCCCTCCCATTAACTGGGACAAGCTCCTCCCCCAGCACTACGCTTGCCACCACTGGAATCTTTCCTCCAGTGGGAGGTTGTGCTCTTTTTGGACACTTGGGATCCCCCTTGCAGTGTCAATACTCACCCCACTCATAGCACTTAGGAGTTCTGGGCTGCAGACACTTGTCAGGTAAAGTTTCTTCCGGTGGCCAGATTGGGAATGTGAACCAGATCCTTTCTCCTGCAAGATGTTTTGGGGGCCTTTAGAGAACTCAGGACCTCATTTAGATCTTGGCGAAGCTCCCTTCGTCCCTCCACAGTGGAGTTTACAAGTAGTCCACCAAACTGACAGAATCCTGCCCACCCCGGCTAATTGTGTACACCTGCATACCCACTATAAAACACACTCCATTTCAGACCATGATCCTTTGCCATTGGACTGCACCACAATATTTTCAAGAAGAACCTTTCCCAGTTAAGTCAGGTTTTTCTTTTGGATGTCTCTGTTCTTGTCCCTTATTGCTTCTCACATTTATTTTCTTGTGGATTATGACATTCATTTAATATTTTTTGTTCGATAATGGCAGGGAGGAGAAATCCCCGTCTTACAGAGGGAGAATTGTCAGTCACGGTAGATGAAATTATTAGTGTAGAGCCACAATTGTTTGGAGCCCAAGTACAAAATACAACCATATCTCAGAAAAGGCAAATGTGGGCCAGAATAGTTGACAGAGTGATTGCTGTAGCAAACAACCTACGCATATATGAGGAAATTAGGAGGCGGTGGAATGACCTGCGGGGGAGAGTGCATTCCTTGGCCTCTAAGCATCACCTGAAGGCCCAGAGGATTGGTGGCGGGTCTCTCAGCCACCTTGTACAACTTTTTTTCTCTGGGAGAAGAAGGTATTGCAGAGCCTGCATCCTGAAGGCTTGACAGTAATCCCTGGTGGAGTGGAAACTGGTAAGTTACACTTTTTAATGTGTGACTAAACCTGAATCTTGTTTTTGATTTTCAGTTAGCTATTTCTAATCTGTTTTGCACCTTTTGGAAACATACAAACAGATATATGTATTGTCATCAATTCTTTTGTTGTCTTGTTTGTTTGTTTGAATGTATTTTATTGAATATAAGATTAAAGGCTTTAATGTCCATAACATTTTACATGATGTAATGTTGCATTTAAGTGTGTTAACAGCAAATAACATATTGAATATCTGTTTTTTATATTGTAAATGTCTGTTCTTTTTTAACAGCATATTTTCAATAGGCATGTTTAACCTACAAATTTGCAAGTATTATAAATGTTTAATTAAAATGACTACAACTACAATGATGCCTTGTTTTTGTTTTGTAAAAGTAATATTGCAATGTTATCTTGCTCATTCTCTCTTTCCTATAACATTTCTGCATATGTCAAAGTATTATGTATTGATTACATGGGTAGAACATTTGTATCAAACCTGTCATTTGTTAAAACATTTTTTGTAGTTTTGATATTGTATTCTGAATACACTTTTTGTCTATTTATTTATGAATAATGATGTTATAAAATATAAATAATATAAAAAAATATATATATCAGAATATCTACAATAAAAAATTATATTTTGAAATAATAACCATCTTTCTGGTCACATATTGTACAGTATAGGTCCACTTTTTTAACCGTTTCCTAAATGTTTATTTGCAAACATTGATTACATTCTATACCATAGTATGTTTTCATTTTTTTGTGTTTAAATTTCTATGTTGTCTTACCCCTGTTAATTGATTAAATTGATGTCATTTGTTTCACAAATCAAAGTTTATGTACAAAATTTTTTGGAGGTATGTACTTTTTAATTTTTACTTTTAGGTTGCTTCATATTTTATCTTTAAAATACTTAGATGTATCATCCAGATTATTACATTTTGTAGTGTTTATTAATTCATAATAAGTCCAACAGCCAGAGTACGTAGACAACCATCTACTACTGAGGATACTTCCACTCCAGACCAGGATCAAGCTTTCAGTGAGAACTGCACTCCTGCAAGTCCGGTTCACCAGGAGAAGCCTGGTCTATCTGGTTTGTCTGGGCTGGAGGCTGAAGTGAATATCACTCAGCCCACACCTACACCTCCCACCCCAACTGTTACCACACCTCAGCCTAAGGATACCTCCACTTCCTGTGTCCAAACCAACCCAGTAACCAAAGAAGGGACAGTGGGCTTTTGGACAGGTCCAGCATAAAGCCCCAAGGAAAGTAAAAACAAAACTATAAGGTGCAAGGCTGAGCTAATGTCTCAGATTGTGGCGCTCTTGCAAGTCCGGTTCACCAGGAGAAGCTGGTCTATCTGGTTTGTCTGGGCTGGAGGCTGAAGTGAATCTCACTCAGCCCACACCTACACCTCCCACCCCAAATGTTACCACACCTCAGCCTATGGATACCTCCACTTCCTGTGTCCAAACCAACCCAGTAACCAAAGAAGGGACAGTGGGCTTTTGGACAGGTCCAGCATAAAGCCCCAAGGAAAGTAAAAACAAAACTATAAGGCGCAAGGCTGAGCTAATGTCTCAGTTTATGTACAAAAAATTTTGAGGTATGTAATTTTTAATTTTTACTTTTAGGTTGCTTCATATTTTATCTTCAAAATACTTAGATGTATCATCCAGATTATTACATTTTGTAATGTTTATTAATTCATAATAAGTCCAACAGCCAGAGTACGTAGACAACCATCTACTACTGAGGATACTTCCACTCCAGACCAGGATCAAGCTTTCAGTGAGAACTGCACTCCTGCAATTCCGGTTCACCAGGAGAAGCCTGGTCTATCTGGTTTGTCTGGGCTGGAGGCTGAAGTGAATCTCACTCAGCCCACACCTACACCTCCCACCCCACTTAGCACAAAAGGCCATAGTGGGGAGGGACTGGTATCTAAATTGTAAAACAAAATCCTGGCCAAAGCTCGAGTGATTTCATCAATCCTATCTATGGGCATCATTGGAACAGACTTCCCCTGGCATTGTTGGATTCCTCAGCAATGACAACAAACATGGGGGCATATTCTCAAGGACTTATCGCTGAGTTATCTGCACTTTAGCGCAGCAAAAGTGGCGAAAGAATTATCGCCCCATTCCCAAGCTGGTGCAAACTGACCACATCGCCAGTTTTCCAGCGATAGCTGCCGCAAAAAACATCGCCACGGATGAGAGAGACAACTAACGCGAATGATATGCAGAGTAGGCGTTCCTGTGCAAAAACACACAAAAACACCACTTCGCGACATTCACAACGACCAGCCAGATCTGCGATGCGATCCAATAACAGGCAATAAGGCACGTTAGCAGCAGGGATTTAACACCTGCCTTTTACTGGTATTAAGCAGGACGACAAACTGCAGTAGAAAGGGAGCCCAGCCCAGAGCCACATCTGAAGACCAACAGATGCCATGGAGACAATGATCGTACAGCCTGGAGACCCAAGAGGGCCACAACACCCACCGCAACCACCCCCAGGCCCCCCCCCGCCCTCTCCCCTGACTACCACAGAGGCAGCGCAGAACAGGACAGCGGACGTTCCCAAAACCCACCAGCCTCAGAGACTCAACGCCAGAGGAAGTCATTGCCCACTACAGGCACAAAAGGACAACCATCCTCCGCATCCTGACCCACATTGCCCACAGGCTGATGGTACCAACACGGCGGACAACCACCATCCGTCCGCAGACGAAGCTGCTGGCTGTGCTGCACCTGTTGGCCCCTGGTACCTCCCAAACAACAACTGCCAGAGTCGGAGGAGTCTCACAGCCAGCCCTAACATACGTCCTCACCCATGTCATGGATGCATGTCCACAATAGCAACGGCAGGCCCCTGTCACCGCACCACACGACAGTTCCAATTCTTAGTGTTCCTGCACAACCAACCCCAACGCCAGCCGTTGCCAGACGCCACTATGCCCCAGATCCAAAACTGTAGTAACTGAAATGGGGGTACCCACGGTCATGAAGTCCAGTAGTCAACAGTAGTGTAAAAACAGTCCTTTATTACAAATACAACAATACGAAAAGCACAGCCAACGCCCAAAGGGGAACTTCATCAGGGCAACGTGTGGATTCAAGTAACTGCATATGCTGCGGGAACTCCCCAATACCATTCCATACTCTGGAAGTCAGTATCCAGAAACCTGTTGGACAAATGGTGACAATGGTCAAGCGTCCGTATAGTCACAAACCTAATCTGGTACAGTGTATAGCACTTGGACAAACCAGAATGCTCACAGGAAAGACAAATCCTGCACAAAAAGACCGTAACAGAAGTACGTGTGGCGTAACCTTCGTAGGAAAGTAAAGGAAGGTTACGGTCACACTAACTTCTGTTACGGTCTCATGATGCAGGATTACTCATACCTGTAAGCATCACGGTTTGTATCAGCTTGATACCCCTGCACCTTCACTCCCCCCACCCAGCCACGAGGGCGCCGCCATGACCGGTGGTGCCTACGCGATCCTGTGCGCATGCTGCACCCCAGCCCTGGTCCCCAGACCAGTCCGCCAACCAGTGATGAGTGCCCGCCCCTGCGCACCCAGGCCTCAATGCTCACCTGCCGCCACCGGCGTGTCTCCAAGTGGGCCCACCATGTGCCGGTGCAACCTCCTCAGCCGATCGCTGGATTCCGCGCCACAGGCCCCCAGCGCACCCTGCAGCACCGCGCCGCGGAGTCATGTCTGTGCAGCCTGCTGCCCTCGGCGTACACTGCGGTCCATCTGGGATCACAATTCACATCGAATCTTGATTGGCAGGACGGCGTATCGAGGCCTACGCATCATCGCAGGCTGCACACCCGCTCAGCTCTGGTGCCACTAACTCAGTGCACCGCAAGTCACCGTCCCTTGGCGGTAGGCCCGTGCCGGCCAAAGTGCCACGGATGCCACCAACTCTGTGCACGTCAAGTCACCGTCGTGTGGCGGTAGGCCCGTGCCGGCCAAAGTGCCATGGATGCCACCAACTCTGTGCACCTCAGGTCACCGTCGTGTGGTGGTAGGCCCATGCCGGCCAAAGTGCCTCGGATGCCACCAGCTCTGTGCACCTCAAGTCACCGTCGTGTGGCGGTAGGCCCGTGCCGGCCAAAGTGCCTCGGATGCCACCAACTCCGTGCACCTCAAGTCATGGGCCCTTTATGATTGAGTCTCGTCGTGCGGACGCCATCATGTCACCTCCGGCAGTGGGGAATGTGATGTGGTAGGGCCCGAGGCCCTCATGTATAAATAATGACCACATGGACACACTCAGCTAGATAGTGGAAATGGCCTCGGGCACGTGCGCCCGGCCCCTTTTATTGGCAGGGTCACATGTCCTGTGACGCATGTGCTGGATGGGTGTGGTGTGGGTGTGAACCAGCCCTCAGGGAGTGGCTGTGGCATGCTGACAACTAGACCTGTGATCAGCAGATCACTACAGGGAAGACCTGGGACATGTAAAGTTGTCGTCCCCCCCCCTGTAAGCGTAAGCGGAGTGGGCTGGCCTGGCCTGGCGTATGCCAGTCCAGCGTAGGGGTGTGAACGATGACCCCGGCGCTCTGGGCGTGGTTCCGTTCTGGGCTGGACAAGAAGGTGACTAATGCATGTGTCTCGATGTGGTGTCGGTGCTACCCGGTCCGCAATCGGTAATGTTGCACCCTGTGACTCAAGTCCCACACATGTGCAACATGGACGTAAGGGGGAATCACTGACCCGACATTCATCCATACTTCCGTACATGAATGATCATATGTGAGAAGTTGGCCTGGCATATGCTGTCCACTAATTATAGTGGGCACCTTGCACCAGTCCAAACAACCCCTTATTGGAGATAGGTTAAAGACAACCTTATTGAAAGCTATCCTAGTGGTAGCTATGGAGAGCAGCCTTCAGGCTAAGTCTTGAAGGAATGTAAAGCAGCTTGTTTTACCAGTCTATAATCTCTTGAGTGACCAAATGAAAGAGCACCACACCAGGTATATATTCAAAATATATGTATTTATTGCTAAACACACCCCTCTAGTCTCTTTATGAGGCTAGAGTTCGAAGTACATAAGTTATAAGTTATTTAAAGACAGTAATAGCACAAATACAAGTTTGGGCCCTAGGGGCGTACCAAACCATATACCAATAAAGTGGTATAAGAACCACGACTGAACTAGACACTAGGCCTAGAGCCTCTAGAAGGGCTTGGACCACAAGGAACCACCCAATGTAGTGACACAGGGGACCCACGGGGGACGCGTGCAGTGTAAATACACAACCGCGATACGCCGTTAACTTCCATGGAGAAAGTCGCGATTAGGAATTTAAAGAAAAGGGACACTTAAAGGAGGACTTGGAGCAAACCCTTTGAGAACTAGTACTCTAATACACATCCAGCAGCCAGTCTTGCACGGTGCTGCCCTAGATGTACTGAACATGTGGACAGCGCAACCAATAGCGCGCTGTGAGGTAAGTGCCATGACATTTGCCATATATCCTACGTGGCTGAAGAGAACGCCACAGAACACTTTGGGCAGTATTGTAGTGCTGTGCAGAACCACCACCATACAGAGGTAGACTGGTAGTGGTGCCCCTAGAGCCGCAGCCCATAGCCATGACACTCAATGGGGCATATTCTCAAGGACTTATCGCTGAGTTAGCGGCACTTTATCGCAGCCAAAGTGGTGATAAATACATCGCACCATTCACAAGCTGGTGCTAACAGCCGATATCACCAGTATTCCTGCGAGAGCAGCCGCAAAAAACATCGCCACTGATGACACCGGCAACTAACGCTAATGAGCTGCAGAGTAGGCGTTCCCCTGCAAAAACCCGCGGAAACACCACTTCGCAACATTCACAACGACCAGCCAGATCGGCGATACGACCACAAATCATGTGCTAAGGTGCGTTAGCAGCAGGGATTTAACACCTGCTCCTACCTGGTGTTAAGTCGGACGACAACCTGCACCACAAAAGGGAGCCCAGCCCACAGCCACACCAGAAGAACAACAGATGCCATGGAGCTACTGACCATGCAGCTCGGAGCCCCAAGAGGGCCACAACACCCACCCCCACCCCCCCCAGGCCCGCCACCCCTCCAACCACGTGCCGGTTCACACTGCAGGCCACCAGGTCCCCAATCTGAAATAGAGTCCAGATACATGAATGGCAGAGTACACATCATTGCACGCGGCAACATCGCATGGCCGCCCCTGCGCACCCAGGCAGCTGCACCCCAGCCCCTCCCGCCGCCCAGCGCAGATTGCCCGCCCCTGCGCACCCAGGCCGCACTGCTCACCTTCCGCCACCGGCAAGTCTCCAAGAAGGCACACCACGTCCCGGTGCAAGCTCCGAGCCCGGGGCCCGCGAGCTTTGCAGCCTCCACATCACGCATCCCCGCAGCGCGGGCCACCAGGCGCACACTTGACTCTGGGTCTTGATTTTGCAATGGCAGAGATCACATCAGTGCACACATCATCATCGCAGGCTGCACACCCGCTCAGCTCTCTAGGTGCCACCAACTCTGTGAAACGCGAGGCAACGCCACGTGGCGGTAGGCCCGCGCTGCCCGCTGGCTCAGGCCTACATTGCGGTCCACCAGGCAGACACTTGACTCTGGGTCTTGATATAGCAATGGCAGAGACCATATCAGTGCACACGTCATCATCACAGGCTGCACACCTGCTCAGCACTTTAGGTGCCCCTACCTCAGTGCACAGTAAGTCACCATCCCATGGCGGTAGGCCCGTGCCGGCCGCAGTGCAACCGGTGCCACTGACTCCGTGCAACGCAAGTCATGGACCCTATATGATTGAGCCTCGTCGTAGGCCAGGCGGACGCAGCCATGTCACCTCAGGCAGTGGGGAAGAACTGGGATGTAGCGTCGTCGTCCCCCCCTTTATACGTACGCCGAGTGGGCTGGGTCAGCGTACGCCAGGCCAGCGTAGGGGTGTGAACAATTATCCTGGGCCCCTGGGCGTGGTTCATATCTGAGCTGCACAGGAAACCAACTGATGCACGTGTCTCTGTTGCAGTGTCTGCGCCACACAGCCCGCAATCGACAATGTTGCAATGTTGCATGCAGACGGAGGGCGTCCGCGCACGAAGGGACTGTACAAGGAGCGCAAGGCCCCTCGGGGTCTTGGCCCATACATGGCAACTGATGTGTGTGTTCATCGCTTTTGGTGCACCATAAATGTAATGTAATTGGTGCCTAGCCTCAATTACAGCGCGATGGCCACATCACATACCCAGGATACAAGCAGTGTTCTGACTAACATTAGGGATGAAAGCCTCCTTGTCTCAATACAGAAGGCGGAAGGACATCTGCACCCCCGACCTTGGAAACGCATGCGGCAGGCACCCTCTAAGAGAGATACCATGGCAGACGAAGACGACTCCCACACTAAACACGGCGCCAATAAAAGATCAACGTATCCACACCCCACACACAGAGGTCCTTGCCCGAGGTACTCCTGCATGGAACGGCCTTGACACTTACGTACAGGACAACCCATATGTTCCATCTTTGCATACTCATACGACTCATTGCTCCGAGCTGTGGCATATCATCCACATAACAGCCGCAGGTCAGAAGAGTGCCGGTTCTACGAGTGCAAACAACGCAATGTCAGAACATCCCGGGCACATGCACAACCCCTGTCACGTGGAACTGTACCGTGACCGAATGCTGCATTTGTTGGGGGCACTGCCACTGGCAGTGTTGCGCATCAGTTACCGCCTGAGCTTCCGTCTTGCGTACGTCACCTGCGTCCAGCCCTGGTTCCACTGCCGATCATGCATATTCGAGTGGCCCATGGATGTCTGCCTATCTAACACAATGGTAGCTGAACTGGATTATGACATGTGTGTGCGCCCCCTGTTGGACCACGACCAGGAGTGTAACCGTGATACCCGTTCAAGGGATGCCTTGGAATTGGGCGTATGTGCTGGCACAGTTGGGCATGTGAGATCGCACAATTCCTCGTGTGCAGTGACCACATCGAAGCGCTCCCCTATTGGGCTGTGTTGCAGATTGGTGAAACGGCATGGACGGAGCACATCTGTCCAGACCAGCTAATGGATTGGCTCACCCCCGTGTTCGTTGAAGTCAACAACGACGTACTCTTGGAACTGATTGCCCATGAAGCTGCGCTCGCTTTCATGGTCGAGTAACTACGTTCCTGCAGCCACAAAAGATTGTAACCCATGGCACAGGTCCCAACCCCCTTTTGCATGTTGGGGAAATGGACACATATCCCACCATGACAGTGGACATGTCTGCATTTGCCTGGACTCAGAATGCATATGCGTGCAGGACTGCGGGTTGACACACACCTGTGCAAGGTGAGTGGACAGCGGCGCCTGGCAACGTTCCTCAACCTGACACACCGCTGGAGGGAGAGTACACACATGGCAATGTAGTACTACATGTGACCTTGTTGGACTCCTTCACCTGCTCACTGTCAGCAGAGCAGGCAGTCAGCGCTGTCCGGTGGTACAGGACTATGCAGATCCCATGGGCTGTGAGTGGTGTCCCCTGACACATTGCAATGAGCATTCGCCAAACACCACATGACTCGTCCAGCAGGGCAAGGTGGGCTGAGACCGTTGGCATCCGTCATGGTTGGTGTTCATTTGTGCCTCCCCATGTCTTGCACCTCTACGTGTTCCTTGGCTGCCTGTTAGTGTATGATGCATTGGTCTGCATGTTGTGGCCCTTGTCTTGCCTGTACTGACACGCACATGCTAATAAAGTCTACGCAGCTTCACTAGTGTACAACTGTGATGAGTGTTGATTTGCATGCCAAATCGTGTGCCCCAATGAGCATTGTACATACAGAGGGAGGGACTGACTGACGGATTTCACTTAGGGGTGAGTCCCTATTGCCAGCTCCACCTCTGTGAGCCAGACATTGTGTTCGGGCGAGTTGCTGGTCGACCTGTGCGCTTACGTGTCTTCAGCAATGTGAGTATGGTGTCCAACTTCTTGCCATGTGGACCAATGTGTTCCATCAAACCAGGCTGTGTCCACACAGTTGAGTGTGTGTAGGTATGCGAAGAGATGTTCTGTTGTGACATGTGATATGGGACACTACTTTAGGCCTCCTACCGACTCTGACATATTTACACACAGCCCTATTTAATACATGGACGTGGGGATACGTTGGGGGGTTGCAAGATTGTTGTTCATGATCAATGAGGCCACAGCTAGTTCACACCTCCACAGTCATGTAATTGGCCATGTGTGTCACGGTCAAACATGCGCATTGATGTCATTTCCCAGGGTGTACCTTTTTGTGCAATCAATGTCCCTACAGTCATCCATACTGTCATACTTGATTGGACATAGACATGACGCATCTGTGTGATTAGGAATGTTTTTTTCACATCCTGTGGAGTGTCGGAGCTGGAGCAGTACATGGCCATGCACACCCCACATTACATGGTTGCCCAGTGGAGGGCCAAACAGAGTCCTTTAGGGGATGACAAGTTAATCGGTAGAGGAAGAGTTGAGTCCGCAGCCTGTTTGCTGTGTCATTGGTAACCAGAGCAGATATGGCAGTCCATGTCGGGGTCCAAGTGAATGTCGCAGGGTGTTCGGGGGACAGTGGAAGGTGTTGTACCAGGGCATGATGCAGAGGGCTGTACCAAGCAGAAACAGGCCATATGGCGGGGGATGAATGCTACAACCTCCTTTTTGACACAGAGTCATTACCGTCCACATCTTTGTCCTCTGATACGTCTTCTGTGTCAGTTGTGCCAGGTGTGTGTGGTGGTGTTATGGCTGCATCACTGTGTGCCACGGACTCATCAGGGGGCGGAGGTGGTATGGCTGCATCACTGTGTGCCACTGACACATCAGGGGGCAGATATGTGTGTGTCAAAGTTCCTGCAGCAGTCATCTGGGACAGGCTCTGTGGCAGCAATGGCAAGATGAGGATCTGCAGGGCATGGTAGATTCCAGCTACATCTCGCTGGTGTTCAGCCGTGGCAGCCATCCTTCCTGCCTGCATCCGCTCCATGTTCTCCATTGTCCTCCACATCTGTGCCAACTCTGTGCTGTCGTCGCTGGAGCCTCTCTGCCTAGACAGTTCTTGTATCGGAGTAATGGATCCAGCGAGGTCAGCCAAGGATTGTTGTAGGGCATGAAGCGGACTGTGGGTGTCCGTTAGGGACTGTAAGTGGTCCCTGATGGGATTGAGACACCCACGTATGGCATCTAGTTTGGCTGCCATGAGGTCGAAACCCACCCGCACCTGTTCAGCCAGCCCCCTCTGGCAGTCTGACACACGGCGTTGGGATGCCATGTGTTCTTGGGTGAGGTGCTGGGAGCCAGCCGTGGTGGTGGGTGCTTCCTGCTGTGTGGTCTGTGCAGGGGGTGGTATCACCGCGATGCAGCTGGGCTGCCCTGCTCCTGGAGGTGGGTGCAGAGGCTGTCCACGAGCAGTTGGAGGGTGTCGGAGCAGATGGCCAGGGGTTCCTCCTCCTCATCACTGAAGAGATGTCTGGTCTGCTCTGCAGGAGGTGTTGATTGTCCCTCTGCAGTGTGAAGGGGAGATGCAGGTTAACAGTGTGTTCCATGTATGTGCATGCATTGTACATGTTTACATACTGACTGTATGTCAATGTACATTGTGATTGTTTTGGAGGAGCTGGGTATTTGATGGGGGACAGTGGACATTCCGACTACATGAAGGATGTGAGGTTGTACTCGTACATTATCATCTGACAGTTTCCTGCTATGCCTGATGTGATTGGCCTTTTTCTACGCACATGCGGCACCAGTTGTGTCCTCTGTTCTGTGGTGTTGGTGATGTGGCACTTTGTACCACATTGTCGTCAATGTTGATGTGCTGTGATTGCTATGTGTGTGTGCTGTATTGTGGGAGAGTCGCCCCTGCAGCTCTGATTTAGCGGCCCATTGTCCCTTTGAGGCTGGCTTCTGTGCATTTACGGTGCTGAGATGTTGGCGACTTGGGTCATTTGTGCTCTTGGATGGATTTGGTACTCTTAATAATTTACAAAAGAGGTCTTGGATTTAAACCGCACTTACTTACACCTTGGGAAAATGTTAGCATTTGGTGCAAGGATCAAAAGAAACAAGACCTCATAGTTTCTTAATGTGTGAAATACTTTTCACATCAATAATTTACAAAAAATGATTTGATCCGCACACATTGATCGATAGTAATCAAATCCACCAAGTAAATTTGTTCTCAAGTTTCTTTATTCTTTAAACTTTTATTCTTATATTCTCTTTTCACTGGTAGCCAACGCGTTTCGTCCTATTAAAGGACTTCTTCAGGGCTCATCAATAAAATCGTTTCATTTCATGATTGTCCTCTCTCCTCAAAACGGGCAAACCATATGGTACTCCTTCTGTACGTCTTTTATATTAGACTCCTATATAAAGCTGGTATTATAAATAAGTTTTCTCCTGGACGGTACAAGGTCAATGTCGACCCGTAACTTTCAGAACATATTCTGGGCGTGTATCCCTCTTTCCGTATGTAGAGAATATAAGAATAAAAGTATAAAGAATAAAGAAACTTGTGAACAAATTTACTTGGTGGATTTGATTACTATCGATCAATGTGTGCGGATCAAATCATTTTTTGTAAATTATGGATTTGGTACTCTTGTGCATTGTTTGTCTGCAGATGTGTTGTTGACGTCAGGAGTTGTATGTGCGCGTGGATGTGTCAGAGTGTGACCTGCTCCTTTGAGGATGTTATCCACACTGGGCCACCTCAGTGTTGTGCACCATGTCATGTATTTTGACTGCAGCCATGCTATTGGTCATGCAGTGTCACTTGCATTGTCAGTGTGGCTCACAGAGCTGCTGCTTTGCTGGGTTCAGCACATGTGCATGGGTAGGTTGTGGGATTGGTGAGAGGGGGGCATTTGTGCACATGGTGGACGGGGGCCTACTTGGTGTTTCTATGTGTGCTGCTGTGTGCCAAGGCCATCAGGGACAGGTTCCACAGTCATTGTGGGTGTGCAGTGTGCTATTCTTGATTGTGCATGTGTGCCATTGTGCCCGTCTCCCCCGTCCCCCCAGTCCCTGGTGGTTACTCACCCTGTTGCTGTTGGGTCAGGTCATTTCGGACAGTGTCCGGACCCCCAACTCCTTGCACCGTCTCCTCACTGATGACTGTGGCCACCATTTCCTCCAGCTCATCCAGCCCCTCCTGTGGCACAGGACTCCCACCTCCAGTGGCTGTTGCTGCCTTCAGGTTGGCAGCGAGTTTCTGCTTGGTTTGGCTTTTGACGTCATGCCAGCGCCTCTTGACCTCCTCCATTGACCTCCTCGACACTCCGACTGCATTCACGTTGTTCACGATGGACTGCCATATTTCTGTTTGTGTTGACGATGACACAGTGGAGGTGACGTACAGTTGTTGGTAGTGTTGGGTCACCTCTGTGACGATGATCCGGTTTTCCTGCGGACTGAACCCTGTCTTCCTCTTCCTCTTCTCTTTGCCCTTCTCCGGCCCGGGGGTTCCTGGCTGGTCATCTGTGGGGCTTGTGGGGTTCGCGTTGTCCTCTGCACTGGGTCCGGGTGCGTCCATGTTGCTACGCAGTTGCATTTATTTGTCTTTTTTTTTCTCTGCTTTTATAGTGCATTCTCACGCATGGAGCGTGGGAATCGCAGGCCTGTCGATGGTTTTCGCTAATTTTTGTATCGCCATTGGGGTCATTGCACCTTTTTTCGCGTTGGGGTTTCGCATTTTTTCGGCGTCGCGTTGATTTTAACGCAGGCATTTGTCACGTTATCGTGGGGCTATCGCATGGTGCCGACGGGTTGTGAATGCTGCGTTAACACGGTGTTATATTCCCGCGATGGACTGCGATGTGAGAAGTTGCGTTAAGCGATTTTGGCGATAGTTAACACGCGTTCTTGGGAATATCCCCCAATGAGTGTAACAGTAGGGAAAGTGTTGGATAGCGGAGGGGTCAAATTTACTATTCCCACTCAGTCAGTACAACAGTAGAGAAAGTGCTGGACTGCAGCGGGGTAAACTTTACTATTCCCACTCCAATAAGTGCAACAGTAGGGAAAGTGTTGGATAGAGAAGGGGTAATATTTACTATTCCCACTCCAGTCAGTACAACAGTAGGGAAAGTGTTTGATTGCGGAGGGGTAAAATTTACTATTCCCAACCCAATGAGTGCAACAGTAGAGAAAGTGTTGAATAGCGGAGGAGTAAAATTTACTATTCCCACTCCAATCAGTACAACAGTAGGGAAAGTGTTGGATTGCGGAGGGGTAAAATTTACTATTCCCACTCCAATAAGTGCAACAGTAGGGAAAGTGTTGGAAAGTGGAGGGGTAACATTTACTATTCCCACTCCAGTCAGTACAACAGTAGGGAAAGTGTTGGATACTGAAGTGGTAAAATTTACTATTCCCACTCCTATCTGTTCAACATTAAAAATAAACTAAATATCTTCATCAAAATAAGAAAAATTAAAAACAAAGGGGGTCATTACGATGTCTGCCCGCCATCGAGGTGGTGAGTAGGACCGGCCGCCTGTATGGCGGCAGTTCCACACGTGAAATTACGATGCGACCGGCAGCGTGGCGGTCGCATCTTGCATGTTTACCATTGCGGCAGGTGCTGCTGGCTGCAGCACCCGCCGCAATCGTAAAAATGCATGTAGTGCCTTTCCCTGCACTACGTGGCAGGCACCACGCAGTGCATGCCACTCAGTGCAGGGAAATGCAGGGGGGGTACCATGGGTACCCCCCCAGTGAACAGCCACCTCCCCACGACACAAGGGGGCCCGCAACGGGCCCCCAAAACCAATCCCCGCCAGCCTTTCAATGTCGGTTTACCCACCACGGAAAGGCTGGCTGTGGCCAGCATCCTAATCTGGCGGACGGTGCCTGCTGGGCACCGCCACCATTTTACTGATGCTGACCGCTCTGCCAGGCAATCGTAACGATTGCCTGTGGCAGATCCGTGGCGGACGGTTTTTGCGCCCGCCACGTAATGTGGCTGGGGAAAATTGCTTTCCGATGGCAGAAGGCCCGCCACCGCACTGCTGGCGGTGGTGGGCCTTCCGCCATTGTAATGAACCCCAAAGTTAATAAAAAAATATATAAACATGTTGAGAAATAAAATAAAAATATATATTTAATATTAAAAATGTTAAACAATAAAAACATTTCACAATCTTAAATACATATCACAAATACCTACAAATATTATTATAAATAAAATACAAAAATAATTTCCAAAGACATAAATATTTTTACTTAGAACGTATTCATTAACAAAAATATTAATAATTACATAGATTTAGTTTAGTTACTTCCCACCCTATAACACCACAAACTTCACAACCTGCACCTAAAAATGTATTTATTCTATTAATATAAATATTCATCAACAAAACAATTTTCATTAAATATTAATTAATAATTAAATGTAATTAATATACTTCCCACAATTAATCCTCACAAAGCACACAACACATTCATAACATGTAACAAACAATTATTTACACAATTAACCTATTTATTTATTAAATTAATCATCAATATTAATTAAAGAATATATATAATTAATTGCTTACAATTAATTGACTTCCCAACCCATACTCCTACAAAACCCACAACCCACATCTTAAATCTAAAAAAAAATATTTGCACAATTAACATAATTAATTATCAATTAAACACATATTAATTAGAAACAAAATTATAATCATTAAAATTAATTAACTTCCCACCCTTTACTCCCATAATCCCCACAACCTGCACCTAATATTAAACTTTAAAAAAATAATTACACAATTAAAATTAATTTTCAAATAACTAACATAGTATTTACCAACTAATTATAACGTTTACTCCCCACCCTTTACCACTATAACCCCAAAACCTGCAACAACAAAAAAGTAAATAAACAATTAACATATTATCAATTAATTAATTAATTAATATTAATTATTAACCAATTATTAATTCATTAAAAAAAATACTTCCCACCCATTACCCCTATAACTGCACAACCCACACCTAAACAAGGGTAAAATTAACATAATTACTTATCAATTAATTAATTAATATTTATTAACAACTAATCAATAATTAATTAAAAATAAATTACTTCCCACCCTTTACCCCTATAACCCGACAACCCACACCCAAAACAAATGACACAATTAACATAATTAATTATCAACGAATTAATTAATATTGTTTATCAACTGATTATTAATTAAAAATAAAATACTTCCTACCCTGTACCCATATAACCCCACAACCCGCACCTAAAAATATTACACAATTAACATAATTAATTATCAATTTATTAATTAATTAACAACTAATTATTAATTAGTTAAAAATATATTACTTCCAACCCTTAACCCCTATAAACCCTACAACCACACATAGAATTTACCCCCAAAAATTTAAAGCACAATTAACACAATTGAATATTAATTAAATAAATATTATTAAATAAAAAAATATTTATTAATTTATTATAATTAAATTACTTCTCACCCTATTCCCCTATAAACCCACAACCCGCTACGGGACAAAAAAACACAAAATGTATTTCGATTAAGTTTAATAACTACTAAAAATCTAACACATATATTGAAAAACATAAACAACTTACAAAAAAATTACATCACATACATTTAAAATAAATACTAAAATACAAAACACTAATTAAAAAACGATATTTTAAACAACTGTATTTTTGCAAACGATATTAATGCAAACGGTATTTATTTTAAAAATCAATATTACTTACCTTCAAATCGATATTCTTGACATCGATATTCTTGGCACCGATAGTTCCATGTCACAATATTTTAAATCTGATATTCTTGACTGTCGATTTTTGCAACTTGATATTTTGTCTGAACATCTGCAGATAGCGGGGCCTGATATATTTAGGAGTGTATAGTCAAATTTATGCCTGAGCCTCGGGCTGGATCACAGAGGTAAACAACTGGAGTACTCTTTTATGTTTTCCATTAACATATATTAATTTGAGAGAAGTATCTAATTTCTTGATAAATAATATTTTAGTTTCACCAATTTTGTCCTGACATTATTCTACTTTTACAATTCTTTGATTCCTAGAACTACCAATGATTAAAATGTGATTTACATCTTTTAACTTAAAATTATGACAGAAGATGCAAAGGTTTTTTTAAATGTCTAATTTGTAGAGCCATACACTAGTAATAAAAGTATGTGATGGACATTCAAAGTTTGGTGGAAGCATTTATCATGATGATGGACACTCACACCAACAAATGGATTTGTGATTTTTATTTTTAAGTGTTAATACAGTTTAGTTGTACTTGGTAAGTGATGAAAATAAACACATATGCATAACACCTTAAAATAATAATGACACAAATAACATTTGAAAAAAATACAGGAAATGCACTAGACAAGTGGAAATGTTAATTTGATTAATATCTTAATTGATTAAAGTTTGGAACTAACATTGATTGAACAGTGATTTTAAAACAAATGCTTCACCTTATCAAGTGCAATTTGTACATTATTTTTAGGCCTGGGCAATGAACTTCGCTCCGTTAGCGGAGTTTGCGGAGTTTTCCACACTCCATGGAGCATGCAGTGTTCTGAAAAACGCAGAACGGAGTTCATTCCTCGCTCGCACTCACCAACGTTAAGTTGACGAGTGCGAGCTAGGAAAATCCAACGCTAGACCGCTTCCCAGTGAGATGTCTCAATGTGGGTGTTAACGGATGGTCACAACAGTTTGCGTTGAGAAACCAGCTATTCACGTTGAGGAAGCTGCCGCTTGAGTAGAACATCTAATTGAGCGGCAGAAAGAAGCAGCGCCCTCTTGCACTGCACATGGTGCCATTCGCGCTGATATTCCAGTGCGGGACAAACACCCAGCACTAAAAATCAGCATGAACGGAGCAGCCTAATGCCCTCCGCCGCTTGCGGAACTCCACGTAGCGTGGCAGAGTTTTTTTGTCACTTTGCGGAGTTCTGCTACGTGTCACCCGTGGTCGGGCCACCAGCCAGATTACGAGTTTCCCCATGTCTGACGGGCTGTTTTTGGTGTTCCTCTGAAAATGGGCACTGCAATGGGAATGCCAAAAACAGTTCCTGCACGGCATGGACTATAACGTCCATCCTGAGCAGGAACTGGGGTGCATGTACACATGGGGGGCGCATGTTGTGCCCCCTGCATACATCCCCATGCAAATGGGAAACAAGGGGCCCTGTAGGGCCCTCTTTGTATCAGGACCGCAAGTCTTTTCATTGTGGAAAGACCTCCATAACACTGCTGGCAATCCTGAAATTCGTAATATGCTTGGCAGTGCCGCCAGCATATTACTCAGGCCCTGACCGCAGCGCCACCTCCAGGGAACGGTGGTTCCCTGGTGGCTGCAGCTTTGCAATGGTGGTCTGACTGCCCAACTTATAATGAGGTGGTCAGACCACTGGTGCGGCTGTGAATGGACCACCACCGCCGAGCCACCATGAGTAATAAGGCCCTAAAAGTGTATCTGTGTTCGCCTTCTAGTAGTTTGGCGCAGAACAGTCAGGCTAAACTAAAGAGGTAATATGTAAAGAATTTGTGCAACACACACACATAGTAACACAATGAATACACCACAAATAGACTCCACACATATTTTGAAAAATAGAGAATATCTGAGGAAAATAAGATCAGAGTGACAAATATCCAATCAGTAGAAGTCAAGATATGAATTTTTAAGTTTAAGGCCCTCATTACGATGTCGAGCGGAATCAGTTCCGCCCGACACCGCATCGGTCATGGGACCAACCGACACTCGGTCGGAGGTCCGGACGCAACATTAGGATGCGACTGAACACTTTTCGGTCGCATTCCTACATTTTACAATGGAAGCATGCATTCCGGTTGTAAAACGGCCATAATGCATGCTCCCATTGTAAAATGGGAGGTGCGGTTCATCCCTGAACCCAGTGGCAGGGATCAAAAGGGGGGCACCTTAGGTGCCCCTCAGCCTCCACAAGGAGGCCCTGCTGGGGACCCTCAAAGACACTTTCCGACAGGCTGTCCAACATAGAGCCTTCCGAATCGCATCGTAATCAGGCCCTTAATGTAAAAATAGTGCTTAGAAGTCACTAGCAGTCAAAAGGTTACTTGAGGTCGCGAGGGATTAGTGCAAATCCAAAGTTTAGGCCAACCATGTTGGAGGGCAGGTCAGCTACAAGACCCACGCCAGGCCAACTGAAAAAGTACAGTTGATGGAGCAAAGCGTCGACGCTGAGGACTCGATGGGTCGATCTTTTCACCGCAGTTGGGTCACTGCGTCGTCATCGAGCTTCGCTGAAGTGAAGCCAATGTTTCGCCGTCGAGCCGTGCAAAGCATCGTCGTCGAGCTGCGCAGGCTGTGAAACCACTGTCATTGGTTAGCCTCTGTGTTGGCAATGAAGGGCTATGTAAACAGAATTTCTCACGCAGTCAATGCAATACGTTTGTTTTTGATTAAATCAGCTGCAGAATCAACTTCTGAGTCCCAGAGCTTGGAGGTGGCACATCAGGCAAAGGTAAGACTCACAGAAGGCAGAGTCCTGCAGCACCATCAGGATTGCAGGAAGTCTTTTGTGTCCCTGAAACTTCAAAAAACAGGAGGCAAGCCAGCAAGCCCGTGAAGATCACTTGGAGGGAAGGCAGAGTCCAACTCTGCTTCAGCAGAGTCACAGAGCAGAAGGCAGACGAGCCACAAGCAGAAAAGCAGTCCTTCCAGAAAAGCAGTCCAGTTGAGTCCTTCAAGCAGCACAGCAGTCCTTTTGACAGAGGTTCAGTTCAAGATCCAGAAGTGTCTGATTTTCGGGGGTCAGAGACCCAGTACTTATATTCAAAAGTGCCTTTAATGTAGGTGGTAACTTCAAAGTAGTGCACATGGATCCCTTTTAACCCAGTCCTGCCTGCAAGGCTAACCCTAGGGGGTAATTCAGTGCTTTGTGTGTGGACAGGACACTACCTATTGAAGTGTGTCAGTCCGTCCCATTCCTTCCTACTAAGGAAGACCTATCAGAAAGCAGACGAATGCAGATGAATGCTCAGAATGCAGATGAGTATCACCTTCCTGTGTTTGTAGCTGTCCAGAGAGAATGCACAAAGTGTAGCCGCCACCCAGCCCAGACATGTATTGGAGACAGACTGTCAGGCACATAGAACAGTAAGTGCAGAGAAATGTCCAGTTTTTAAAAGTGGCATTTCTAAAACAGTAATGTTAAATGCAACTTCACCAGTAAGGAGGATTTATCATTAACATTCCAAACTAATGAAACTGCGGTGGGCAGAGTTTGCAGAGTTGCACTACGTGGAATTCCATGGAGTTGCATAAAAACTCATTGGAATTCAGCTGAGTTACGCTCCGCCCCACCCTGGGTGTCCCTTGCTCCAGAAAGTGGCTGCTGTGCCCCATTTGACCCTCGCTCAAGCAAGGCAGCGCGTGCTGCAGAGTATAGACTCATGTTGCCCCACTCGCCCCCTCCTCAGAGCAGAAGACCCGGTTGGTGTTTGCAACTGCTGCCTCGCCCCCTCCTCGGGGTCACCGCTGCACTCCCCGTGTACGGGTGGCAGCGTAACTGCTTTCATTATGTCTCACTGCATCCAGGAACTCTCCACATAGAAATCGTTCCTGCCCTGGCAGGGATCCTGGACCCACTTCAGTCCGGCTGCAATGCAGCAGCTCCCTCTCTCTTCGCAAGCCCCCTCCCTGGCACCCCACACACCACGGTACAGAGAGAAGCAATTTTGGAGACTGTCATTAGGATTTCCATCTGCCCAATGCCATCTTCCAGCCCATCCAAACACAGACGGAAGGCAGGAGGGGCGGGAGCATGTGCGAGTCTCATAAGGGCAGGGGGCATGCACTCCCCTTCTGACTCCAACCAAGGTTGGAGGTGTGTGCAACAGGGGCGCGCACGCCACAAAAGGAGGGAGCATGTGAAGGGAGCAATGCTGTTGGTAGTATAAGCATGGCAGCAAAGACCCTCTAAAACAACCTGCTTCCATTGGGTCCGTTGCCAAAGGGCGCGTGCCTTGATTGATTGCCTTAACCCAACTAGCCGTCATTGAGCATAGCGCCGGGTAGTTGTTATGGCAACAGAGTACCCCCATCCAATCAGTTCTTGTTAGGTACGGCCCAGGAGGGTCGATGTAGTAGCTCCCCACCCAACGTGTCTTTTGTTGATTATGCTGCCTGAGGGCCTTTGTTAAGGGAACGACCACCACACTGTCAGATAGAGCACGTGATTGTTCTTGTGGCAACGGGGTGCCACCCAACCTATCTTTTTGATTGCGGCCTTGGAGTGTGGTAATTGAGCGGATTACTCCACCCAAACAGTCCCAGATGAGTATGGGTCAAGGGGGTCTGTACTATGGCCTAGGCCCTTGACTCAACCTTCCTCGTTGAGTGCAATGCTGAGGAGTCTTTAGGGCAATGGGATGCCACAACCGTTGAGACCAATGATGGAGCACCAGTGGTTTGTCTACATTGATGGAGTCAACCGAGCTCATGCTTGATAAGCCCTGTGGTGAACAGCGCTTATTATTGATACCCCTACCCCCATCCCAATATGGCCTTCTTAAGTGGAGCACCTGAGGGTCCATAAAGTGACAAAATTCGTTCAGTCCGTGCTCTGGCAGAACAAGCCTGTTCAAGCCGCGCCTGAACTTGGGGTGGGCGGCAGGGGCAAACTACGCCACGCTGCAGAATCTGAGTTTTTCCCAAACTATGAGTTCCCAGCAGAGCGCGGAATTGGCAAAACTCTGTAAACTCTGCTGGCGGAGTGGAGTTCACCGCCTACCCCTAAATGAAACATGTAAAAGCTACATCTCTCTGATCATGAATTACAGCTTAAAAGTGTATTAAAGAATTTCCAATGCTGGTCTACGACAGTGGTAGGCCTCACAGTAGTGAAAAACAAAATAGGCTGTTTGTCACAACCAGGACAGGTAAAAAACGAAAAAAGGTAGTTGGCCTACCTTTTACCTACATAGTGTCCGACCCTTACGGTTACTTAGGGCCTTCCATAGTTGTGACCTATATGTAGTAAAAGGGAGTTTAATGCTTAATAAGTGGTTTTAAATGCCAAGTCGAGTTGGCAGTAAACTGCACACACAGGCACTGCAGTGGCAGGCCTGAGACAGGTTTGAAAGGCTACTTATGTGGGTGGCACAATTTGTGCTGCAGGCCCACTAGTAACATTTGAAGTATAGGCCCTGGGTACATGGTATACCACTTTATAGGAGACTTACAGTACATCAAATATGCCAATCAGGTATACACCAATGTCATCATGTTTAGGGGAGAAGCACATGCACTTTAGCACTGATTAGCAGTGGTAAAGAGCTCAGAGTCCTAATGCCAACAAAACTAATCAGCACAAAAGAGAGGCAAAAGGCTAAAAGTTGAGGGAAGACTACTCTAAGAATGACATATCTAACACAGGGTCACAGTGGCACAGTCAGGTTGGACAAGGTTCAGACAGTGCCATGGTGCAGGCAGGTTTCATGGACACAGCACTGCATTCCTCTCTGGCATACTTCGGCAGTGCCACAGTGCAGCATTTCAGGCACAAAAGTCAATACTCCAATCTGGTAACATGCTGGCCACGCTCTCTCTCTTTCTCTCTGGATGGAAAGATCCTCAGCTATGGGGTCAACTGCTTCTACCTGCACTGGTTATCAGTGCATTTTCCAAGGTTAAAACACTCCTTCCCTCTTCGTCTCAAGCTGGTCAGTCTCAAGGCACTTTAAGACAATGAGGCAGCTCTTCCTTCTAGGCCAGACTCCAGGTGATGTCCCCTCACCTCTTGGGAGCTATCTGTCAGGCAGACACTAGCTCTGATTGCATAGCAATCTTCTGGGTACTGGGTGGTACTTTTGTCAAAGGGAACCTGAAACTGGAACAACATGTGTTGGACTTGGCCCTTTCTGAAGGATCATCCCCAAAACTTTTCCCTTCCCCCTCCTTTTTTCTGATCTTGTTTTTGCTGGCCTTAGGGCACTGTGCACTTTACTACTGCCAACCAGTGCTAAAGTGCTTGTGCTCACTCCTTAAAACATGGTAATATTGGCTTATCCCTAATCCCCATACATAATTTACTTTCAGTCCCTAGTAAAGTGGTACTATATGTACTTACGGCCTGAAAATACCCCTAGTGGGCCTGTAGCACTGATTGTGCCACCCACTTAAGTAGCCCTTTCAAACATGTCTCAGGCCTTCCACTGCAGCCTGTGTTTGGAGTTTTAAATGCCATATCAACCTGACAAAATAAAACCTTCACCGGGCCCAAACCTTCCTTTTTATTACATATACGTCACCCCTAGGGTAGGCCCTGGTGCAGTGCATTTAAAAAATAGGACATGTACTTTTAAGTTTTACATGTCCTGGTAGTGAAAAACTCTTACATTCGGTTTTCACTACTGCAGGCTTGCCTCTCTCATAGAATAACACTGAAGTTGTCAAATGGGAAAAAGTAACCAGGTCATGTTTGGTGTCTTTGGAATTGTAATGACAATCCTCTCTTATGGTAAAGTCGGATTTTAAATTACAGTTTTGAAAATGACACATTTAGAAAGTTGGCATTTTTCTGCCTTAGCCATTTAGTACCTGCAGCCTATCTCTGGGTCACATGACTGGGTGTAGCTGGCAGGAGGGTTTTGTGTATTCCTCCTAGACAGCCACAAACAATAAAAAAAAACGTAGGTGTACATGGATGGGCCAGTACTGGCATGATGGGAAGGCAAAACTACTTTGACTTGAATAGGCTGTGTTCTGCCTCCACACAGAGGGCTGCATAACCCCTTTAGTAAGTCTGGAGTCAGGGCAAAGAAGGAAGGAAACCTGAGCACTTCAACAGTAATTCTCTAGAGTTTCTCCACCTTCAAAAAAGGTACCAGGTATAAATATTGGACGTTGCACACCAACTCTCCAATACACTGCTCGACCAGTGTTTCCTACAGAAGATCTGCTGTGCGGTCTGCTGCCAGAAGGACTGCCACTCTGCTACTGTGCTACTCTGCTGCTCTGCTCCCCTTCTTGCTGAGAAGGAGGATTAGACCCATACCCTTCATCCCAGACTGAAGTGATTCTAAGGGTCAGCCAGCTAACCTCCTCTTCTGATCTATAGGAACATAATAAGCTCCAGGGGCTCCTTGCAACTCCCCAGCTGACCTGCAACTGGACCTGCAACTGGATCTGCCTGAGCCCTGCTAGCCTCTGCTGGAGTGATTTTCTGACCCCAAGTGGTGCCCCTCAAGTCCTGGACCCTTGGTGTAGCTGAGTTGAGCTCCTCTGAAGTTTTTGGACTCTAAGCAACTGCAAACCTGCCTGCTCGCACCAAGACTATGCTGCCTGCGTCAGTCACTAGCACAAAGTTCTGGCGAACAAACTCTTCACGCCACTGCATCGACCTCCATGATGACCACCAATGCAAAGCTCCAGCCCCGACCATCCGGAATGCCGAAAGGATCTGGGCCCTACAGCAATGACCATCTGTGAAGCCTGGCTGGCTCTTTGCAGTACTTCGACGGATACCCGCGACACTCTTCTTGCGCCTTGTGGCCCCTTATACCTCGAAAGGATCTCTTGTCGCTGGACTGAGAAGGGAACTCTTTAAGAAGGGCTAACCTGGTCCCTGCATCTAGCCTGCATTCCATCGCTGTTGGCCTGAACTTGTCACTTTCTCCTGGTCCCGCGCAACAAGATTGTCACGAGTGGTGCTTTGGGCTTTTTGATGTTATTTTCACTTAAAATCTTAAAAAATTCATATCTATCGTTCTACTGATTAGACGTTTGACATTTTGGTGTCAATTTATTTATTTATTTTTACTCTATTTTTAATTTGGTGTGGGGGGTTTCTTGTTTGAAGTGCTGCATAAATACTTCACACATTGCCTCTAAGTTAAGCCTGACTGCTCTGTGACAAGCTACCATAGGATAGAGCACATGTTAATTTGGAGGTTGCTTGTGATGTCACTCTGATAAGAATTGTGGTTGCTGCTTGAGAAGGGTTTCGCCCCCTCATCCAGCAACCCAATTTCTTACAATGTGAAACAGCAGCTCCCACTTTTATAGAGTAAAAGCCAGTGGCGATTGGTGACACAAAAATATGGTGTGGCGCTATCGCTACATACATTAAAACCCACACACACATACTTTAAAGAACTACATTAAAACACAAAAACATACTAAAATAAACATCCAAGAAGCAAAAAATAAAAGTTACTTACCTTATCCTGCAGAACATACTCGATGCTCTCCAGTCCCTGACTCCAGACTCCTCCATGCGCAAGGTGACATCACACAGCCAGCTACCTTATTCAATCCAGACGCTGCTGTCATGCTGCGAAGCAGAATGAGTGAAGCGTCTGGATTGGCCGGAGCAGGTTGTCACAGCACTCCGAAAGGCACTGGAGGCTTGTGCCTGCCTCCAACCCGGATGTCTAAGACAGCCGGGTTTAAGAGTTTGAATTGCGCATGTAGGTTTGGTGGTAGCAAGGTAGTCAACCAAACCGGCATGCGCAATTCATACTGAAGGGGCTGACCCAACCTACCCTCTCCGTTTGGCATCAAGCTGGAAAAATAAAATGGTAATAAAATCCTTTTATTATCATTTTATTTTTCCAGCTGTTTGCGCAGCAGTGAGGGGGGGAGAGGGGGCGCTCCTATTGAGGAACAGCCTCTGGATAAAGCAGAAAAGGGATGTGGATTCTCTGTCTGCACACTCAAAACCGGTTTGGGTTAGTTCTTCATTTATTCCCAACACAGCCTTTGTTTACAGTGATAATCCTCAAAACAGGGTAATCTCCAGCTTGGAGCACCCACAACAGAGGCACAAAGAAGTGTGAGCTTTCTGCAACTGGCTATCAACTAGGTGCAAGCAAGTGTTGATGTGCAAACCAGAGAAGTAAAGAGCACGAAGCATTGCAATATACACATCATTGCTAGTGCAATGTTTAACGGTGATGTGCACACCTGGTAGGTGCACACGTACTATTTAACTATTCCTGGATGTATTAGCCTGTTGTGAACTGTGGCGACAGGCACACCTGGCAGTTGATGTTACTGGTGCAATATATAGTGTAATTTTATAGAGATATATCTTAATTTATTTTCCTACATTTTATTCCCAAATTTGTATTTCTTGGTTTAATTGTTCCAAGAATGTGTGCTTATCAAGCATAGTGTCTGTTAGAAATGGGGGTCTCTAGTTGGCAGAGGTAGGTACCTTTGACCAAGTAGGGGCCCTTACTTCTAGTCAGGGTAAGGGGGCTACACTCCTAAAATAACCCCTGCTCACCCCATTGGTAGCTTGGCACGAGCAGGCAGGCTTCTCTCAGAGGCAGTGTGTAAAGCATTTCTGAACACATACAGTAATACAGTGAAAACACTACAAATGGACACCACACCAGTTAGAAAAATAAGTAATCTTTATCTAGACTTAACACAAGACCAAACGACAAAAATACACAATACAGTAATAAAAATATGACTTTCAGATGGTAGAAATAGCTTAGTTCAATGTAGATGGTAAATGCGACACTTTACTCTCAAAGTACCTTGGATGCGAAACGCAAAACAAACAAAAGGGTTGCAGGGAAGGTGATGCGTCGGTTCCTTGCTTCGGGGGAGGTGAGGCGTCGGTTCCTTACTGCAGCGCAGGGGAGGTGATGCGTCGGTTCCTTACCGGAGAGGAGGTGATGCGTCGGTTTCTTACTGCGTTCCGGTTACGATGCGACAAGATGGCGCCGCGATGCGATGATCCGGTGCGATGCGACAAAATGGCGTCTTTGATGCGATGCGACAACTTGGATGTGATGTGTGCACGCCCGACGGCCGTCCGGCGAAATCGGTGAACTGTGGAGCCGCGACAGGCCCTGCGACATGCTTCTCCGGTGATGCAACGGCAACCTCTGCGGCGGCGACACGCTTCTCCGGTGATGCGGCACGCTTCCTCGGTGATGTGACGGCGAACAACTGCGGCAGTGACATGCTTCTTCGGCGATGCGACGGCAACTGCTGCGGCGGCGACACGCGTCTTCCTCGTTGCGTCGCGCTTCCAGCTCCCAGCGACACGCAGTCTCCAGAGGGCCCAAAACAACCGCAGGCACCTCACTGCAGGTAGAATTGCCAGCAAGGAAATTCAGGGGGAGCTGGTGGTGAAGTCTTTGTGTCCCTGAGACTTCAGAACAGGAGGCAAGCTCAGCTTCAAGCCCTTGGAGATCTTCCTCAAGATAGTAAAAGTACACACAAAGTTCCTTTTCTCCTTTCCTTGGCAATGAGTAAACCACTGCAGGCCAACCCCCAAACAGCAAACAGCACAGGGGCAGTCTCCTCCTTCAGCTTCCTTGGTTTCTCTCCTTGGCAAAGGGTTCGTCTTGATTCCCAGAAGTGATCTAAAGTTCTGGGCCCCAATATTTATACTGCAAAATCCTTTGTTCTCTGAAGGCAGAGAGTGTCTGTGCCCAGCCAAAACCAGTTCTGTCCTCCCTGGTGCAGCTTTCTGGCAGGAGGTGGAGACAGCATTGTTGAAAGCAGACCTGGCCCAGGTAGCTGAAAGGAAATCTCCTCCCCCTACTCTCTATTCTATGAAGGCTCAGGCAAGTGAAAGGAAATCTCCTCCCCCTACTCTCTATTCTATGAAGGTCCTATTCAGCCCAGCCCAGCCCTGACCCATCAGACTTCTGGAGCCAAGGCCCTCTCTAGCCCCCTGTCACTCACAAACCAGACATGGAATACACAAACCTAGCAGAGGCATACTGGATGATTAGCCAAGAAAATACCTCCTTTCTAAAAGTGGTATTTTCAAACACCGAATGTAAAAATCACCCACACTAAAAGATGTATTTTATCATTCTGAGTTCAGGCATACTAAACTTTATTTTCCTATCTTGTTCCTAGGGTCAGTTAGGATTATAAGATGTTATAATCAAACTGCCCATTCTGGCCTATGGGAACAGATAGCCTTGCAATAGTGAAAAACGAAATTGGCTGTAATTCACTATCAGGACATGCTATACACAGCAGGGCATGTCCTACCTTTCACATACAATGCACCCTGCCCTTGGGCCTACCTTAGGGGTGACTAATATGTAGAAAAGGGCAGGTTTAGGGACTGGCAAGTGGGTGCACTTGCCAAGTTGACATGGCAGTCCCAGACTGCACACCGGCTCTGCAATTGCAGGCCTGAGCCATACTTTACAAGCTGCTTCTGTGGGTGGCACAATCAGTGCTGAAAGCCCACCAGCAGCATTTGATTTACAGGCCCTGGGCACTCATGGCGCACTGTACTAGGGTCTGACAAGTAAATCAAATAAGCCAATCATGGAGTCACTAATCCATTACAACAATTTATAATAGGGAGCACTTGCACGTTGGCACTGAATATCAGTGGCAAAGTGCCCAAAGCATCTAGACCAGCAAAAAAATAGCAAAAATACAGGAGGCAACAGCAAAAAATGGAAGGGAGACCCACGCCAATGGTACCAGGTCTAACAGTGTCTTACACCTTCCCAAACTTTCTTGGCAACTACAGGGGAACCCGCAACTAAATGGCAGGAATGGAGAGAATATTTCTTTAATTAAGTTGAAACAATTGAGGAGGCAGATGAGGAGCTTACACCAGTACAAACGAAGAAATTATTATTGCATGCTTTGGGTCAACAGGGTCTTAAAGTTTATAATTCAGTGGAAAAAAAGACCCGATTAGCAAGTAACACTGATGTTTTTCAACATGCTCTAGAAGATTTAGATGTGTATCATTCTACCTCTGTATGAGTAGCGATTGATCATCACAAATTTTTCAGTAGAAAACAAGGGAAGACAGAGACAATTCGGGATTTTGTGGCTGATTTGAAAAAACTTGCTCTGATGTGTAAATTTGGCGTATTACACTATTATTTAATACATGATCAAATCATTATGCATGTTAATAACGAGACGGTGCAGGAAAGGCTGTGGGTGTATGGTGAAGGACAGCTTATGGAGGTAGTAGCTCTGGTCAAAAAAGCTGAAATTTCCAATAAGTGTGCAAAGGCAATTAATATTGAGTCTAAAGATGAACAAAAGGAAGTGGTGAGTAAAGTTAAGCACAGAGCTAAAAAAGATATGAGTAATCCTAAGGAACAAAAGAAAGAAGAAGTTAAAAAAGGCGAGAAAAAATGTTACAGATGTTGAAGTAGGGATCATCTAGCCTATAGATGTCCAGCCAAAAATCTAAAATGTGGAGAGTGTGGTGTCATCGGACATTTTTCTAAAGTCAGTAGGAGAGGTAAAAATGGCAAAAAAGTTGTAATGATTCAAACCAGAAACAATGAATCTGAATCGAAATAATCAGCTGCGGAAAGTACCTCTTCCTCTAAAGTATATCTGTGTTTTGGTATTTCAACAGATAGTGAGAACGATGTGGATCAATTGAGTGGACAGTGCAGAAACAACACTATTTGCAAAATAAAGTTAGGGGTATTGAAACATTCATTGTGGCTGATTCAGGGTCCCCTTATACCATAATTGACATAAATATGTGGGAAGAGAAATTTGTTGGGGCTTTGGGTCCTGCACCATCACCTTCAGATGTCACACCAGAAAGTTTTACAAGGGAACGAATACCGTTACTTGGGTACAGAGAGCTTACTTTTGAATTTAAAGGAAGGATGGATGCAGGAAAGTTATACATTGCTGAGGTAGGTCCATCTGTCTTGGGATGGATTGATCAAAGGAAGTTGGATACTATATTGGGTCCAAATAGTGTAGAACAGGTTTTGTTCTACACTTACTTACTCATAAAGACACTAACATGTACTCACTCACCTATACAGTCACTGACACAAGCACACACTCATCCATACAACCACTCTCACATTCACTCACTCACCCATACCGTCACTCATATACCCCATCACTCACCTACACTGCCTTTCACATTACTCTCCCATATACCACTGACACATCCACTCACCCACACAACTATACAAACACTCACTCACTCATACAGTCCCTCACACACACACTCACTAACCCACCCACTCACTCATCCATTCCGGAGGTCACACCCCCCCTCATCCACCCACAAAGACACTCAGACACCCATACAGGTACTCAGACAACCAATTAATCACCCATACAGCTACTCACATACTCACTCACACATTCAAACAGCCACTTAGACACCAACTGACAGACTGATACAAACATTCACACAGCCAGTCACTCACCCATACATTCACGGATGCACCTAATCACTCACTTATGCAGTCAGTCATACACCCACTGAATCATTCATACAGGCACTCATACATCCACTGATTCACCAATACACCTTGGTATATATATTTTAGGGGTGGGCGAAGAATTCCGCTCGGCCTGCGGAGTTCGTGGAGTTTTGCGCAGTTTGCGTTCAGCACAGAGCGCGAAGTTCCACAAAACTCCGCTAAGTGATGCAGAGCAGAGTTTTTTCTCTCAAGCGGCTCACCAACGTTAAGTTGGCGAGCGCTCGCAGGACAAAATCATGTGCTAGACCTCCTCCCGGCAAGATTTCTCAATGCGGGTGGTCACAGCAGGTCGCGACAGCTCGCGTTAGTTTATGACCGCTTGCGTTGAGAAATCTACCGCTCACATTGAGGATGCTGTTGCTCGAGTAGAACATCTACTCGAGTAGCAGAATGAAGCAGCGCCCTATTGCAGTGTGCATAGTGCTGTTTGTGCTGATTTTATAGTGCGGGACAAACTCCCAGTGCTAAAAATCAGTGCGAGCAGTGCTACATGCCATACTCTGCTGCTGGCAAAACTCCGTGAAGCGCTGCAGAGTTTTTGCATCACTTCGCAGAGTTTCACGGAGCAGAACTCCGTAAACTCTCCCCAGGCTTAATATATTTAACACCCATAAACTTTTTTAAAACACTCACAGTCATGGATGTCATCAGTGATGTCATCATTGATGTTACTGTCTATGTCATGAGTGATGTAATATGTGAGGTCATAAGCAGTGCATTGCGGGGGCATGAATTATAGTTAGCTCAGCTAACTATAACTACTGAATTTTATCTGATTCCATCCACCAGCTAGCAGGAACCACAGCGGCACTCCAGGGATTAGGATCTCACAACTCATTTATTTGATTAATTTAAAAAAAATACGCACATGAATCCAATGACATGACCAACGCGTTTCAACTGTCGCCTTCTACTGAACCAAAATGGTAAAAGAGATTGTCACTTTCTACCTCGGCTTGGATGCCACTGTGCTAATCCTATGCCCAAAAACTTTGCTAGAAAACAGGCATTTGAGGTGAGCAGATTCGCTGGTGTTGTAAGGAGCTCTATATAGACCTGCTCTCCACCTTAACTTGGGAACTACTCAGAGTTCTTTGCTTTCTCTTTTTCATAATTTATGCATCACTCTAAGCCTGAAACGGTATTGTTGTGAATTATCCTAGGTCCTCCTTTGTGTCTGGACAAAGCTATACCTCTCTGAAGAGCTCATAACCCTTTATGAATCCAAAGCTGTAATATTGTGCCTGGAGTGGTAAAATGCTTTTGTCGTTTTTCATCTTGGCATGGATGGCTCTAGCTGATCCTATGCTCAAAGACTTTGATGTAAAAATGGTAAAAGACTTTGTCATTTTCTAGCTCCATCAGACCTCGGGCCCCACCATGCCTACTGTAGAGGTCTGCCCCCTATCAGCATCATGCTCATACGCATCTGGATGCCTCCACCTCTTCAGTGACTTTCCCAGACACTTGGAAACACGCAACTGTCCTCCCACTGCTGAAGAAACCCTCCACGGACCCATCAACGCTTGCCAACTAGAGGT
The DNA here is from genome assembly GCA_963921515.1 of Calotriton arnoldi. Lineage (NCBI taxonomy): Eukaryota > Metazoa > Chordata > Amphibia > Caudata > Salamandridae > Calotriton > Calotriton arnoldi. Next base: position 172,017 of record CAWUFW010018039.1, read on the forward strand.
CGATCTCCTTGCTACCATTCCGGCCCAAGTTCTTAGAGAAAATCATAACCAGATGCCTCACCAAATACCTCATCACCACTCAGTCGGGTTTCAGATCCAACCTCAGCATGAAAGCTGCCATCATCATCACCAAAGATGACACCTGCATGACTCTGGACAGAGAAGACACGGTGGCCCTCATCCTCCTGGACCTCTGTGCAACGTTTGACATGGTCACCCACCCCATCCTCATCCAACGCCTACATGACATCCGAATCCAAGGAGATGCACTCTGATGGATCTGCTTCTTTCGGACTGGAAGGACCCAGTCAGTCAGCCTGGCACCGGAAACCTCGGACACCCATATTGACCTCCTCTGTGGAGATCCACAAGGATCCTCCCTGAGCCTGACTCTCTTCATTGCATACATAATCCCTCTAGCAAACAACATCCTCTTTTGCACCATCAATATTTTCGCCTATGCCGATGACACAAAACTCCTTTTTTCCCTTATGGACAAGATGCCCCGTACTTGGATCAAGTTCAATGCCTGTATAACTGACATCACCGACTGGATGAAGATCAACTGTCTAAAACTGAAAACCGACAAGACCGAAATTGTGATCTTCAGAAAGAGCACTATGGTGGGACTTTACCTAATGGATGCGCAGATTTAAGACCGACACCCACCCCTGCCACCTATGCCAAGAACCTCAGGATTGTCATCGACAGCAAACTCGATATGACCACACAAGTCAACACAGTCACTGCCTCATGCTTCCATACCCTGAAGATGATCAGGAAGATTTTTCAAATGGTTCCCAATCAGTACCTGGAAAACCATCACGCAAGCACTGGACACAAGCAAGCTGGACTACGTGAAAACCTATATGTCAGGATCAGTGAAATACTCACCAGAAGGTTGCAGACCATTCAAAACGTGGCAGCCATATTCCCTTCACTCATAACCTGTCATGCTGGACTCACATCCCACCACATTTGAAGGAGCTCCACTGGCTCCCCATACACAAATGAGCACAATTCAAACTCCTTACCCGAACTTTCAAGACTCTACATCACACTGGTCAATAATTGCATCTGCTTTCACAAACCTTCCAGACACCTCCGCTCGTCCGGACTCCTACTTGCATAAATACGATGCATACAAAAAAACAGATAAGGCGGTTGAGCCTTCTCCTACATTTCTCCTAAAGTGTGAAATGGTCTGCACCACACAAAACATCCTACTCATCACTTCTTGAATTCTGCAAGAAGCTGAAGACCTGGTTTTTCGAGGAGTCCCACTAGGCCTTGGGCTTGGCTAGGTTCAACCTTGCACAGCGCCAGGATACCCTGACAGGTGATAGTGCTCTCTACAAATCCACGTAACATAAAATAAAATGACTAGGTCTACTGCACATGTGCCAAGCATGAGCTGCTACAGCCCAGGCTCACACAGATGCAATACCTATCTGACATGCTGCTTTAGCGTTACACAGAGCAGCATGTCAGATAATGGAAAAATAAAGACAAAGAAAGCATACCTGTTGGTCTCTGGTTGCCAGCCGCCGCCTCTCCTCATACGCAGGAACCAGGAATCTCACAGTCCCGCAGACTTTCCTAGCCAATCACAATGTTACGTTATAGCAGCGTTGTGATTGGTCTGAGCGCCATGGTTTGGCACTCACAGAGGGACTGGGAGGCTGTGCATGTTCTCCACCTAGGCTGTGCATTACAGACGATGGAGAACATGCAAAGTGCGCATGACGGTTTGGCCGGCCCAAGACGGCCGGCCAAACTGTCATGTGCATTTAAGGTGCAGCAACCACTCCGACTCCCTCTGGGTCACAGGAGTTCAGCTCACCCCTCCCTAACCTGGCTGCAGTGGAACTGCAAGCTGTTAGAAATGGGATTTCTGGTTGGCTTGGGCATGCGCCTAAGCCAGGCAGTAACCACCACTCTAGTCAGGGCAAGGGAGTTACACACTGAAGATAACCCCTGCTCACCCCCTTGACAGCTTGGCAGAGCAGTCAGGCTTATCCCAGAGGCAATGTTTAAAGCATTTGCGCAACACACTCACACAGCAGCGACACACTAGGCACACCACAAAAGAAACCCCAAACCAGGTTATGTAAGAATAGCATTTATACTATCCATAAAACACATTAGAACATAATCACATATCTACACTGTGCCACTTGGCATGACTTTACAGGGATTATATACACCACAGGCCCAATCGGGCCACTGTCATAACATTACAGTTAGGTTGGCCAGTAACCAATGGTACCATTGCACTTAGCACATTATATTATGCAAACCATAATCAGCAACAGTGCACCATAGTAAACACTGGCCACAGTACACATCTCATGAGCACCTCTCAGGCATAAACGCAATTGCTCATAGGGTGCACACATTACCACAACAGCATAAAAACATTATGCATACATCATACTTACATGAGGCCCACCTTAGGCCTAAACCTCATCAGCAGCAGAAACCTATGATAGTGCTCCTGTGCTCGTTTTACATATGTCGGAGGGCTACTTACACAGAGACTGGGTACTGCAGCATCTGTGTGCCCACAACTGGGATTCCCAGACACCCAGTGACGTTGTCCCCAATGCAGCACATTCCTAAGCGGGGGGGGGCCCGTTCTGAGCTCGCCCCGTAATGCCACCTTAGAATAAAATTGCCCCAATATCAGGAAGCGCTCAGCTGCCCGCGACCATGCGGCGCAGCTGCTACTATAGGGGCAAATGCGGGAATAATCTTGGTGCTCCCTCAGCACCCAAGTGAGGTTTGCTAATGGCCCCTCGGGCCGGGAAAACGACAGCGCGGCCTGGGGCAGAAGGCACTCCGGTTCCCAAGGCACTCACCCGCTGCCACGGCCGTATCCTTGACTGGCGTCAGCTCAAGGCTCCTTCTGAGTCTCGGCCCCGGGGACTCCTCCTTGCGCCGGGGCACTCAAGGACCGGAGCTCTCAATGGCTCCAGTCGTCACCCCAGAGGCTGTAGGCAGACTTACGGGCCCGCCTCCAACAACCTCAGCAACCATGCCGGCCTCTCTTTCTCCTTACGGGAGCCCCGCCCACAGTCAGGCTTTTGACTCTGCCTGACTTCCGGTAGCGAAGGTCAGCGACCTCAACTCTCTGCGCCGGCTGCAGCGGATGGGAGCCCGCGAGGCTCGGCCCACAATCAGGCTAGGTCAGGTGGCCCGTCCTCTCTGCCGCACGAGCACACACCAGGGGCTCAAAGGCACCCGGCACAGCGTTGCTCCACTCGTAGTAGAGTGCTCGCTGGCCTCTCTTGAGGGAGCACTTCGTCCCTCAGCTCTCCTTCTCCACCCGTCCTGTCCACTTAGCGAGAGTGTGGCACAGCCCGCACTGCAGGGCAGGGAAAAGCACTCCTATCTGGCAACCCGTGGGCAGCAGGATCACTAGCTGCGCTCACCCAGGAGCCACAACAAAAGAATAGCACTCACCACGCACTGTATGCAGGTGGCTGATGCAGGCAGGCCAGCACGAGGGCCCCTCTGCCCTGTGTAGTGGTCCCTCAGCAGTTCTTCCTTCCAGCAGCCCAGTTCCCAGTAAGCACAGCTTCAGTTCAGTAAGTTTAACAGACATGGGGTCACAGCCCCAATATTTATATTACCAAGTGTCTTTGTTCTTCCCCCTGGCACAGGGCTCTGTGCCCAGTCCAAACCATTTCTGGGGGGCACTTCCACATATCTTTTCAAGGGCACAACCACCTCTATTGTCAGTGTAGGCCCTGGCCCCAGACACACCACAAGGGGGCAGAGCCATCAGTGTGGAAGGCAGGCACAGTCCTATTCAGGTTCAGGCGCGACTCCTCCCACCACTCCAAATGCAGGTCAGGCCTATTCAGCCTAGCGCTGACTCACCCAGACTCTCTGAGGCCACTGCACCTCCCAAGCCCCTGCCACTCCAAGGCCAGACAGTCAATACACAACAGGAAGGCACAAAGACACATAGCACACAGAAATGACTACTTCGAAAAGTGCCATTTCTAAAATAATGATAATAAATCTGCGAACACCAGTACACAGCATTTATCACCACTATTCCAAACATACCAAACTTGATCACGCTACGCCTCTCATGTCAGGAATTACCACTGAAGCACATATCAGGGAATCCCCAATGCATTCCTATGAGAGGGCAGTCTCACAGTAGTGAGAAACCAAATAGGCTGTTTGTCACTACCAGGACATGCCACAGTCAAGGCCCATGTCATACCTTTAACCTACACCGCACCCTGCCCATAGGGCTAGCTAGGGCCTACCTTAGGGGTGACTGATACATAGTAAAAGGGGAGTCAGAGACGTGGCTACCACTTTATGTGCCACGTCACAGCGGCAGAAAATGCGCGCGCAGGCCCTGCAGTGGCAGAGGCCTGGGACAGGTTTGAACTGCTACTTTGGTGGGTGGCGCAAGCAGCGCTGCAAGCCCACCAGTAGCATTTAATTTACTGGCCCTGGGTATCTGAGATACCACTGTACAAGGGACTGATAAGTAAATTAAATATGCCAAACAGGTGTAGACCAATCTTACCAAGTTTACCATAGAGAGCACATGCACTTTAGCACTGACCAGCAGTGATAAAGTGCCCAGAGCCCTAAAACAACCACCAACAGGTCAGAACAAATACTGGAGGAAGGCAAAAAGTTATGGGATGACCCTGCAAAAAGGGCCAAGTCTAACACAAGCACAATACTAAAAAGCATTAGAAATGCAATAGGTCTCGTATTTTTTTTTTTGTTAGAACTATTGGCGTTGTAAATGGAAATGTCTTTTACGCTTGTGGTTTGTAGTGGATGTATGTGGTTTGAGTGGAATTATATGGGTTAGATTGGAATTGTTTGTTGTGTAATTGTGTGGCTTGGAATAGTGTGGTCTGGAGTGGATTTGTGTAGTGTAAATATGTGGCATGGTGGGCAGTGGAAATATGTGTATACTAATTGTGTGATGTAGAGCGCAGTGGTGTAGAGTAAAGTTGTGTATAGTGGCACAGAATGGCGCTGCGTATGTACACGGGGCTGGCTCGTATGTTAATACCTCCAAGGAGGATAATTCCGATCGGTACTGAGTTAAGCAATGGTGCCTGTGCTGAGAGGCGAGAACAACAGTTGATTGACAGAATGCAGAACAATGTCATACATTCACCCCAGTACAGAGATCTGGGCCTAAATCCATCGTTTTTTTGCTCACCATGCCATTCCAGTTTGTACCCAGCCATATGCAAATCAGTCTTGACCCTGTGCCTCATGGGAACAGTCCAGCCCGAACTGCCAAGCCAGGTCCTCCCTGGACTGGAAACAAGCATCCTAGGACCGGTTTCGGGGTTTCACCCCTCTTCAGCTGGACTGTTCCCATGAGGCACAGGGTCAGACTGATTTGCATATGGCCATGTCTGAACTGGGCTGGCGGAGTGAGCTAAAGAATGATGATGGATTAAACCCAGATCAGTTGACTGGGGGTGAGTGCTTGCAATGTTCAACACTCCGTCCATCATCCCCTTTGGTTTTGCTATGTTCGCCCTAAGTTGGCAGGGTATGCCCAGACGTGGGTCCCTTGCTCACTTTGCCACTGGATTCAAGATAGCCTGGCTGATGATGGCTGTAAGCCAGAAACCGGTCCCAGGATGCTTGTTTCCGGTCCAGGGAAGACATGGCTTGGCAGTTCGGGCTGGACTGTTCCCATGAGGCACAAGGTCATACTGATTTGCATATGGCCATGTCTGAACTGGGGTGGCGGAGTGAGCTAAAGAATGATGATGGATTAAACCCAGATCAGTTGACTGGGGGTGAGTGCTTGCAATGTTCAACACTCCGTCCATCATCCCCTTTGGTTTTGCTATGTTCAGCCCTAAGTTGGCAGGGTATGCCCAGACGTGGGTCCCTTGCTCACTTTGCCACTGGATTCAAGATAGCCTGGCTGATGACGGCTGTAAGCCAGAAACCGGTCCCAGGATGCTTGTTTCCGGTCCAGGGAAGACATGGCTTGGCAGTTCGGGCTTGACTGTTCCCATGAGGCACAGGGTCAGACTGATTTGCATATGGCCATGTCTGAACTGGGGTGGCGGAGTGAGCTAAAGAATGATGATGGATTAAACCCAGATCAGTTGACTGGGGGTGAGTGCTTGCAATGTTCAACACTCCGTCCATCATCCCCTTTGGTTTTGCTGAGAGGCGAGAAAGCATACGGACTATAAAGCCCCAGTGAACGCCTGAGATTTAATACATACGTTCCATCAGCTTCTTATGGACAGCTATCATTGGTTTGGAATACTTATAACATTTCACCTGCAGTGCTAACACGGGAGATGTGGAGGCATTAATAATGTGGAAAAGTCAATAAGTATCCTGATGTGTCAGGAAAAAAACAATGGCTACAAATTGATAGGCACGCGTACAGCTGGTAGACGAAAAGGAATGCAAGCGTGCGACAGCTGGGACACAGACTGTGTAAAAATATATTTATAAAAGACCTTCGCAAAACTAGATGGAGGAGCAGATAGATGCCAGTGAGGACAAAAACAAGGGACGTTTTACACACTATGAAAAACGTGCAGAGAAAAGGCAGTGCGATATACAAGTGGCTTGTGCATTGAAAAAAGAACGTGGCATCTCCAAGAACATATCTAAATCAGACCAACACATACTCACACTGACAACAGTGTGTAGGGCAGCTTCATGCGCTGACAGGCCATTTCTAGCGCCTCGTCCAGTACTCGGGCCCTGTTTACAGACACCACAGACAGCTTGCTGCACAAAGCACTAGGAGAGGGCCTTGGCTACATCTGGTGCCCAGCCAGGTGCAGCCATGGAAAACAGCCTTTACAACAAGGGGGCATATCATCAAGACACCTATCGCCGCTTTTTCGGCACATAGCGCCGAAAAAGCGGCGATTCAAATATCGCACAATCATCAAGGCGGCGCTAACATGCATTAGCGCATGTTAGCTGCCGTTTTCCGAACGCCTCGCCTTGCATCGCTAATTAGATGCAAAGTAGGCGCTCCTCACATAGAATCCATGTAAAACATCGCTGACACAGCATCGCAATATTTACAAGGATGCCCCAGAGCCGCAAAGCGCCGATAATAGTGGCGCTAATGCCCCTTAACGCTGGATTCTAAGGTTGAGGCCACAGGGCCCTATCAGCAAGCTCATCTCCAATTCTGCTGGATTATCGCTTGTTTTCCAGCGATGTCGCCCCATATTGCTGGCTATCGCTGGGAATATTATCGCCAAAGCGCTAAGCGTTGTTGATACAGCGCTAGCCTGGCGATAATTTCCTGCGATAGCTGGCGTTAGTGCAAAACGCGCAAAGCGCGTTCATCGCTGAGGCTTGCTAATATGCCCCAAGGTTTTTACCTCGTTGTGCATTTACCACGCATTTTTTAGCACGCATGTTTTTACCGCGATTATGCATTTACAACGCATGCCAATACTACGCATTTAAGGTAAGTTGGGAGGGTGTGGGGGGGTCTCCCCTCACAAATACATTGTTTTAAAAAATAAAAAAAACATGTTATTGGCATGCGTTTTTAATGCATAATCGCGGTAAAAACATGCGTGCTAAAAAATGCGTGGCAAAGGCATGCAAAGTAATTTCATGCGATGTACCGTCGTACAACCGCAGCCATAGGGTATAATCCATCAAGAGTGTACAAAGTGGAGCTTGGGGTCACAGGCTGGTATGTACAGCCGGTTATATGCAAACAGGAAGGACAATCCGTATAGAAGCACAGACATGAGTGTTCTGTAACCATACACATATGAAGCATTCACTCTACATGACGGCACTTGGAGTTATCAAGGTACACACTGCTGTGGCACATGTATATTGCAAAATAAATGTCTGCACATGTACACTGTATAACTTGTGTGTACACAGACTCGGCAAGCACAAGCTGCCTGTATTTTAAGACCCACAGAATCAGCCCTAGCAGCATGTGGGCACAGAGAGTACATTTGCACGCAATCTTGGATGACCTACCTGTAGGGGTAGCGGGTACACGAGACATAGCAGCAACCTTCACAAAAGATCTGCTCATGAGATTTACGTTTGTGCACGGCCACACAATCTATGCATGTGCACAATGTATAAGCAGACTGAGCCTAAGTAGTGTATGAGCAGTGAGTGCATTCATAGAGATAAAGTTATCTGTGCGTGTTCAAGAAGAAGTAGCAAGCTGTACATATACAAACTGTTACAGTAGTTCATACTTGCGCATTGTATCAACCATTCATTTACGCACGCAAAGCATGAGTAATCAGTATGGGGAAACAGAATATGAGCAATCTATGTATGCTTACATCGGCGCTACCGCAATTAGCCCAGTCCATTCATTTCAAATAGAGCACTGGCACCCTGTTCTTGTAAATAAGGAGCTTTTGCCACCTGTACATGCTCTAGAGTAGTCTATATATGTGCACATTGTAGTAGCTTGTACACACATGTATGGACTGTAGTTAAAACACACAGCTGTGGCTAGCACTCTATACTTTAGTGCATAGCCCATTAGCAGTCCGTGGACGTGCATTTTGTACGTGCACTTTTCGATCAGTCTGTGTTTGTGCTGTTTATACGCGAAGGTGGTGCGAGGCAAGTTCCACACATGTTAAAGATGCTGTAATAGTCCGTAAAGGTCGGTCACAGCGTGACAGAGGGCAGTGTCAGTGCAGTTGGAGGCCATATTAAGCAGTGCGAGACACATGGTGCCTTATTTATGAAAAGTGAGACATCGCTGCGTGAAAACAGCGATGCGTCACTTTTCATTGCGCCCTCCTTGCGACATGATGGATGTGTCATATTTACTGTATGACACATCATGTCGCAAGGAATGACAGATACATCAGTTTTACTGACGTATCTGTCCGCGCAAAAATGACGCATTGCTGGAGTTGTGTTGGAAGCGTGACGCAACTCAAGCAATGCAAGGGGAGGGCTATGAATATAGCACTGCGTCACCATTACGCCTGCCATGAGGCAGGCGTAAGGTTTTGACGCATTTGCGTCCTAGAAGTGGCGCAATGTAATCTCATAGATTTCACTGCGACACTTCTACGAGGCTTACTTGCGTGGGAACGCCCCCCCTGCATACATTATATCTGACGCAGGTATAATGTAGCGCAGGGGTTTACAAAGTGACGCATCTGCTTAGATGCGTCACTTTGTAAATATGGCGCAAAAGGGGGCATGTTTTACACCACCGATGCATCACAAAAAGTGTTGCAACGGCGGCGCAAAACTGTCGCAAGGCCTCATAAATAAGGCCCATTGTGCTTTGAACAGCACCTGCAGCCACGAACATCCCCGAGAGCCGAACAAGGGGGTTCCAGGTCAAATGCTGTGGCTTTGGGAAGCACATAAAGGGTGAGGGGCTCCCTCCAGCTCTGAACTCGCCCGAAAGTTACTGAGAGATCTGTAATGTGACACCACGGCCGCGGGAAGGGGCTTCCGAAGCAGCTTCCACAGACATCTCCCTGTTACACCCTCAGAGCTAAACATAGCACCCCATTCTCTGGGCCGTAGACTGGACTCACCACCAGAGTGTAGCAGCAGGCCACAGCTCCCCAGCAGCAGCAGCGGGAGGCACAGCTCCATGGCTGCCTCAGGCCCAGGTAGTTCGCTGACAGCAAAGCTTTAGGCAATAAGTGGGAGGGGCGAGGGGGACGGCACGGGGAGAGCTAGTGACATGCGAAGTTGTGAGGCCAAAAGGTAACAATGCGTTTCGATGGCTGACCAGGAGGAACCGTGGACGTGTTGGGATGGACAACCAAAGCAAAAAGTGAGTAAAATCGCCTGGGCGTGAACCAAGCACCCAAAGGTGGGAGAATCAGAACCGAAGCACCAATAAAATCCCTGCATTTCTAAATGGCACAACAACCAACGAATGGCATTTGATGGGCATGCCAAAAGCCTATAGAGGAGATAACAACATGTCTTGCAGACAGCACATGCATGCTGCCTAGGCTCGACCTAAAAATAAAATGATAATAACGTTCCATTATTATTATTTTATTTTCCTTTGCACTGCTCTTAAAGCAGTGGGTCGACGCTCCCCCGTCTTAGTGGAGGAGCCAGCACTAGGCCCTGTGCCACTAGGCACTAGCTTCATGGCTAAATAAGCACATATAAAAAGTCAAAGGTAACGCAGGCATACTTCAACAAGGCGCACAAGAGTCGACAGTTTCAAATGGGAGTGTTCCTCATATGTGCACATGAAGGTAGGGATAACCTCTCACTAGTGCTCCCCTGGAGACGTCAAGCAATGCCACTTACATCAGCACTCTGGAAGCCTCATGCAGAGTCCAAGCAGTGGACCTGGCTAGTACTGATACATGGGAAACCAGCACAATTTGGTATACAGAGAAAATGCACATAGAATAGAGAGCCCTCAGTGGACGTCCCAGTAAGGGTGCCCCCCAGCTCACCAAGGTGCAAATGCTGTGAACCATTTTGACTGCTTCGAAAGAGAGGTGGGCAGATGAGGATGTGGCTTCTGTATGCAGTTTAAGACCAGCACTGACTCTCACAACCGACTGAGGAACTACCAGTGAATTTGGTGAAGGGCACTATGGTGTGGTATCGGAGCACAGCCAAGGTGGCTGGCTGTTTTTGTCCCCCGCCCCCATGTGGTGGACAGGAGGACATATGTGTGGTAAAAGGACCAGTGTGATGCCTACAGATAATGATGGAGCCAAACAAGGGTCAGTATTATGGAAATGGTGCAGTGTTGCACTCTGCACTACGGCAGAGTGAGACACTGCACTGTAATTAAACAAATGTGCTGTACCCATGCTTGCACTAGGATCAGCACACTAGTGAAAGACGGACAAGCTGTTTGGAGCTGCCGGTCTGCCTTTGATTGTGGAGGCGGTCACTGGCCTGACCTTCAAAGGGGGACTAGATTCCCCCGGGATGGCAGATGCAGGGAATGACTGCCATGACCACCAACAGGGGGATGCCTCGGAGGTCCTTTGGATACCCTTTCCCTCCTTCAAAGTGGAACTCTGAGGCAGTGCATAATTTAAGCCCATGGTATCCAGTGCTCACCAGCTCTTTAATGTCCACAACAGTACTTATGAGTCTGCTTCACAGGGGCAATGTTGGTTTGAATTGAAGATGAACACAACAACTGTTGTATATTCGTTCAATATTCATTACAATGACTAATACTTGCCTCCCATGCCATTCATATAGCTTTAGAGATTGGCATTTATCACAAATCTAACTCCTGATGGACAATCTTTCACTGCGAGTTGGATCAGAGGCCCAGGTTTTCACAGTTCTTGACTGCCAGAGGTGTGTGCGACCCCTTACAGTAGCCAAGTTGCTGCCGACACAGAAAGCACCTAGGCAGGAAGTGCCATTCGGAATTGGCCCCAGGAAGGAGGAAAAAAGCCATAGGGTAAAAAACCTCTGAGATGGCTTCAGGGCGCTGATGGAACTTTGAGGAAAGACACAAGCCTGAGGACCTAACCAACAGGAGATGACTTGAGATTCTGGAAGGAGCCAAGGAAAGATTGGAGTGCTGGAATGGTTGGAAGATTCCTGGAGGAGCCAAATAAAGTCTGGAGCACTGGAACACACCACAGGAGACCTGGAGCTTTGCGCCACAAGGAGATAATGGAAAACCCTTCCTTATAAAGGACCAGGACAGGAATAACATCACCATGATGGATTGGGAATGTCCTATTGGAAGGGATGGACAAGGTGCCATCTTTCAGCAGACAGTATTACCTGCCCCAGAAATCCTCTCCTGAGGATTCTTGGAAGAAGAAGGAGGAGAAACATAACGACGCCGTGGTTGTCTCCCAACATATCCCCCAAGGAGAGGGCCACCATCCAAGAGAGCACCTGCAGACTGGCCGCCTTGAGGTAAGTGTGTTTAGGGCCTGCAGTAGCCCACCAGTACCTCCACAGTCCCTCCGGCTCCCTGAGAGCTTGCGTTCCGCCCACTGTTGGGAGCCAGCCTTGGGTGGGGTGCAACTGGAATGGTCTGAATTGTCGCACTTGTAGGAGTGTGATGGTTAGTAGTTGTGTTGGTTCTGTCATTGGCGGTGCTTGCTGTGGTGACCTGAACAAAGGTCCTGGCACATATGTTTTTTTACAAATTAAGCTCTGCTCTCAGGAGCGGAAGGACTCTCATGTGGTAAGAAACAAATAGAGCAATGCAAAACAGTAACTGAATAAATGGATAAACTATCAGAGAACATGGAATCAAAGAGACAGCATACATACGTCAATAAATAAAATGAAGGGAAGGAAGCATAAAGAGGAAAGAGAGTGTCAGTCAAATTTCTTTATTCAATCCAAGTTAAAAAGTGATCATATAAGTACAAACAAACATAAAAACATCAATTCATCATATTTTCATACTTATGGAATATGTTAAAAATAAAAAATGTTAAAGATAAAAACAGTTGATAAAAAAGGAAACAGGCTAAAATTTTAACTTTCATTTCAGACTATTGGTTCAATCTCCTAGTCTTTAGAGAGAGGCATAAAAACGCAACACAATAACAGCCGAAATGATCAGGTAACATTTGAAGGAAAAACAAGCCTGGGCGACATTGTCTAAATTTATGTTTATGCATAATCGGGAATATGAACCATTTGCAGTGCTCCAAATAAAATATGCAAAAGAAAAAAATGCGTAGGCTTGTTTGGGAAGACACACAGTCACACGGGCATGGCGGCAAAATTTGAGGGCAGAAAATGCCAGATGGATGGCCCAGCATACAGGGAGTAAGGTTTAGACGAAACCTTAGAAGTACAAATCTGTGACGGTGATTTGTTACAAACGATAAATATGAAGACAACCCCTCAGTTAAAACCGGCCCCTCTAAATAAGATAGTACCATATACTTATTGCTATTGATTTTGTATCTTTCTTTGGCCCTTAAGTTTAGAAAACAACTTTTGATTAAATTTTTTGAAATATTCAAACATTTGGCTGGAGTTTCAAAGATGGATTTTAGACCTATGGAGGTTAGGGTACTTTTGACAAAGGAAATCCAGGGGATCCTATGTGCATATTCCAAAGAAAGACAATCTTTAATAATCTGTTCAGTAAGATTCACAGATTCCCTTCTCCATATAGAATGCCATAGGAGAATTGGAACTAAGCCAACCTGGTCAGATATATAGGGAACGTCCAGTTCAAGGTGGCAATTCAAATTAGAGCAGCTTTTGGGGAGGGCTACTAGTTTTTTTCCAGAAAGTGTCCTCTATGATTTGAAGTGGGGCAGAATTGGTGTGCCCCCATACCCCAGCCCCTTAAGTAGCTACAGAGGTGGATTTCGGTGTATACACTTTTTTAATAACCCCCGGAAGTTTGGAGCCTAGTTTTTTGATGAAGGTATGCAAGGCAGTGATGCTTTTTTCCAAAATTAAACCCCTGTTAGTCACCACGTGGGTCCATGTTGCCAGTCTATCAAATGTGACCCCTAGGTATGAAAATGTTTCCGTCTGTGCCACTTTTCGACCTGCTATATGAAAAGATGGAGATTTCTTAGTCCTGTGTCCAGTCACTAAAATAAAAGACTTTGCCTCATTGACTTGTAAGCTGAGATTTTGCATGAACTTCACATACTCCTCTATGAGTCGCTGGAGCGCCACGCCAGTACCATCGCATCATCTGCATAGAGGAGTATGGGACTACGAACCTGGTTCACCAATGGGACGTCCAAAAAAGAAAGAGAGTCGAGATGATGAAAGAGTCAATTAAACAAATGGGGGAGAGGATAATGATCCTGGGGAAATAACACAGAGACCCAAGTGAATTAGGGGAAAAAAGAACCAAGACAGGACATATATTGGAAAAAGAATAATGGTGGGACAGGGAATAAAAACGAGATCCGAGAGAGGCAATGAAAAAGTAAATAATAGAGATGCCTGGAAGCAAAAGAGAATCTTAAGAAGAATGCATAAAATAAATAGCTGAAGGGCTCCAGGTACGAAAGGAGAGACCCGGGAGGTGAAAGAGAGGTCGCTAAATAAAACAGATATTAAAGAGAGGCCAAATATCAAATCTACAGAGACCATAGAGCAAAAGAGAGAACGAACAGAGGTTAGGAGATAAAAGCCTCACTAGACAAGCGTCTTAAGTAGAACAGCTAGGGAGGCGGTCGGGGGGTCAAAGAGAGCCCCAAAAGAAACCGGGTACACATGGCAGGATAAGGAGAGGGTGGGACACTAGAGAGTGAATGAACCACACGCGGTCCATGAATCTAAGAGCGAGTCAGCAAGGTCAGAGAATATAAGAGAAAAACATCGAGCAGAATGCTGATAAAAGAGAATTAAGAACAGCCGAGGTTGAAAGGAAGAGCCACGAGGGGCAGACAATGACAGAGAACTAACACAGCCCTGAGAATGGGCAAGGCAGAGCGCTACCTAGCGCGAGCCGCCATTATGGCGGTCGCGCCAGGCCTCAGTAAGAATAGGAGGCGGGGAGTGTCACGCGCCATCGGATGACGTGGCTCCCCCCAACCTAACCGACATCCAATGGAGGCGTCGGCAGGGACATGAACCGGAAGCACTCTAAGTACTTCCGGTTCACACGAACGCAGGATGTTTGTGGCAGACTGGTTTAGACCAGCTTGCCCGGTGGGCATACTGCCCCCTTTTAAAAGGGGGCAGTGGTAGCGGGAACAGTCTCTTGTTCCTCTCGCTCCCCACCAGGAACGGCACCCGGGCCATCAGCGGCCCGTAACTTCTTTTCTCTTTTTTATTGCAGGCACTTTGTTGGAGTCTTCTTCGGCATGGGTTCAGGAGTCAGCAGGCGGCAGACCGAAGCATCCTTTGGCGGAGCCTGCTGCGAGGCGGAAAAACGAGCGTCGGCGGCGGTGGTGCCTCGAGGAGTGCGGCGGCAGGGATCAGCTGTTTTGCTGGGCGTAGTGGCGAGGATGTGCGAGCGGCTGTGACCCTGAGCCGGGTGAGTTCGATTCTGTGCCATTGAGTGGGGTTGCTGTATTTGGTGCGAGGCGCGTATTTGGTGCGTGCTGGCAATAAGTGTGAAGCGCGTAATTTTGGTGCGTGTGAAGCGCGACGGACTTCACCGTATTGTTGACGTTTCCTCAGTGTCTCTGCCCCATCGTTTAATCCCGCTTGGTGTCGCTGGCCAAGCGAGTTGCACAGTGCATAGAAGCAGTGGGAGCTGGTACAGGGTGCATTTTGTTAAGGCGTTATTTCATTTAAACTGCAGGCTTTTGGGGCGAGCAGGGTTCAAGAGAGCGAGAGGGGATTATTGAACAGGCTGTTTTTTCGCATCCAGGCTGTTGTGAATATTAAGGGGAGCATTGATTGTCTGACACACAGACACAGTCACGGGTGTTCCTCGTATTATATTAGGCTAAACAATTGTTAAGCAAAACGCTTTGTGTTACAAGGTACTGGTCAGTGTGTCCTGGTAGGGTACGACCAGGACGGTCCCATTCGCCATAACGGACGAGCAATCGGTGGACCAGCACGACAAGACTGTCCACGGGGGGTAATCGTTGACGGCAGCATCGTCAGGCCTGCACTTCCATCGCTTCTGGGAGCCACGCGGGTTTGAATAATCACCTGACCCACTGGACTAGCTGGTGGGCGTGGCTCAGGTTGCGTGGGTGCTGTGGTCGGCTGGTGATTGCTATTACTGTCAGGTAAGGTGTGGGCTCTGTCTCAGGCCGGTGCGCAGGGGTGAAATTTCTCCCACCCCCATCAGTTATATTTAAACGCAATGGCCCCTAAGGTGAGACGTAATGAGAAGCGGTCCCACACAGATGTTATGTTGGAGGCCTTGATGCAACAAGTACAGGTTATGGGGCAGGTGTTGACGCGTTTACAGGAGAAGGTTGATGGTCCTGAGGGGGAAGGGAGGCCCAGGAGACCCATAGTACCTCCTAGAACTTACTCCCCGCCTTTATCTAAAAGAAGTAAGTCCAGGGTGGGTGGAAACAGGCCAAAGGGTACCACAGGGCCAGCCCCTAGAGAAGTGATACCGCAGCCTGTGGTTCCTACACCGGTCCCGCTAGACAGCAGCGAACCCGCTACCCCAATAATCATGGTACCGACAGGAGATCAGCCACAGGCTCCAGCAGTCCCCCCAGCGGAAGGTATGGGGGGGAGTACCCCTATCCAGCCAGACATTTTGGCCAATCTGGCGGCGGTTCTTCCATGGCTTGAGACAGTGGGAAACTGGTCCCCGGCAGCGGGGGTGTCAGGCAGCGGAGGCGATGCCATGGAGAAGGCAAAACAAATAATGGCACAGCTGGGGAAAGCAAAGCCAAATGGGGCGCCGGCAGTACCGGCGGAAGGGGCAACGCCAGCAGTACCTGCGGGAGGGGCAACGCCTGTGGGCGCAATGCCAATAGTTGGTGGTGGAGGTCCAGTGGCGGCAGGCACCCCAGCGGTTCCAGGAGCACCGAAGGCGGCTGACACAGCAGCATCAGCAGGTATAAATACAACACTGGCACCTCTGGGTTTGGGGGAATTGCGCTCATCCAGGGAACAAGTGGGGCACCATTTGTCACAGGAAACAAAAGAAAAGATCTGGAAGGGGGCATACGTTAACATTTTTTCACTGTTGATAGATGAGGCGGAAAGGGAAGAGGCTAGGAAAAGCAAAGATTGGATGCTCCCTAGGGAATGGGCGAACGTAACCTTGAAATACAGGGTGGAAGAGAATCTGGCCAATTGGGTGCAGGGCTTTACCATCTTCATGTCAATCATGCTTGAGCATTTCCCGACCATAGGGTCAGAGATGGCGTGTTACCAAAACAGGATCACTGTAGCCCAGGCCACTCAGGTGGGCGACGGGTGGAAGGAGTATGACAAAGAATTTAGAAGGGCTAAGGCGCAGGATCCCACATTAGGATGGAATCAGACAGACATGTTTATTCATCTCAAACATCTGGTGCAGGGGCCATCTGACAGTGTCTGGGGACAAGCGCAAGACAGTGTTAAGTTTCAGACCTTTCGTGCAGGCCCCTCAGGGATTGCGGGGGGCACCTCAGGAAAGACGGGGAGCACAGGGAAAAAAGGAGTGTGTTTTGATTTCAATAAACGAACATGTAATAGAGCCCCAGGCACATGCAGGTTCATGCATAACTGCGGTTTCTGGGGTAATGCATCACACCCCGAAGCCAAGTGCTTCAAGAAGTCCAGAGAGAGGGGAGCCAAAAAACAAGATTGAGAAAATGTCACTTGAAAAGGCTAGATCCCCCATAAACATCAGCGCCATGATCCCTTGGTTAAACATCTACAATTGCCATGAGGCTGCAAGAACGATCAGGGAGAGGTTTCTGGCAGGTTTCAGAATCCCAGCGGAAGGTTACAGTGGGGTGGCATATTGCAGGAACCAACTCTCAGTGCAGGCCAACGAGAGTATAGCAGCAGCAAAAATTAAGAAGGAGGTAGAACTGGGTAGGGTGGCAGGCCCATTCGGCGATGTCCCAATGAAAGACTTTGTTTGCTCGCCACTAGGGGTGGTTCCCAAAAAGGTACAAGGCGAATTCCGCTTAATCCACAATCTTTCAGCACCAAGGGGGAATTCTGTGAATGAGGCAATTTCAGACATTTTGTGTAGTGTGAGGTATGCATCCTTTGACCAAGTGGTAGACATGTTGAGGAGCCTGGGGCAGGGGGCATTATTGGCAAAGTCCGACATTGAATCTGCTTTCCGACTATTGCCAGTACACCCTCTGGATTTTCATCTTCTGGGTTTCCAATTTCAGGGGAAGTATTATGTGGACAAATGCATGCCGATGGGTTGTGCAGTGTCCTGTGCCTACTTTGAGAAGTTTAGCTCCTTCTTGGAGTGGGTTTTCAGGCGGGACACAGGGCACCAATGGGTGTTGCATTACCTCGATGACTTTTTCTTCTTGGGGGCACCAGGATCAGGGGAGTGCTGGGCAGCTTTAGCAAAGTTCTGCGCCCTCATGCAGGAGTTCGGTGTGCCATTGGCACCCGGGAAGACAGTGGGTCCTAGCACGAAGATCGAATTCCTTGGTATTGAGCTGGACTCTGTCCAAGGGGTGTCTAGGTTGCCGGCTGAAAAGGTAAAAGACTTCAGGGCAGCTTTACAGCACTGCTTGGCGAAAGACAAAGTGACTCTGCATCAGTTGCAGCAAGTAGTGGGTCAGTTGAATTTCGCACTGCGCATAATCTCAATGGCACGCCCATTTTCCCCCACCATTGCACAAGCTATGTCTGGGCTCAGAGAGAAACACCATCACACCAGACTATCCAGCGAGGTCAAGCAGGACATGCTCATTTGGAAGGCATTCCTGCGGGATTTCAATGGTAAGGTGGTATGGCCGAGCATGTCCAGGTCCAGTCCCGATTTGGGGCTGATGACTGACGCAGCGGGTAGCGAGGGTTTCGGTGCAATCTTAGGGTCTGAATGGATCGCACAGCATTGGCCGGGTTGGTGGAGAGACTCTGGATTCATGAGTAACATAAGCTTCCTTGAGCTCTTCCCCATCCTAGTGGCATTGTCCGTTTGGCCCGTGCATTTGAGGAACCAGTCTGTGATATTCTGGTCAGATAACATGGCGGTGGTGTAATGCATTAATAGTCAAGCGGCAAAGTGCAGCATGATCCTGCGACTGTTAAAAGAAATCGTGTTACGGTGCATGAAATTAAATGTACTTTTTAATGCAAAACACGTGCCAGGTATACTAAATCATGCTGCCGATGCATTGTCTCATTTTAAAATGCAGGCGTTCAGGTCCCACCTCCCAGAAGCAGCGGCGCACCCAACACCTTTCCCAGAACAACTTTGGCAGCTTGGTGCCCCCAGCTATTGGACCTCGTGGCAGCTAGCCTAGCACCCAGGACCAGGAAAGCTTACGAAAGGGCGTTTTGGTCTTTTTGTCAGTTCTTGGGGGATGGTTGGGAGCAAAAGTGGCACGACCCAGGGTCGGTGGTAGCTTATCTTGGGTTCATGAAGGATAAGGGGCGCCCCGTGGCGGGAGCTAGGCGTCACATTACGGCCATCTCCTTTTTTGCTAAAGCAAGAGGAAAAGGGGATCCAACGAGGAATTTCGTGTACGCCAGGCTTGGAAGGGCTGGCAACGCTTGCAAGGGGTGCAACCCGACGACAGGAGACCGATCGGGTTGGAAACTCTGGCTAAGTTGTTGGTAGCCTTACAGCGGGTTTGTAACTCACCAAGGGAGGTGACTCTGTTTCAAGCAGCATTCTGTCTTGCATTCTATGGCGCTTTTAGAGTAGGAGAACTAGTACAAAGGAACAAAAAGGATTGGCAGGGAGGCCTACAGATGGAACATGTGAAAACAAATGGGGACTCCTTCTAATCTCCTTGCATAGGTCCAAGACTGATCAGGGAGGAAGGGGCCAGAGCATAGTGCTGCACAGGGCAAGAGGTAATACATGTTGCCCCGTGGCCAGTCTGGAGACCTTTATGGCACAGCGAACGAGGGCCACAGCGGGGCCCCTTCTGGTACATGGTGACGGGTCACCCCTCACTATCTTTCAGTTCAAAAGAGTTATGGGTCTGGCCATGCAAGTTGCTGGTTTAGACCCATCTAGCTTTGGGACCCACTCCTTTAGGATCGGGGCAGCCACAGAGGCAGTAGCCATGGGTCTTAGGGAGGAGCAGGTCAAGAAGATCGGCAGGTGGTCCTCTAACTGCTATAAGCGATACGTGCGGCTGCACATGCTATAGCCAGTTGGTTCGTTTCACGTTAATTGCAAGTTCTTCATTCTGTGACTCAGAGAAAAGCTTGCGCAGGTACACGGTTACATATTGCTATGTGCTGTTGCGTATGTGTCTAGCCTGACAGTAGGGCAGTGCAATGATGTTTGTTCTTTTCACGTTTGCCTGCAGTTTCTTCATCCTGTGACTCAGGGGAGAAGTCTGCATCGGCCCATCATCGCAACAGGGAGAAGTCACCGCGTCACTCAGATGAACGACGGTCAACAGTCCAAGAAAGAACAGCTGAGGTTATGGCCCATTTTCACTCCTGGGCCCCGGAACAGCAGGAAATCTGGGTAGTTGGTCACTCATATGTCCGTCGTTTAAAAAATTTCTTTTCAGGTGCGCACGAGGCCAGGGCGCGTAAGTTGGGAGCAAAAATAGTGTTTCATGGACAGGGAGGACTGTGCATAGGGCAATTCAGGGAGCTGGTGAACCACGCTTTAGGAAGAAGTAAGGGACCACCTGCAATCTGGATCCTGCACCTGGGGGTAACGACTTGACTCGCCTGGGACGGAGGGTACTAGTGAAGGAACTCCTCATTGAGGTGGGTTGGTTGGCAAAGAGGTGCCCCGATGCTGTAATCGTCTGGGCTCACATGATCCCAAGGTTCCAGTGGAGAGGGGGTGAGTCAGTGCGGGCATTGAATCACGCGGTAAAGTGGATCAACAGTGTGTTTGATAAATTGTTCAGGACCCCGAAACTAAAGTCAATAGGACATGGGTACATCCGGGGTGATCAGTTCTTTTTGCAAGACGGGGTTCACTTATCAGCTAAAGGGAATCAGGCATTTGTGGAAGACATCTTAGCATGGTTGGAGGGCACGAGACACAGGGCATGACCTCCTAGCGAGCGCTGGGGGAGGCCAGATAGTCGGGCAACTATGCTGGCCTGTGGCGGTAAGGTCATGATTGGTAAGCATAGTCTTCGGCCCTTAGCGGCCAGCACCATGTAACTCCAGGGGCAGTTACAGCCGGTCAGTAGGCTGTCAGGGTGTGGGGGCCAGGGGAGTCACTCTTTCCAGTAGGCCGGTGCCACCCTCGCACGCGCATGCGCGTCAGGGCACAAGTATGCAGAATTGCAGCCCCCGTTATGGAGTTTAAAGCTCAGGGCGTTGGGGGGGCCCGGGGGAAAGTATCCATCCGATAAGCTGTACCCCCTACGCAAGCTTACTCCGGTGGAGTAGTATTTCTAGTTTACTGGGATCTGGGGCTGCCAGTCATTGACCTTGCCGTAGGCTCTAGAGGGGACACGCAGAAAGTAAAGTATATACATTGTTAGATTACGGTAGGAGTGGAATTTGTATTAGAGCATGTTAAGGCTAGAAAAGTGTCATGTATCTATCAATGTCGCTGTACTTTCTGCATAAAGTGTACATAATGTAAAATAATAAGCAAAATGTTTTTTAATATGTAATAAATACGGCCGGGGGGTCACTCCCCCTAATCCAAAAAACAGTGTGGTTTGTAAATGCTTGCCCTGGGGGAGGGAGGGAGTACTCATCCATCCAAGGGCGGACTTCGGGTTTCTTCGGTGAAAGGGGACTTAGGCAAGTACCAGGCCATATAAGCGGGAGCCTAAACGTCGTGACTGAAATGGGCAGGGACTGCGGGCCCCTTGGGAGGGAGAAGGGGCCTCTACAGGTAAGATACTTAGGCAGCGTGCGTGTAGCGGTGAACACAGTAGCACTGCTCCTGCCGCGTGTAGCCTGTGACGTCAGACAGAATTTTATTCTGCACTGTTCTAAACCCACATCAGAAACACCTGTCCGTGTGAAATAAACCTGTGACGGAAAATTAAACAGAGGGCCAGGGAGGTTTAAAGTTTAAACAGTGCAGCAGTTCCCAGAGAGCTTTCGGGAAATCCTGCACCATGGGTGTGTCAGGGCTCAGTCATCACCACATCTGAAAGACAGACTATCCAAACACACTCCTTTTACAATACTCACGCTCCAACCCGGTGTTGCAATGTGCTATGAAAGAGGGCACTTTAAAATAGCACTGGAGTTTCCTGCATGCGTTCTATATAAAGACTCCCACATGCCCTATGGATCTCGGACTGGGAGTCTGTCACCAGGGACAAAAGTCAGAGCTAGGAGAAGAGGCCAGCATAACAGCCAAAAGAAGAGGCCAGCATAACAGCCAGGAAGACAAACGTGAAAACGCAAACCTACACCAAGAGAGAAGCACTCCAACGTCAACATGAGCGCATCCGATCCTTCCAAAGAGATCCCCCCATCATTCAACCCTGGATATCCCCCAATGTATGGCGCTGGACCCATGCCTGGTGTCAACGCGGGGTATGAGAGCCCACCCTACAATCCAGGTTACCCGTATGGGTACGTGGTGATGACTCAGCCAACGGTGATTGTGGGCCCGGCGCGTGCCTACGAGACGGACTACCTGGGCTACTCGATATTCACAATGCTCTGCTGCTGCCTGCCCATCGGAATAGCAGCTCTTGTCTACTCCATTAAAGTAAGAGTGTAAACAGTTATCTCTCCCTGTGCTTAAAGTGGGATGAAAATCCTGTGCTTCACCCAGAGGGTAACCTGTCCAATGTGTGGGTGCCTTCTGTGAGTTTTCTGTTATTGCATCCAGACATGTCACATAGCAGCAAACACATATACCTGAAACAAGACAAACCTATTGGTTTTCCCAATGATTGTCAGCTGTACCAAATAAATAAACAACAACTATTATTTTGTTGTGAATAATTCCAATTGGAATATTTGAGACCATTAACTGTTGCATAAAAAAAACAGCAGAAACACAATATCTTGAAAAATGCAAATCCTCTTAGGGAATACAAGATGATGTAAAACCTGAATGTGCACAGGGATTGTATAGCTGACATGCAATGCAATGAGGGCTTTTACAGACATGGGTGAGATATTGGTCAGTGTTTTGTATGTGTCTATGTATATGGTGTTTCTATAGCACAAACATAGCCAAAAGGCAGTGCTGAGGTGTACAGGGTCAAAGAGTCACAGAGTAAACGGAGAGGATGCTTAGTGACTTGAGTTGTAAAGAGGTGAGTCTTGAACACTTTCCTACATTACAGAAAGGAGTGGTCCTGATAGATAGGTGATGTTGTTCCAGATTCTGGGTGCATAGATGGAAAAAGTCTGCTGTCTTGTTTATTAGTTTTTACACTTCTTAGTCTGCAGTTTGATGTTTTCCTGGCTGTGGGTGTGCTGAGAACCACCAGAGATGGTGAGCTTGTCTGCAGCTAAGTAGGGGTGCTAGTCGTAATGGCTTTGTAATTGATGCAGCTGGTTTTGAAGATTGGGTGGTTCCGCGAAGGGGAAGCCAATGGGCTCCCATCTTTCTGGGGGAGATGTGTTTATATTTCTGGAGGTCCTGGATGAGATGTGCTGTGGCGTGTAGGATACTTTTGAGGGGTGACATTGTGGAGTCTAAAAGGCCAAGGAGCAGGGCGTTACCACCATCCAGATGCAAGGGTACTAGTGCCTGAATAGAAATCCTTAAATGAGTTGTTGGAAGAAACATTTTCCCTTTAGAAGAGAGAGCTTTTTTGTAATGTGTTCCTTGAAGGTGAGGTTGGGGTCCAGGGTGAATCCAAGTGACTTGTCATTCATTGAAAAGTTAGGATTCAAAGCCAATGGAAGGGCATTGGTAGAGCCATTTTTACTACAGCCTAGAACAGATAGAAGCTAACATCATCACCTGGGCAGTTTATCTGCAGCTTACACACAACATCTTGATTCAGTGGTGTCACTTCTTGCAGCAACAAATAGATTGACAAAAATAAATTAGTTTACATAAAACATCCAGAGGAGAATAATATACATACATCATTAGCTTTGCATTTGATGGCACTTTTTCATACAGTTTTGCTTTACTCTAATGTCCTGCAACTTAACAAGATTTTCCATTTTCTTAGCTAATCTTTAAAACATCACCTAGGTGTAGTGATCAGATTATTGACTCTTGGGCTAGATTCAAAACCAGAAATGTATGTTCACATACCTTTAGAGACCCACGGGGGCTCAGTATTTCTCTAGATGTTTTTTAATGGAGTATGGTGGGCTTTGGGTTCTCTCATAGTTGACCCAGTACCCGGTGCCACGGGCAGAATGTAGATCCATGTGCCAAGCCTAGAAAAACCAGCAACACGCTGTTTGGAGGCTAGATCGAGCTGCTTGCTGCAGCCCCTCTCTACTATGTAGGAGGACACAGTGTTCCCATTGGAGGAGGTGTGCCCTCTCCCGGTCCTCTCGCTCTGCTGCTATTTTTGTGCTCATTAGACATTCCCATACATTGTTATTTCCTATAAAGTCTGAGCAGCTGTTGTTGTAAGACTAATGACTTTCATCAGGAAAGATTCCTCAAGCCCAGCCTTCACAAATAATTAGGGATGGGCGGAACTCATGGAGTTTCACTTCACAGGATTGAGAGGAGTTACATAAAAACTCTGCAAGATTCCATGGAGTTCTGCGAGCGAGGGGAATTTGTGCTGTAAAATCAGCGTGAACGGCACCATGCATATCGCCAGAGGGTGCAGCTTCTTTCTGCTGCTCAAGTAGATTTTCTTCTTAGGTTGCAGCTTTCTAAACGTGAATGGTCGCTGTAAGAAAGTGGCTCTGTATATACTGAACCAAAGTAAGGTTCAGTGTGCACAGGGTCCACAGTCCCCAGAGGTCTGGCAGAGGCTAAAGTTAGATATAACCTTACTCTCTAAAGTGGTAGCTTGGTCGAGCAGTAAGGCAGTATCAGAGGACAGTGTAAAGCATTTGTTGTACACACTCAGTCAGCAAATGAAGCCACACACTCAAGAACTGAACTCTAGGCCAATGATTTGTATAAAAAAATATATGCTTGTTTTATTTTAGAACCAACAATAGGTATCAAAATATACTTTCTCAGAATGAGATGCTTTAGGTAAATACTGTCAATAGGCAATAGACTTTTGAATGCAATCGTTACAGTTGTTGCAGTAGGCAACACAATTTTAAACACAATTATACATTGAGCTCAATGGGAATTTCTAGTTAAATGCAATAGATTACTTTTTGGATTACTTTTCTAACCACAGGACTGGATCCTAGATTCAGTCCTGGGACATCTCCTGTAAACAGTTGAGTAAAAACGTGTTGGTTACAGTTGTGATTTTTAAGGAATATTATTGTATTTTAAAAGTTGGCACTTAGAAACTTTTTCACATAGAATCACCAATGTTATCCTATGGGAGGAAATTCACTTAGCAGGTAAGTAGTGTTATCGTTACCTTTTCTTACTCACTGTTGGATCCTGGATCCAGCACTGGTGCATCTCCTGTAAACAGTTGAAAGAATGTGTTTTTGTTATACAGGCGATTTTTAATGAATATTTGTAAGTTTGCAAAATCGACACTTAGAAACTTTTTCAGCAAAAACCAGGCAATGTTATCCTATGGAAGGAAATTCAAGTTACCGGTAAGTACAGTTGTGATTACTTTTTAGGGTCAGTGCTGGGCACCAAGATCCAGCACTGGGATCTCTCCTGATAGCAGTTGAGTAAATTCGTTTTCGTAATTCGGCTGATTTTAGGTGAATATTTTAAAGTCTCAAAAGTCGACACAGAAGAATTTCCAAGTGAAACCAGTCAATGTTACCCTATGGAAGGAAATTCAATTCGCGGGTAAGTTACTTTAACGTTACTTTTGTAATCCAGTGCTGGACTCCTAGATTCAGCACTGCGACATTTACTTAAAACAGGTAAGTGATTACGTTTTTGTAGTTTGTACGATTTTTAAAGAATATTCTTGTATTTCAAAAGTTTTGGAAGAAAAAGTGTCCATGTTATCCTATGAGGAAAAATGAGTTATCGGTTTCGAGGTAATTAGTCGGTCTTTTGAGTTAGGGTTCTGGGGTTAGACTCAGGGGTCTCCCAGGGTCAGTGATGCACTGTTGTTGCACCCTCAGCGGCACTAGGGCGGCCGGGTGCAGAGTGTTGAGGCCCAATGTTATCCTACGGAGGATAGGGGGACTCCGGTTGGTGGCTGCTGGCAAGCAGGCCACGGAGTTGTGGGAGCAAAGCTCCTAGGGTTAAGCTCAGGGCACGTTGGGGACCAAGTTAGCACCAAAGGGGCACCCTCAGCGGCACTGGGGCGGCCGGGTGCAGGGTGCCGTTTTGAGGTGCCCTGTTGATTTCAATGGAGATTCTCCGGGACAAAGAAACACTGCAGGCTCGTGGACGAGGACCTTCCAGGAGCAACCACCACTTCGAGGGGTAAGTTGGGATGTAGAGGGTTGGTTGGGCACCGTTGGTTTGGGCACACAAGGCCGTGGGGCGTCGGGTGCAGGGTGCTTTGGGACGTCGGATTTTCTTACCCGCTCTGGTCGCGGTAGGGGGGGTCCTCTGGATTGAGGCTGCAGGCGTCGTCAGGAGGCTTGAGACAGGTCAGGGGTCGCCGGATCTCGGGTCAGGATCGCCGGGGGGACCTCCTCTGGGTATTTGCCCACTCGAGCTCGGGCCAGATTCGGCGGGTGCAGAGTGTGCGGGATACACGGTTCCTGGCTGGCACCAGAAGCTGCAGTTCATACACGTCCGGTGTTCACGGGAGAAACAGCTTGGAAAGTGAAGGCAGGCAGGTCCTCCGGGGTTTTTGAGGTTGCTGGCCGCTGGACCCGCTGGGGTTTTGCAGGAGCAGGTTCGAGGGGAGACAGGCCTGTAGGGCTGGGGCCAAGTCAGTGGGTGTCGTCCTCTTGTTAGCTCTGCACGGCTTCCTGTCCTTCTTCTTCTTCTTCCTTTTCTTGTTGTTGCTGGATCTGAGGAAGGAAGGTTCAGGGTGCCCCTAAATACTAGATTTAGGGGCGTTACAGGTAGGTAAAGGGCAGGGGCCAATGGGTCCCTGCCCTGGGGTGGGTACACCCCCTATCCTGCCACTCTCCTGTGGGAGGGGGGCAGGAGCCTAGTCCTGATTGGGCCGGGCTCCCCATCTTCAAGATGGCGAGAGCCCGGAGATGTGCTTCACCTTGCCTCCACCACCTGAGGGGTGGTGTTGACAGAGGGTGGCTGTTAGAAGGTGGTTCTGACACTATGGGCCGCCCGGATTTTTCGCTTTTTGAGCACCTATGTGTTGAGCTTTTACTGTGGGAGAGCCTGAGGTGGTGGCTGGGGCGATGCCTGGCCAGGTGACCAGTCAGGTAGGTCCTGTGGGACTTGAACCCAAGGACCAGGAGCATGAGGGTGTTCCCCAGCTCGATGCAGGAGATGGACTTCTGCCAGGTAGTACCACCCTGAACACAGGTGGGGCCTATCTTAAGTGACAGGACCCTGTGTTTCGCAAAGGGGTGGTGCAGGCCTAGCCGGGATCTTTAGGGTCCCTGGCTTGGTGTGGTAGTACTACCCTGAAGGCAGGTGGGGCCTATCTTAGGGAAGGGACCCTGCTCTTCATAAGGGGTGGTGCAGGCCATCCAGGGACCATGTTGGTCCCTGGGCGGTCTCCCAAGGCGCTGCTGGGAGACCGGGGAGAGCCACAGGCTCTCTAAGGGTACTCCGGGAGGAGAGCGCGCCTCTCGGAGGGAAGGGTGCATAGGCCCTGTTCTCGCAGCGGAGAACAAAGAAGGGGTCTAGGTTCCCGGGGTAATTTCCGTGTGGAGCTACTGGCAGGGGAAATGAGCTGTAGGATGTCTGACGAGGCACCCTCAGTGTTCCTCCCTGGCACTGCCAGTGTGGTGGTGAGGCCAGTCTGAGGTCCTATCAGGGAGCCAGGCCAGTGGCCAAAGGGTGCTTTTCTGTGTGGGGAAAGCACAAGTGGCTGTGCTTTCTTTAGGGAAGCCAGTCCTCCCGAAAGGGTGGTGGCAGCAGAATGACCTCAGCGGCAGGCTGAGGGTGAGGGTCCAGAGAGGTTGCATCTTTGGGGTGCAAGGACCAAACGGAGAGAGGGTACTGGTTGGACCAAACTCCAGAAGGGAGACCAGCTAGTGACCCAGGGAATGGGATGTAGACCTATCCCCGAAGACCGCATCGGTGCTGAGGCACTGGACCCTTGTCCAGAGAAGGGGTAGGCATAGTGTTGCATGCCCAAGGGCAAAGGTGGGCCTAGTGAGGCCAAGTCCATGTAGACCATGAGTGACCTAGAAGTATCTAACCTATAGCCCGGAGGGTTCTTAGAGTAGTCTGGGATCCCTGTCATGGGTGGAGATTTCATGGATGGGAGGAGTAGGTGGTCTGAGCGGATAACTGGTGAGTAAGGGGGGTCTGGTCAGAACCCCTTATAACTAGTTATCGCTGACTACGGGAAGAATACCCATGTAGAGTGGCTACTTCTTCCCTGTAGGAATCAGCTGGGCGTGGCGTGTGTTAGAAGGTGGTTCTGACACTATGGGCCGCCCGGATTTTTCGCTTTTTGAGCAACTATGTGTTGAGCTTTTACTGTGGGAGAGCCTCATAAATTGGGACTCATCCACAGTGAACTCATGATGAAGGAGACGGCATGTGGATTTTACTGGTGTCCCCCTAGCTTGACTAGGCCGCTGCGCAGCAGCTGGAGTAAGGAGCACCGGGCTGGTTACATGCAGACACCTGTGTACATGCGTGTGCACACGTGTAGGGGCTGCGCAGGGGAGATTCCTGGCGTGCGCAGTCCAGGAGCAGCTACAAAGTGAATGGTGTGGCGGGACTTATGCAGAAGTGGGTGGTGACACGGAATAGGCCTTATACACTGGGAAGGATAATGCCAGGGAAAGTCAGTGTGTTTTACTGTGTTTTTCACTTCATTATTCCCCTATGGGGATGTGGAGCCAATGTGCTAGATTAACTTTCCTAAGGCCTACAGATTCCAGACACGCACTAAAGTCCACTGTAGTGGATGTGAAAAGAAGTATTCTGTAGAGTCCAAAGTCATATTTCTACTGCTTTTGGGTCATCCAGAAATGTCACATTTCTCTGAGTCAGTCATAACCAGGGCCAGGCTGAGGGCTGACCTCAGCTGGATGGATTGATAACCTTTCTTCCACAAGCTAAGGCCTCCTCTCCACGAAGAGAAGATGGGTGGGGCTACAGGCTCATCCATCAGCAGCTATCACTGGGTGCCAGGCACCAGGCTGCACCAAAGGAGGGAAGGCAGCGAGGAGGGAAGGGGTCTGGTTTCAGAGACCATGTGGCCAGAGACCCTGGACGACGCCATTTTGAAGAAACCCAGAGGCTGGACAAGGAGGGAGCAGGGGCAGGGAAGTGATGTGTCGCTGTTTGATAGGACAAACAGAGAGTTCCTGCCAGCCCCCCTACTCAACTTTTAAAAAGGACTGGAAGAGGAAGAGAGCTCTCTCTGGGGTGTGGTCTGCTGAGGGGGAAGGTGCTGGAGCCTAGCAATGGGCAATTGGAAGGATGTACCCTCTGACTGCCCCCCAGGCCCCTAACAGCGCCAGAAGAAGAGCCCAGGACCGGTGTGCAGAAGCAGGGGCCTCTGCGCAGGGAGAAGAGAGGCCCAGGAGGAGAGCCAGGCGAAAGTCTGGCGCAGGGAGCCAGTGAAGACCGCTCCCTGCAGAATGCACCCTCTTGGAGACACGGAGGGCGAAGGAGAGTGCTCCCAGTGGCTGGGGGCCACCACCAGGAGCAAGAAGACACAAAAATGGGGCAGATCGGACCCCCAGGGGCTGAGATATGGCCCCCGGAAGGTAGGCGACCTTTGACCCCTAATCGGACCGACGACGAAGCGCGTGGGCTCCGCCGCCGGTCTCCAAGATGCCCCCGGGGTGGGTCAGGTCCCAACAGTGGCACACCCCCTTTCCTCCCTTGGTGTTTCCCGCCAGTCTTCCCGCCAGGATGGGGAAGAACCGGTGGGGACCAGTTGCTGAGTACAGCAAGTGGTCTGGGGAAGCTCACAAAGGTGGAATGCCTTTGAAGCTTCCCCCTGCCCATCCTGGGGGAGGAGGCCTAGCACCTCGCCCAGGACGTGCATTGTTGCAGGCCCGGGAGAGCGGATGGCTCTCTACCCAGGGGTCCAGCAACATGTCTGCTTTGTGGCAGCCTAGGCAGCCCCTCAGACAAGACGTGGATTGTAGGTTAGGTTCAGGGGGCAACTCTAAGTTACCCTATGTTGTGCATTTTACAGTAAATCCCACACTGGCATCAGTGTGGGCTTACTGTGCTGAGAAGTTTGATACCAAACTTCTCAGTCTTCAGTGCAGCCATCATGGTGCTGTGGAATTCGTGCTGACGACCGCTCAGCACCATACACTCGGAATGGCAGCACTGCACTTACAGTGCCCAGGAATGGACCTGGGTACTGTAGGGGCACAGGGCTCATGCACTTGTACCCTCACCACTGGCATAGGGCACCCAGCTAGAGGGGTGACTGAGGTATGCCAGGGCAGTGTGTTTGTGGGCATGGCACACAGGGATGTGTGCCATGTCGACTCTCTGTTTTGTTCTGCACCAAGACACCCAGCCTGCAAGGGCAGTGTGTGTGTGTCAGGGTACAGGGCCTCCAAGGGTGGCACAATAAGTGCAGCAGCCCTTAGAGGCCTTCTCTGGTCACAGTGCCCTGGGTACCTAGGGTACCATTTACCAGGGGCTTACCTGTGGCCAGAGAGGCCAATTGGGTTTAGGCTGTAATGCAGTTTTAGGGAAGGAACACAGGCCCTGGGTACCTGATTGGCAGGGACACAGGGCACACCAAGGAAAAGTGCATCAGTTATCAGGCAAAAAGTGGGGTGGTTACTGCAACAGAAACCCACTTTCCTACAGTCGCGACCTGCAACAAACGCCCGCATTGAGAAAATTTCACTGGGTAGTTTTCTACCATCTGAAAATCACGCTAGGGGATTCAAATTCTCGCTCGCCAAGTTAACATTGACGAGTCGCACATGACAAAAAACTCCACCACTCGGCAGTTGGGGGAGTTTTGTTGGAACTCTGTGTTACAAGTGTAACGCGGAGTGGGCAAAACTCTGCGAACTTCGCCGGTTGAGTGGACTTTATCGCCAACCCCTAAAATATATGGAGTTTCACCACACAGATTCCAACTTATTAATCCCTGTGATGGTTAAATTTGGTATCAATACCTACCTTATTTTCATTCAACATAGCGCTTCATACCGCACTTCTATCCGCTGTAAATACCAAATGCCACTATTGCCCTATTTGTTGTACTCAGTTTACAACTTTGAAAAGATGGAAGGTTGAGTCTGCCTGCTCTGAATTTGATCCTGTTACTCTCAGGTCACAGAAAATGTCAGCAGTGAGCATTGCCTCACCGAAGCGCCTTGCCTTGCATTTCAATTATATCTTTTAATCACTTTGTACTTTAAGGATACTTGTGGAAAGTCGCCAACAGCATGAACTATAAACATATTGAATTGACCATTATAAAACAGAAACTTAAAAGAATTGGAGGGGGATTGGGGCTTTTCAGACATTTAAAAAACTGTTAAAATTAAAACAAGCTCACGTCAGCTGCACAAGGTGAGGCCCTTCAGTCAGATGGAGAGCAAGTGGGTGGAGGAGGGGAGATGTATTAACCAAATAGCAGAAAAGTATTAAGGCCCTCATTATTAGTAGCCCTGTAATTAGTGTGATATTTATTACACCAGATAAATCCGACTCCCCTGAGTTAGAATGAACTGGTTTTATAAAGACCACCCAATTACAACTGGTTGGGGAATAACATTCTGATTTTGGTGAATAACGCATGCTCCAGTAAATACCGGCCATTTTTCCCTGTTAAATATTTGCAGGTTCGACCTGACAATATTTATCATAAAATTTATAGTTGCAATATGTGCGGTAACAGGAGTTACCACACATATCGTAATTAACCGTGTCGCTCATGATGAGGGCCTTATTGTCATACATGCAGGAAGAGACTTCTGTCACAAGCCAGCGATTTCCAAAACAATTAAATAAATACATATAACAAAGTAGATCCCTGTGGAATCTGGCATTGACCATTCACAGAGTGAGGAGTATAGTGAGTCATTATAACTGCCCTTCTTTTTTCAGCAGCTGCCCAGCTCCCAGCAAATACTGATATGTGTTTATCTGGTACAGTATTACCCATTCATCTGTCTTCCTCATCTCAATACTTACAATATTAGGGCTGTCCCACCCTTAGATGCAGCTACCCTACACATATGTGGAATACATGGAGTCTGTTTTCTATTTTTATGTAGACTCTCTTATCCATCCCCAAACCCCTTCCCTCCACTTCCAGGACTTCTGCAGATACCAAGCTTCTACAGATGGCCAAAAAAAATGAAGCTGGTGGGAGGGAGTGAAGGGAAATGTGACAGGGAAGACTATGGTTCAAAGTAAAGAAGATTACCAGTAAGTAATAGGTTCCTTACCACATGAGTATGGGCCTAAGCAAACATGTCCAGTAGTTTCCTGGACTTCCTGCTTTTAAAAAATGAATTCACTGAAACTGAGGACCTGGAATCATTGGTCTATCGAAAACCTTATCATCTGCAGCTTCTCCTCTGTCTTGTGAACCTTACAAAACTGGAGGAGAGCGAAGGCAGCTATTTTTATGATTATTTTAAGAGTGAAAAGTCATCAGTTTGATTACTATAGGAAGTCAGTTATACAGAACTTTCGCCGAAGTCCATCAATTTTTTATTACTGAGTAAGTGAGGTAGAGCTTGCATTTACCTTTTACATGCAGGCAGCAGTCGAGGCCGGCATGACTCGCAGGTGGGGGTCGCGTGGGGACAGGGTCGCACCGGAGGGGTGCTAATTTAAAATTAAATTGAAAAAAGTTAACTTACCTTCGCCGCCCGTTCCCGCATTGCCTCTGCTCCTCTCCTGCTCTCTTGTGGCTGCCTCTGGCAGGAACAGGAAGCAGGCAGCCTCCCTCCCCTCCCCTAAGCCAATCACAATGCTGCAATGGCAGCGTTGTGATTGGTCAGGACGCCGACCAGCCAGGCGCCCATGGGGAGGCCATTTTCTCCATGTAGGCTGCTCGCAGCCTACATGGAGAAAAGGCAGAGTGCGCATGACTGGTTTGGTCAGCCATGGGGCCGACCAAACAGTCAGCGCCCTCAGCAGTGGGCAAGCCACTAATCCCGACCTGCCCACCCCCAACCCAACATAAAATGGTAGTTTTACCATTTTATGTTTCTGCTTTTTGCCCTGCGAGAAAGAAGTAGGGCGACGCTCCTCCACCCTAGTGGAGGAGCCGCCACTGGCAGGCAGGCTCAGGCTGTGGAGTTGTCTTTCAACACAATTTTCTAGACTTTGTGGTGCAAGGTGATTCGTTGCTTACACATTACCGAGAGTGCATTCCGTTTGCTTTAGGAGAGAGAGTGCATTGTTTCATCAATGTAGCAAGAAGGCCAAGGGCCCTGGTGCAAGCAAGGAACGTAGTCTATTGAATAGCTGTTGGCTTAGTAAAATGCAGCCGTGATCCGGGCTAGTGGGGTCCTGGTGCCACTGGACCTGCTGCACCAATGGTAGCTAAGCCCCTGCATTGTTTGGAGGAGGGTGGATGTTGGCAGGTTGGTTGATGTGTGTCAGAATTCATGACAGGTGGTATACAGTTTCAGTTATAAAGATGTGGTAAGGCATGTATCTGACACGTGCTTCAGTATTTTTGCACTAGGCGCTATATGGATTACATTTAGTGGCATTAGATTTCACCTTAACCTTGGAGAGAATTGCACTCTTTGGAGGTGAGATGGATGTGCGAGACAAAACAACACCTGTTTCTGAGTGATACTTATTACACAATGCCAAAGTGTCCCATTTTCTAGTGTCTAAATTATTTTTTGAGCAGTCTGGTGAAATATATGTTACTGTAGTGGTTCATAATTTCTATTCAGTAAGTAAGAGGATTTCTGATTCCTGGTAGATCTGTGAAAGTACATGGAAAGTATCTGAATGCATGTGTAACAGGCTCAGCCCCCAGTGTCTGTTTTCTAACCATATCATGGTCTTTTCTTTCTTACAGACACGAGACGCCAATAACATGGGGGACGCTACTCGGGCTCATAAGAACTCCCGCACAGCACTGACGCTCAACAATGTGGCTCTTGGGGTGGGAATCGCCATATCAATCGCCTGGGCGGCATTTGTTATATATTTCAACATCGCTGTCGGACAACAAAACAACAACCAGTATTACGGCTGACACAGAGCACAACACATTAAGGGCCCAATTACGATGCAGTTCGGAAATCTTCCCAATCAAATCGGTTTGGAAACGGTTTCCGACCAACTCGGATCGGGAGAGTCCGACCGACCGAGTATGATGCATCCAGATGCTTCCAGATACGATTTGGTTGGACTACCATTGACTTCTTTGGGAGCGTATGTCCCTAACCGCATCGTAATCTGGCCCTCGGTCGGGAAGACACGTTCCCGATCCGATTCATAAGGAACAAATGATGTTAGGAGGCCTTCCTAACAGCATCGTAATCGGGCCCTAGGTGGGAATGCTTTCCTAACTGCATCGTAATCGGGCCCTAACTGTCCACATCTATCTTCTCAGGAACCATTCTCTGCAGGTATTTATAGGTTTTTAATGTACATGAAAACATTGCACAAGAATTGTTTTTAATGCAATGTTTGTGTCTCTCCTCATTCCATGTCCAAATGCGAGCTATTGAGTCTCTCTTGGTACACAGACAAGCATAGACTATGTATGGTCAGACCCAGAGTACATATAAAATCACCATTCAGAAGCCTTTTTAGGATGTGGTGTTTTATGTTTATATTATTTTATTAGTGTAACCCTTAGTGATTGAAATGTGCTCTGTTACTTTAAATACTTGAGAACTGCACATTGTGAACAAGAGATAGAAGGCAAGGTTAATACAAATGCAATCATGCAAAGAGTAAGTAACAAGGAGAAATAAAGCTATTTCTCCTCTTTACGCCAGCCTCGAGTAGGTACACCATTTTTGCACAAACCGAGGTTTTCACACTTTACGTTAGCATCAAAATACATAGGATGATGCACAGGAATGCCCATGCTCCACCCATGTAACACCTCCCGTACGCAAAGTAACTCAAGGCAGCATCCAAGAGTGACATTTCCTCTCCTACCTACTCCATTTCTTTTTCCACCTCTCACACCTTTCAAAAAATAGGAAACTGACAAACCGTGTCTAGTCTTACTGAAGGAGATGCCAGACTGAGCTTATCAGTGGCTTGGCCATGGATGTCCCACTGCTTGTTGGTCTCATTATTTGAGAGCATCGAGTCACTCCATCATGCATGGTAATACCCAGTCCGATGGAGTGCTTCCCCCAGGTGTCTTCTGCTGCCCTTGGTCAACAGAACATATCTGGTGAATGATGCAACAAGCGATCTCAAACATCAAGCAGACATCATCAAACAAAGGAACAATCTGGAAGGCCTAGGGTTGGTGATTGCTAGAGATGGAGGATTTAGTAAAGAATACTGTCTTTTTTCTCTACACTGTTAGGTCTCTTTAAATGTAAGCAAGTGCAGAGGTAAGAGTTTGCCCCGTACTGTGACATCACCATGGTGTAAAAGTACTTTCAATGTTCACAGCTGTGAAGTCTCAGAGGTTGAAAATAGCCCTCACTTTTCACTGCTGTCGACTGTATTTACTTCATGCTCACGCAGGACATATTAATATTTTCTAGTTTGCGATCAAATTCTGAAACTGTGTATATTTTATCTTGTATTCATAAAGTTATTCCTGAAGAGTAATGTTTGTACTAGAATAATGTTTTGTATATTTTTATTTTCTTTTTTATAAATTGTAGTTGGTGTGCATTATTGTAGTAAAATAAACTAAAACACTAAACATTGTGAGCTGTACATTTCCTACAAAACACAAATTAAAGTCTAAGAGAAAATAAAAGTCCACAGAAGAGAAGATTGCTGTACTTTGGATATCACTGCAGTGCAATGTCTTCACACCCTAAAACAATGCTGTGACCATGCTTGGTAAGTTGAATAGTGTAATCCGCTAGCCACAAGATTCTTCACTTTAACAGCACAGGACTCCTCGCTGACACATGCTGATCACTAATAAACTGCAAAATCCAAACCTAGGAACCGTTATTAAGACACTATGAGCAACCAGGTTATGATGGCAGGATACAAGTCCAATGCTCTCTTCCTGTTGTTGAAATACCCTAGGTTTCGTGTGGGTGGAGCACTCCAACGGGGTTTGGACCTTCTGTTTCCCAGTTTAAAGGTAATAGAAAAAGGATTAGGAGTGTCATCTTGTTTACAACAAATCAACGTGCATGCCTTACGTTGTTTTTCATGTGTTCCTTTATTTTTGATGGATAGTTCAATATTCTGACAGAAATTAAATATACCACTTGATATGCCAACAGCTGACACATGTTTCACCTCCTATGGCTATTGAGCCTGGGGCTTTCTCAAGGCTCTTTGATATGATTAGTCATTGTTCAAATTGTGGAATTCGGCAACCTGAGGACAAGCCACAGGCAGGAATTTGACCGAGGACTAGATGTAACAAGCCAGGACAATATTATTAAGATGAGATTTGAACAATGACTAATCATATCAAAGAGCCTTGGGAAAGCCCCAGGTTCAATAGCCATAAGGGGCAAAACATGTGTCAACTATCAGCTACCAGGTTTTCTGGCTGCAGTGCACAATAGGGCTACTGGGCCTCAGCAGTAGGGACTGTGCTCATATGCACATCTGTCTGATTTCCTGGGGTCTGTCCTACTATTGTTCTGTAAACCAGACCAAGTACAACCCCTTTAGCGGTTGACTCTCAGCGGTAGCAATGGTGAGCAGTCACCAGCTTCTCAGGGGCGTAGTGTAGGGATGCTTCAAGCTCAGAACTCAATAATCACCCAGCAAAGGTTTTTTTGTCGTTGATAAAAAAACACATAAACACACTGAAAAAATGCTACACACTTATATGCAGATACTAATATCCACTGGCATGGGGCCACTGTACCCATGGTTCAAGGTCCACTTCTCTCCACCTTACCTTAACTCCATCTTACCTTAGCTAGGTATAAGCTATAGTACTGCAGGTTTGAGACACTGGTAAAGTTCAGCATATTCCACTTTCTTTTAGTTTAATATTTTTATTTAAGGAGGAAGAACATTATACATAACTTTGAAAAGCCAATCTATGAGTAATATGATATAAAATTAAGAAGTCAAATAATACAACATGTTCAAACAGCATATATAATAATGATAAAGCTCATTTTGAGACACGTGTTAACGAAAGGTGGTCATGAAAACTAATAGAAGAGGAGATGAAAGGATAGTAAAGGGGGAGGAAGAAAAGGAAAAGAAGAAGAAAATAGGAGAAAAGACAAATGAGAAAAGATCTGGTGCTCCTCTATCTTTCTGTGGCCTTTGACACAGTTGACCATAACCTCCTGGCAGACCATGTCAAGGCCGCAGGACTGCGGGGCCCAGCACTCGGATGGATTACTTCCTTTTTAAGAGATCAATCCCAGCCCGTTCATCTATCTCCGTTCACCTCTTCAAAGGTCCATCTAGATTGTGGAGTCCCCCAGGACCCTCCCTATCCCCCCACCTCTTCAACATATACAACCGCTCCTTAGTTCACTCGCTGAAAAAAAGAAATTGTAAGATTTAAAATTATGCAGACGACATGCAATTAGCCTTCAAACGAAATAATCCCCCTGAATCTAAAGAGCATTTACAATCCACAATGCCGCTCATCTGTGATTGGATGAACAGCAACTATTTGAAACTAAACGCCGAAAAAACTTAAGTCATTATCACTAAAAATACGCTAGAATACTGGACTGACTCATTCTGGCTGCCCGAGCTGGAAGATCTCCCTTCCCCCAAAAAGTCTATAAAAAGTCTCGGGATAACCATTGATGTCGATCTATTCATGAAGGCATACATCAGCTCAGTAATCTCTTCTTCCTTTCTAATGCTCTGCAAAATAAAAATACATCGCCAAATTCCTCACCTTTGAGGCCCTTGTCCAGGCAGTCATCGCCCTTGTCCTCTCACAGATTGATTACGGCATCTCTCGTTATGTTGGCTTACCCAAAGGCCTCATTAAAAGACTTCAAATTGTCCCGAACAGTCAGCTA
Source organism: Calotriton arnoldi (assembly GCA_963921515.1). Lineage (NCBI taxonomy): Eukaryota > Metazoa > Chordata > Amphibia > Caudata > Salamandridae > Calotriton > Calotriton arnoldi. The sequence goes on from CAWUFW010018039.1 coordinate 209,727, forward strand.
GTCTAATTTATAAACAACCCAAATGTTGCCACATCACCCCCCTGATGAAGGACCTCCACTGGCTGCCTGTAGAACAAAAAACAATCTTCAAAGTCGGCTGCACCATTTTAAAATCACTTCACAGTAAAAGTGCGCTGTCCATCAACTCCTGAATCCTGAAGTACACATTTAAAGGCACACTACGTTCTGCCTACTTGAACTTCTTTTCAGTTCCTCATTTTCAGAAGAGACTGGGTGGCTTTGAATTTTCAGTTATAGCCCCCAAACTTTGGAACTCCTTTCCCCTTGAGATAAGATCTGAATCTTGCTACTCGGAATTCAGGAAATCATTAAAAACCTGGGGGCATATTATCAAGGGCTTTATCGCCGCTTTAGCTGCACTTTTTGCCGCTAAAGCGGCGATATTTATATCGCCCTATAAGCAAGCTGTCGCTAACAGGCGTTAGCAACAGCTTTCAGGCGTTAGCGGCCGGATTTACCATCAACTTGCATGCCAGCGATAATTATCGCTAATGACATGCAAGGTAGGCGTTCCCCACTAAAAGCGACTGAAAACAGTCGCTAACACAACTAACCCCTATTAACAAGGCAGGCGAAGCGATAAAATAAATCGCGCTAAGCGCGTTTATCGCTAGATTTTAACACCTGCTACTGAGGATGACTTACCTGTTTAAAGTATAGGAGGTGGATTGTCAGGCTAAATCCATCCTTGCGTTAATGCGAGAATATCGCAGCTTTTCCAGCGATATTCTCACATTTTGCCGCTATCGCTGGAAATTTTATCGCTATGGAGATAAACCTTGTTAATAGGGTGTTATCTCAGCGATATTTTCCAGCGATAGGCGGCGTTAAACAAATTCGCACTAAGCGCGGTTAGCGATAAATATCGCTATTCCTTGATAATATGCCCCCTGGTTATTTAGACAAGCATATAACTAAAGCACTGCATATTCTGTATCTCACCTCCTTGTTCTCACTATAGCACTATGAAACTGTTTGGTGCACACGTGCTTTAGAAACTCAGTAACATAACAGAACAGAAATATATAATAGTAAAAACAAATTAAACAATATGGATTCAAGTCAATTATGAAAGTGTAAAGAAAACAACATGGTCCGTAAGCAGAGTAATATTTACAGACAGTATATGGTAACTTGGCAGTTAATTAAGCTTTACCACTTGCATGTAGAGATAAGTATCTGGTAAAATGTTCCCACAATACTTCGTGTTTGACAAATAGAAAGGTAGAATGTAAATTATGCCGATCCAGACAATGGTTATGACAGATCAAGTTCCACCACTGTTGGAGAGTAATAGAGTCTTTCGATTTCCAGGTAGAAGTGATTACTTGTAAACCAGTCACAATCATAAGATCCACTAATTTGCCATGCAGTCTATTATGAGACCAGACATTACTCAAACCACCAAGGAAAAAAGCAGTCGTTGAGAGTGGAGAGCTAATACACAAAATTACACTAATTTGTGACCATACTTGACCCCAAAATTGAGAGAGCCTGGGACACGTGAAAAACATGTGAAGGTATGATCCAGAGCTAGCATTCCAACACCAACAATTATCTGTTTTGAGCAATTTCAGTTTGAAGAGATGTGCTGGGGTATAATAAAGCCTATTATAAAAATAGTGTAGTGTTTGAGTGAGGTTAGGAGGGCATGCAGTGTTGTACATTTTCTACCATATTTTCTCCCATAAGATTATAGGGCAATTGAATTGTAAGTCTGCTTCCCAGATGAGTTAAATTTTAGATTTGGGTCTGCCTGTTGGAATGTTTTTTAATGTTTTATAGATAAGAGCAGCTTTGGAGCGGTTGATAATGGAGATGGGGAAGTCTAAGCATCATGACCCGATATAGGAGGGGATGAAAGGGAATGGAGTGTGGTCGAGAGCCTAGGTTCCAAATGCTGATATTGTTTCAGGCAATTAGGTGGTATCTTAAAGGATGGTGAGAGGTTCTCAAATGGAATGACCACATTGTTATGATAGAGAAATTGAGAGATTGTTGATAAACCCCTGTTCAACCACTCTTGCCAAAACAGCGATTTATCAATTTCTGAGAGCCATTTGTTGTACCAAATGGGACTTTGAACAAAGTACTCATATGAGGATAGGTGGGCTGCCAAATATGGCTTGAATAATGAACAGGAGTGGAAAATAAGTGCAGGTATCCAATACTTAGAGGGATGGGACACGTAAAGGATGTGCTTCTGAGAGAGAAGGGAGACATAATTGCAAGCTCCAATTGGTACCTGTTGGAAAGTGGATTATTGGTAGGGGCAAATGTAGGTCTGCCACTGGCAATAAGGCCACTAACTATTGGTAGGACTCAGCATAGGTCTTAGAAAATTATTCCTATGCTCAACCCTTGGTAACGTGGCTGCGAGCAGACAGGCTTAACTTCAAAGACAGGTATGTAAAGCATTTAAAAACACCAATTCAGTAAATAATTAAGACACAACACATAATAAAAATCCAACACCAATTTATGAAAATAGGAAATATTTATATCTTTAAAATGACACCAAAATGACAAAAATCCAATGTAGGGAACCGGAGATATGAATTTTCAAAGATTTAATAAAATATAGCACTTAGAAGATTATAGCACCATATTGGGGTACATGCTCGCGATAGACCGGGGCAAAGTCAAAGTTTCAGGCCGACCGCGATGGAGCTCTGGGCGGCTACAGCTCGCGGCAGGTCCCGGTCTCAGTTTCTACCTTCACACTTAGAAACTTTTCTGGAGCTTTTCTCCCCGAGGCCCCTCGACGCTCCCAGCCAGTCCGGGTTTGGTGCGGGTTCACCGCCTTTCGACGAGCTCCCGGTCAACTTCCCTGGAGCGGACTTAGAAACGTTTTCTTTAGCGCTTCAGCGGGGCAACCCAGGAGCCCAGGCCGACACGCGATGGAAGGCAGGCGGCTTGGCTCTCGCGGTTGCTCCCGGTCACCTTTTCTACGAGCGGACTTAGAAACTTTTCTGGAGCTTTTTCTCGCGGGGTCTCTCGATGCTCCTCATGCAGCCGGGTCCGGTGAGGGTTCGCCGGCCTCCGATTTCTTCTACTCCCGGTCAAACTCTGGAAGTCGGACCGACGGAGCTTTTAGCGGGACGAACCTGGATGGCTTGGCCGACTCGCGGTTGAAGGCAGGCGGCTTGGCTGACCAGGTTGAGTCCGTCCCTCTATGGAGCTTTTTTTTCAAAGTTCCTCCAAAGTTCTCCAAACTTCTTGAACTTCTTCCTGAAGTTCCTCAAAGGGTCCCAAAGTGTGGCAAACTCACTCCAAGGGTCTGGAAGCTCCAAGATGGTCCTTGAAAGTTGAGGACTTCAGTTCCCACAATCCACTTGGACGTTACCCTTACAAATCCACTGGTAGTTCCCCAAGGTGCAGATTTAGTTGGTGATGTTCCAAATGAGCTCTTTTAACCTGTAGCTTTCAGGGAGTCCACTTTTCAGCAAGATAATCCACAGGGCTGTAGTTTCAGATGGTGCAGTCTTCAGAGGTCAGGCCTTAGAAATCTTTGCAGAGCAAAACTTCTCAGCTTGGCAATGTCTTGCTTCAGTAAGTTTCAAGCAGCAGATCTGGAGGGCTCTGCCCCTCTCAGATACTTATTCCAAGTTCTCTGGGTCAGACAGGAGGTCACTCCTGACCAATGGGAGCAGGGTAACTCCTCAAAGATATGACCACTTCCTGTAGAGTGTGGCATTATTTTGTCCCAGAGTGCATCAAATCTTCCAAATCCATAATGGCAGAATTTCCAGCAAGGAGGCAAGAGCTGGCTAAACACACCCCTAGGATGGCTAATTTACTTAGACTCTCCCCCCTGCATCTGCTCATACCTTCCTTAATCCCCCAATCTGCCTGAGGTAGAAAGTTCAGAGTTGTAAAAGAAACTGGGTTCTGCTTTTCTCATTGAAGCCCATGGTTTACAACCCCTCCCGCCGGCCTGGCATTCCTGTGGACCAGCACACTGCCCTCCCAGCCCAGCTGCATAACCCCAGGGGCTCTTTATCACCTCTCCAGGCAGGCTGGCTAATCCACTTAACTCTGACCAATCAGGGCAGACCACTGGAAGGCTGAATCTGGACTTACAAACAAGAAAGTCTTATAACTTCTTGTTTGTACACTTTAGGAGAAATTCAACAATATCATATTGTTGGATTTATTAATACCATTCGGGGAAATCTTTGAATGGCACCTCTAGCCCTCTCCTATCAAGAGTTATTAATGAATAACTTCCTACCATGTTAACCTATGTAACAGGGGATTTGCAATGGGAAAAATGACTTGGGCCATTTTTCCAGCACCAGGATTTACAAAAGCATATTTTCTAAGTACGTTGCTTATATCTACAGGACCCCCACCCCATAGGACAACTAGGAGAGACTTTAGGGGTTTTGAATCTGTAAAAATATTGCAGATCCTCACTTCACAGTGCTCCTAGCATCAAAGTCGAATTTGGGCAGCACTTTACCACAATGTGGGAGTGAAATGTGAAATTTCACTTAACCCAGGGCATATAAAACTCATTTTATAAGGGTCTACCTTATAGATACCTGACCCCCCCACCCCTGGGACACCTAGGGGCGACCCTGGGGGTCTCTAATATGCCATAACATTGTAGGTTATCCATTTTTAAGTGCCCCAAACACCAAAGTCGAGTTTGGGCACAATTTACTTTTTAAAAGCAGTCATGACACCCAGGGCTGCTTTTAAAACTGACTTCAGGCCTCAGCAGTGCACACATGCAAGTGCAGAAAGGCTGCTGGCCTCTTAAACTGCCATGCCCTACTACATACTAGGGACTGATAGGTAGTTTCAATTCCCCTACCCTATTATATACCAGGGGCTTATAGGGTAGGTTATGCCAATCACAGGGGTACCCCAACCCATAGTGTACCCTAGTGTATGTAGGTGTTTTAACTGTATCTGTGGGGCATATTCACAAGGAGCTATCGCCGAATTAACGGCACTTTATCGCAGCCAAAGTCGTGATAAATATACCTCCCCATTCACAAGCCGGTGTAAACAGCCCACTGCACCAGTTTACCCGTGATAGCAGCCGCAAAAAACATCTCCACAGAGGACCCAAGCAACTATCGCTAATGAGATGCAGAGTGGTCGTTCCCGTGCCAAAAGGCGCGACAACATCACACCTCAACATTCACAACGACCAGCCACATCGGCGATAAAAACACAAAACAGGCGATAAGGCGCGTTAGCACCAGGAAATCTACACCTGCTCTGACCTGGTGTAAAGTCGGACGGCAGCCAGCACCACAAAAGGGAGCACATGCCCAGGGCCACATCCGAAGGGCAACAGATGCCATGGAGCCACTCATCATGCGGCCCGGACACCCAAGAGGGCCATAACACCCACCCCCACCCTCACCGCCCCAGGACCCCAACCCACACCCGGAACTCCCTTCCCCCCCCGGACCACCACAGACAAAGACAGCGGACCCCGATGAAGCGTACCAGCCGCACAGACCCAACATCTGACAATGTCACCGTCCACTACAGGCTGAAAGGGACAACCATCCTACGCATCCTGACCATCATTGCCCAACAGGCCTACGGCACCAACACAACGGACAACAAACATCCCACCCCACACAAAGCTGCTGGCTTGGGTGCACCTGTTGGCCCCTGGTACCCCCCAAACAACACCCGCCAGAGTCCGAGGAGTCACACGGCCAGCCACATCCAAGTCCCCCACACCTGTCCTGGACATCACCATCACCCTGGTACCCCAGTCCACATACGTACAACACAATGTGCAGGATCCGCTGGAGACCAAGCAAGGACCATACGCCATAGCAGGATGCACGCACGTGTCCGGGGCAATCCACAGCACACATGTACCACCTGTGTCCCCTGGTGACACAGCACACAATCACCTCAACAGGATGCACACGTCTCACATCAATGTGCAGGCAACAACAGAACACCGTGGAACATCCAACAATGTCGCCTTCAAATACACAGCCAGTGTGCATGATACCTACAACCTCAGACAGTCCATCATCAACCAGCGTTCCCAGGATGGACACAAGGAAAATGCACACCCCCTTGGCAAGTCCGAAATGAACACCCCAACACACCTCAACTCCACAACCATGCAACCCACAACTCTGGCAATGCACACGTCACAAAATCACAACCAACATGCACAACAACATGACCACCCACCAGACACGACAGAACAACTTACAATGGTAACCTGGGCAAGCCCTGAACATGAGCCATCAACGGCATGGCACCTCAGCCACATAATAGCCGAATGTGGGGAGAGGTGGCAACATGGCATGTGTGAAGGATGCAGGAGAACCATGATCGGGAAAGCACACAATGCCAAGGGTGGCGGAGATGTGCTGGACAGACCGCAGTATGCAGAACACACCCATATCCATGGCGACATACACCGCTGGTGTATGGAGTGCAGTGGACAGTGGATGCCACCATGTCACCACAGCCAGTGGGGGATCTCGCGGAACTGTTGCCTGTTACGCCCCCCCCTAAGCGTCACCGGAGTGGGATGGCCCGGCGTACGCCACGTCAGCATAGTGGTGTGAATAAAAAGCACGTAGGCCTGGGTGTGGTCCTCTTCCGGAAAGACCAACGTCTCTGCTAGGGCGGTGCCTCCCACCCCACCACGAGGCCGTCCTCGTGAGCGGAGTTGCCTGCGATGCTGTGTGCCTGCCGGACCCCGGCACGCTGGACCACGAACCCGTCAGGTCCGCCCCTACGCAGCCAGGCCACACTGATCACCTGCCGACACCGGCGTGTGTCAAGGAGGGCCCACCATGTGCCAGCGCAAGCTCCAAGCCTGAGTCCCGCGACCTTGGCAGTCATCTCAGACCACCACGGCCTCCACGACACAGGCCCGCTTCAGTCCATTCTCGTTGATGAACTCTACTGCCCCCTACGGCCTACTCTTCGGACCAGTAGGTCCCATATGTGAAACTGTGTCCTGAGTCATGAATGGCAGTGACCCCAAATCCGGGCCAGCGGCCACAGCACCAGACCCCCCCGATCAGTTAGGCATAGTTCCATATGGGCTTCTTGCTACACGTGGTGCCACTAACCCTGTTCAATGCCAGCCGGCTACAAGTGGTGCCACTAACCCTGTTCAACGCCAGCCGGCTACACGTGGTGCCACTAACCCTGTTCAACGCCAGCCGGCTACACGTGGTGCCACTGAACCTGAACAACGCAGGCCGGTGGGGCCATCCAAACTATGCCGGCGACACTAGGCGAATGGGCCATGCTGACCGCTGCCTCAGGCCTACACCACGGTCAGGTAGGTCACACATTTGGAACTGAGTCTTGATTACACCATGGCAGTGAACATCATTTAAGGCAGTGAACAATTCACTATACACCCTTCGATGTGGTGGCAACAAGTCTGTGCATGGCATCACAACCACACGTGTCTGTGGGCCTACGCGGACTACTGCCCTCGGCCTATGCTGCGCACGAGTGGGGTCACAGATTTGGAACTGAACATCGGTAATCCAAAAGGCAGAATACATTTCATCGCACGCACGGAGAGGCGTAAGAGGATGACGCGCTGCAGTCCGGAAGGAACAGGATCATCGTTACGGAGGTGATTGAACACTACCAACAACTGCCACTGTGTCACTAACTCTGTGCCTCGCGAGCCAACAACACATGGCTGTGGGCCACTGCTGACCGCTGCCTCCGGCCTACACTGCAGTCCAGTAGGTCACAGAGTCTTGATTTGGCAATGTTGGAGTTCACATCTATGTACCGGCATCATCGCAGACTGCATCCCCTCTGAGCACCTGTGCCACTAAGTGTGTTCCCCGACATTCATGGACACTCACTGGTCGTACATTGGTGGCGTTTGTGTCAATGGAATAGGGGCTAGTTTTCATCCTCATGTTGCTGATCCCGAATTGTTGGTGACAACGAGGGTTACGCTTTCCACTCCTCAATTTGCTGCTTCCAGATAACATCAGACCTTCCGCATCATGCCCTGGAGGACACCTTCCACTGTCCCCCGCAACACTCAGCAACATACACCTCGGACATTGATGGGGATCCGCTCAGGTCGCATGGCCCATATGACTGCACCGCAAGTCACCGTCCCGTGGCTGGGTGCCTGTGCCGGCCGCACTGCATCCGGGGCCACTGACTCTGTGCTGCCCAGGCCTGGGACCCCTTCACCTGAGACATTGAATGGCCTCTGTAGCAATGGTCTTGGGGTCATCAACGCCATGTGTCTGTGGCCCTGCGCTGTCCGCATCCTCCGGCCTCAACTGCGGGCCACCAGGGCCCACACATAGCATCGAGTCTTGACCGGCCCGGACGTCGCATCACCGCAGGAGGCACACGCCACCACGGCAAGGACCACCTCCAACCGCCAACTGCCAGAGTTGAAAAGGTGGTCATGACAGCCCTATGGAGTTGCTCAGACCTGTCGTGGATGCCATCATCGTCCTGATACCCTGCTCAGCACTCCAGGTGCCTTTGACTTAGTGCACCGCAAGCCATTGTTCGTTACTGATCGAGTTTTGTGCTGTTGTGACATTGCACAGCAATGTCACCTCATGCAGTGGGGAAGACCTGGTACAATGATGAGGAAGATGTGTCAAGTGTGCGGACGGGAGATGGCACAGACAATGGGAGGGCAGGAGGCAACAGCCCCAAGGCAGGAATGCAGACTGGTGGTGGTAGTCAAGCTACACACCGGATCTATTACTGGGTATTGCGCTGTGAACTGCGTATGCAACTGTCACCTCAGGCAGTGTGGGAGAGCTGGGACATTGATGTGGAAGTTGATGCAGATGTAACACACCTCACTGCATCTGCATCAGGACTAACCCGAGGGTACACAATCCTAGCAATTCCTTCACATGAGCGCGCTCTTCTCTAGTGCCCCTACCTCAGTGCACTGCAACTCACGGAACCTCCTGACTGAATATTGGGTGACCTCTGTCCTCACTCCTGATCCCTCCATGTTGCTCTGCAGTTGACTCTGTTATGCTGGTGTTTTCTGTTTCCATTACACTGGTGTCCACTGTTCAGGTTGTTGCCAGCACCAAGCACTCCGTGCGGGCTGGCTCATACTCACCCCACACACATCCAGCACAGGCGTCACTGTAAATGTGGCCCTGCCAATAAAGGGGCTGGGCGCACGTGCCCGTAGCCAGTTCAACATGATATGTGCATGTGTCCCTGTGGTCTTGTTGTGTGCATGGGGGCCCTGGGCCCTACGACATTACATTGTGCTGTGTACAGCAGACGCAGACATGTCACCGCAGGCAGCGGGCTAGAACCTGGACATGTAGCTTTGTCGTCACCCACTCAATTCGTAAGGGGAGTGGACTGTGCCATCGTACGCAGAGCCAACGTGGGTGTGTAACTGATATGTGCGTGCCCCTGGGCGTGGTTCTGTACTGGGTATGTGCATCTGCATGTGTCTCTATGGCAGTGTGGGTCTCCTTTGTGGGGTGTAGGTGGTCCCTGAAGGGTATTGGACACCCACGTATGTGTTCTAGTTCGCATTCCATGGGTTCGGCAACACCCGCACCTGTTGGGCCACCTCCTTTTGGCGTTCTGACACCTGGCATTGGGGTCCCATGTGTGGGTCGGTGAAGTGTTGTGAGCCAGCCGTGATTGCGGGTGCTTCATGCTGTGTGGTCTGTTGCAGGGGCTGGATTCTCCTCTGAGTAGCTTGTCTGCCCTGGTCCTGGTGGTGGATTGTGTGGGATGTCTATGGGCTGTTGTAGGGCGTCGGTGTCGAAGGTGTGGTGTTTGTCTCCGGCATCACTGATGGGTTGTCTGTTCTGACCTGCTGGAGGTGTTGTTTGTCTCTCTACATTGTGAAGGGGAGGTGCATGTTGGCATTGTGTTGGCGCCTTGTTCTTGTCGACATGCAGACTGTGTGACAATGTACATTGTGACAGTTTGGGCGGTGGTGGCTATTTGAGTTGGGACAGTGGACATTTGGCCTACATGGCTGCTGTGGGGTTGTAGCCGTAGATATGCATCTCAGGGTTCCCTGCTCTGTCCAATGTGATTTTTCTGTTACTGCGCCTGGGCGGACCCAGTTGTGTCCCCTGTTCTGGAGTGTGGGTGTTGCACTTTGTGCCACATTGTCATGGTACGTGCTGTGATTGCTATGTGTGTGTGCTGCAGTGTGCCACGGGGGTGGGGGACATGTCCCTGGGTAATTGTGGGTGTGCAGTGTGCTACACCTTGTTGTGCATGTGTGCCATTGTGCCCATCACCCCCCGTCCCGCCAGTCCCTGTTGGATCCTCACCCTGTTGTTGTTGTGTCGGGTCCTGTCGGGCTGTGTCCGTACTCCCACCTCCTTGTACCGTCTCCACACTGATGACTGTGGCCTGTGTTTCCTCCAGCTCCTTCTGTGGCGCTGGACTGCCACCTCCTGTCGCCGTTACTGCCTGTTGGCAGCGGGTTTGTGCCTGGTTTAGGTTGTCACGTCCTGGCGGCGCCTCTTGGCCTCCTGGGCACTCCGACTGCATTCCAGGTGGTCTGTTTGTGGGTCAGTTGCTGGTAGTGTTCTGTGCCTCCGTGGCGCTGGTCTTGTTTTCCTGCCGTCTGCACCCCGTCTTCCTCTCCCTTTTCTCCTTGGCCTTCCCCGACCCCATTGTTCCTGGCTGGTGGTCTGTGGGGGTTGTGGGGTTCGCGTTGTCCTCTGCGCTGGGTCAGGGTGCATGGATGTTGCTACGTGCTTTGGCTTGTTTCGGGTGTGTTGTTTCTGTGGTTTTTATGGTGCAATTCCCCGCCAGACACGTGGGATTTGCAAGCCTGTGGCTGCTTTTCGCTACTTTTTGTACCGCGATTGGCCTCATCGCATGATTTCTCGCGTTCGCGTTTCGCATTATTTGTGCGCGGCGTTGATTTTCACGCTGGCATTTGATGCGTTATCTGGTGACTATCGTATGCTACCGCCTTGTTGTGAATTCCATGTTGACAAGGGCTTATTTTCCCGCGTTAGGCTGCGATATTGAAAGTTGCGTTACACTACTCTTGCGGTAGTTATCACACGTTCTTGTGAATATACCCCTAAGTGTTTTCAGCATAGCACTGGCCCTGGGCCTGGTTAGGCAAAACCCAGGGTCAGTCAGAGTCAGTTACCACCAGTACCATTCAGCAAAAAGTTGGGGGGTGCCCAGGGCGCAGAATGACTTTGCAACAGTACCACAATTTGGATGTAGAACCAGGGTGATCGTAAAAACAGCCTTTAATACCAAAAGTTTCGTGATACAGGGACAAATCAGGGAAAATAACTATACCTAAGGACTTGAACAACCTGACACTATGTCGTGAAATATGAGAAGATTTTCCATTTCAGAGAAAGCGAGATAATAGCTTATCGATAGCTGTGAAGTATTTCCCAGGGATTTTAATAGGTAATAACATAAGATAAAAATTATTGATAAAAAGTATCTGTGTCAGTTTAGTAATTTTGGAGAGGAGACATCCATATTTGTTTTTAAGGTATCCTCAAGATCGTTATGGTACCAGACCCACAGGCATTTTATTTTGTCAGGGTTCCAGGAAAAGCCCATTCCAGTGAAGGAGGTTTTGAAACAGAACTTATTCAAAGGCATCACTTCTGACTTTTCTACATTAAGTTTGTCACCAGACAACCCCAAATATGCCTTTAGCTCTTTAAAGAAATGTGGAAGAGAGGATTCCCACTAAGAAATATAAAGAAGGATAGCCTCCGCATATGCTGTAAATGTAATGTGCATTTCTTTGAGGTGGAAACCAGAAATATCATTGGAGTGTTTTAGTCAATGCAGAAAAGGTTTGAGGGCAAGAATTAATAACAAGGGTGATACGGGGCAAACTTGCCTCGTGCCTCTATGTAGAGGGAATTATGGGGACTGTACTCCAGTAATCATACCAGAAGAACGGGGAGAAGAATATAGTAAGGAGGTTAGTTGTAGAAATTGTGGGGGGAACCCATGCCATTGGAGGCTATGCATTAGGATTTGCCAATTAACTCTATCAAAGGCCTTTAGACAGCATCTAAAGCTATCGCTGCAATAGAATGCTTAAGCTTGGGGGCTTTCTTTAGAATATTCAGAAAAATACGTCATTTGTCTACTATATTTTTATTTTTAACAAAGACAGATTGTTCAATGTCTACGAGTTCAGAAATGAGATCATTAAGACGAAGGGCTAACATTTTAGCAAACATTTTACAATCAGTATTTATCAGAGAGATGAGACGATAACTTTTATATTGTGATAAGACACAGTCTTTTTTGGGAATGAGGAAAATCATAGCTTTTGTAAAGGTACCCTGGGAGTTCTCAGCTGAGAGGAAATGATTGATTAATTTAAATAATTTATGGAACAGTAATTTGGAAAAGTAGTGATAAAATTAAACTATGAAACCGTCTTGATGCATATCTCACTTTTACGCACTCAGCTTTACAGTTTTAGTAGCAGGATGTAACCAGTGCAATTTCTTTTATCCCACCGATCACAGTCCGTCCCAGAGCATGCATCTCGTCCCTCCTCCCTTATCCACAGTGCTTAATTTGAGCCAGTGCTTTCCGGTGCTCAGCACCGGCACTTAATTGGTATCCGGTGCTCGGCACCGGCACCTAACTGTCAACACCATACTTAGAACAGTCCACCACATGGTGGCGTTGCTCATCTAATTTAGAAATGAGCAGAACAACGGTAGTTTAGGAATACAATATACATTAAAATTGCTAATATCTGCCTCCCCAGCCATTTCTTTAGCTTTGGGGACCTGGAATAATCTGAAATGTCGCATTTACATGCCAGAGAGATGGATAGTAGTTGTTTTGGCAGCAATGACAAGGGCGATGGGTGGTGCAAGCTGCAGTGGTCTCCTGATCAGAGCCCTGGCACTTAATATTTTACAAATTAGACGTAACAAGATGCACCATCTGCAAGTGTATCAGCACTCTGTTCCAATCTGTAGAAGCAGCAGCTGCAGATGTTGTTACCCTGATTCTAGCTGGTGGGAAGGCTCCAGTGTCACTTGTGGTCTTTTGTCATTCACACCCTCTTCTGGCACTGGGCGAGTCAGGTGGGGTAAGAGGTTATAAGACCACTGAACGAACTTCTCAGGGTGATGGTGCAGCTCCAACATGACTCATGGCAGTCAGATAGCAATTTGGTACACACAATCCAGTCAGTCATCATGTTCTTGCAGTTCACTTTGGCCCCACTTCCCAAATGCAAAGGCGTGATCCACTTTGGGCACAAATGTTCAGGGTTACAGTGATGCAGCCCATATGGGCCCTTCAGGAGAGTGCCATGTTCAAACTGCTTGCAGGGTGTTAGAATTGGGATTACTGGTTGGCTGAGGTATGCACCCAGCCCAGGCAGGAACCACCACTTTAGTTAGGGTAAGTAAGATACACACTAAAAGTTTACCTATGCTCAACCTCTGGTAGCTTGGCACAGAGCAGTTACGCAAAACTAAAGACACAATGTGTAAAGTATTTGTGCAACACACACAGTAATACAATGAATACATCACAAAAAGACTCCACACAGGTTTAGAAAAATAGAGAATATTTATTTGAGTACAATAACAACAAAAATCCATTCAGTAGAAGTTGAGATATGAATTTTTAAAGATTAAATGTAAAAATAGTGCTTAGAAGTCACTAGCGGTCAAAAGGTCACATCCCTCTGGTCGCTTGACACAGAGCAGTCAGCCTAAACTAAAGAGTCAATGTGTAAATTATTTGTGCAACACACACACACACACAGTAACACAATGAATACATCACAAAAAGACTCCACACATGTTTTAGAACAATAGAAAATATGTATATGAGCAAAACAAGACCAAAACAACAAAAATCCAATCAGTAGTAGTTGAGATATGAATTTTTAAAGATGACATGTAAAAATAGTGCTTAGAAGTTACTAGTGTAGTGGTCAACAGGTTACATGAGGTCGCGAGGGACCGGTGCAAATCCAAAGTTCAGACTGACCGCGATGGAAAGCAGGCCGGCTACATGACCCGTGCAGTGCCCGCTGAGAAAGTACCTTGGATGGAGCAAAGCATCGACGTTGAGGGCTCTATGCATCGATCTTTTCCCCGCAGTCGGGTCACTGTGTCACCGTCGAGCTTCGCTGAAGTGAAGGAAATGCATTGTTGTCGAGCAATGCAGAGTGTCACCGTCAAGCCGCGCAGGCAGTGGAACCACTGTCATTGGGCAGCCTCTGCGTCGAAGGGCGATGTGTGGAATTTCTCACACAATCGATGCAATGCGCCAGTTCTGATGAAAACAGCTGCATAACTGGTCCCTAGGACTTCAGAAAACAGGAGGCAAGCCGACACGCACTTGGATATCACTTGGAGGGAAGGCAGAGTCCAACTCTCCTATGAGCAGAGTCATAGAACAGCAGGCAGCAGGGCAACAAGCAGAAAAGCAGTTCTTCCAGAAAAGCAGTCCAGTTGAGTCCTTTAAGCAGCACAGCAGTCCTTCTGACAGAGTTTCAGTTCAAGACCCAGATGTGTTTGATTTTAGGGGGTCAGAGACCCAGTACTTATACCCAAAAGTGCATTAAATGTAGGAGGTGACTTCAAATGAACTCTCTGAAGTGCACAAGGATCCCTTTTAACCCAGTCCTGTCTGCCAGGCAAACCCTGTGGGATAAATCAGGGCTTTGTGTGTGGACGGGACACTACCTATTGAAGTGTCAGTCCCTCCCATTCCTCCCTGCCCAGGAAAACCCATCAGAATGCAGATAAATGCAGATGAGTGCTCAGAATGGAGATGAACTTCACCTTCCAGGGTTTGTGGATGTCTAGAGGGAATGCATAAAGTATTGCTGCCACCCAGCCCAAACATGTATTGGTACAGGCTGTCAGGCACATACAGCCATAAGCTCAGAGAAATGTCCACTATCTAAACGTAGAATTGCTAAAACAGTAATGTTAAATCCATCTTCACCAGTAAGAAGGATTTATCATTATTATTCCAAACATATGAAACATGAAAAAGCTACTCCTCTCTAATCAGGAATTACAGCTTAAAAGTGTATTATGGAATTCCCAATGCTGGCCTATGAGAAGGGTAGACCTCACAGTAGTGAAAAATGAAATAGGTTTTTTTTGTTTTTTTTGTCCTCATCTGCCTTGCTTCCACCCTTTGTCTTTCTATCGATGCCAGCCTTGGGTTATCTGGCCTCATTCGCTATGATAAGGGAAAATAAGGTCGAGGCTCCCAGGATAGCGACCATGCTACCTTTTAACGAGAGCTCCTCTTTCAATCCAACAAAGACCCTTCCCCATATCCTTTCTGCTCGCGCAGAAAAGACTATACACAGCAGAGGCAGAGAAAGGCTTAATCATTGGACCGTTTCCTCTAAACATGTAGTTCCCCTAGACACAAAGGGAGTACAAAATTTATATCTTCTTTTCCCCTGATCCGAAATGTCCAAATTAGCAGTATAACTCATAGATTTTAACCAATCATCCAAAGTTGGAGGTGTCGGAGATACCCACAGTTTACATATCTCCCTACTCGCTAAAAGCATAGCATAGAAAACTAATTTTGCATTGTCTTTAGTAATAAAACTTTGGCATTCCAATACTCCAAAATAACCGAAACAGCGCTTACCTTAATCTGCAGGTTTAGGGCGCTAGCCAGACATTTACTTACTGCCTCCCAGAAGAGCTGTAACTCCGGACAGTAGAAAAACATATGTAAGTCATCGGCACTCTGACTGCTGCATTTTGGACATACCACAGTTCTTCCTGACCCAAATTTAGAAAGCCTTCATGGAGTCCAGTATGCCCTATGTACAGTAAAAATGATTCCTCCTGAGATATGCAGGTTTAACTGTTTTATAAAGTGTAGTCATAGATACTTGCCACTGGTCTTCCAGCTTGGTCTCTGGCAAGCATCTACCCCACAGATCCGCCGGCAAGGTAAATACACCATCCTCCATCTCCAGGATCATCCAATACCATAGAGCGATTTCTTTTTTAACGGCTGTAGTAGAGAGAAGTTTTTCCTCTAGCTCATTTGGTTCTCCTAACTTTTCCCCCATAGTCTGAAACCAACTTTGAACCTGAAGGTATTTAAACCTTGAAAGCCTTGGGCCCGCCTCCTGCTCGCACCAGTTCCACGGCACCAGCTGACCATCCAACAGCAAGTACTTCCATCTTAGAATGCCCGCTTCTTTCAAGGGTAAAGCCAGTGAGTCTTTTGTCCATTCTGGAGAACCTGGGGCATCCCAGATTGGGGCCCAATGACTAAAATATGGTATATTTAAAACCTTTCTGATTTTAAACCATGTTTCCGCCATCTCCCTCAGAATCTTCAACCTAATCTTCTTAAAGTATTTCGGATCTGCGAATTTAAACATAAAGCCAACTCCTGCTCCCTTCTCCTTAATAAGCATCACTCTAAACATCCTACCTATTTCTGACTCTAAGGGGATATCCAATAGCATTCGACCGTTTTTTAGAGAAAATGCCCAAGAGTAAAGTCTAAAATCTGGAAGAGCTAAACCACCCTTCAGCAGCCTCCTTCTTAGTTTGCGCCAGGAGATTCGCTGCCCTTTTGATGCCCAGATAAACGAACTTATATCACTCTGCAACTTAACAAACCACTCTTTTTAAACGATAAGGGGATAGAGTCAAACAAAAGGTTAATTTCGGAAGCAAGATAATTTTTACTAAATTCACTCTGCCAAACAGAGTTAGCGGAAGATGCATCCAACCCTGAATATTAGCACAAATCTCTTTTCTAACCCGGTCAAAGTTAACTTTAGTAAGGTCGGCAATATTTTGGGTAATCCTTACCCCCAGATATCTCATTTCTCTTTTAACAGCAATCCCCGTCTCCCCATGTTCCAACTCATCACTTCTGTCTTGTCTTTGTTAATATCGTAACCTGACACTTTGTCAAACTCAGTTGTTAATTTCATTACGGCCTTCATGGTTTTTGCAAGGTTCGTTGTAAAAATTAAAATGTCATCAGCATATAGCCCAACCTTCTTTGTCCAGCTGTTAAACTCAAAAGGCAAAATATTGTTACAACTCCTAATTTTTCTAGCCAATGGCTCGATATAAAGATCAAACAATAACGGTGAGAGGGGGCACCCTTGCCTGGTACATCTCATGATTTTTACTGGAGAGGTCAATATCCCATTAACTAACACTCTGGCTTCCGGAGCGGCGTAGATACTATTTAAAGCTCTACGGAAGTTAGGCCCTAGATTAAAATGTTTAACCACCTTCTGCAAATAGGCCCAGTTGACTCGGTCGAACGCTTTAGCTGCGTCTAACGCTATCACTGCCATGGGGAGGCCATAGGCAGTTGCCATGTCTATAGAGCCAATCAATGAGTATGTCAACTCTTTCAGCGCTCTTCCTCTTATGAACCCCTTTTGGTCTTCATTTACCATCCGAAACATATAACTATTCAGCCTTCCTGCCATAACCTTTGCAAACACCTTTCTCCGAAGTAATCTCATCATCTAGGGCTTCCATTGCCTCATCAGGAAGAGGCTCTAAGTACTCTAGCCAAGGCGACACAACCTCCTCATTTATAACCAGATGTTCTTTATATACTCTCCCAAAGTGACTGAAAAAAGCCAAACTAATCCCTTGGCTATTACTCAACACTGCCCCTGAATCTTCACAAGTGATCTCTTTTATAAGGTTTCTAACCCGATCACTCTTCGCCTTCCATGCTAGTAATTTACTGCATCCTTCGCCGTATTCGAAATGTGCCAACTGGCTGGCCTCCCACCTTTTTCTGACACGATCACTTATAACTCCTGACAGCTCTGCCTTTAGCTTTGAAATTTCGGCCAGCACCCTCTTGTCTTCCTCCAGTCTGCCTAGATTATTCAAAGCCCCCTCTAACTTCTGGATCCGTTCTTCTAGTCCCGATACTTTTCCATGGTAAGCTCGTCTTTTATTTGCCGCTAGAGTGCCCAGTCTTCCCCTTAAATAAGCTTTATAAGCATCCCAGACCATCCCAATCTTGGCTGAACCTAGATTACTTTCAAAAAATTCTTCAGTCTCGACTCTTAACCTCTCAATAACCTCCTCTTCCAATAAAATAGTGCGATCAAGCATCCACCTAGAACTTACACTCCTCTCTCCTAACCTCAAGTGAAGGAGAATGGCTGAATGATCCGACAGGTGTACACCAATGTGTTTAACTTCAACTACCACATCTTTAAGTACCCTGTCAATCAAAAAGTAATCGATACGAGATTTATGTTTATACTTTTTATTGTAGTAGGTAAAACCAAGTTGCGACCCTGCCATGCACCTCCATATATCACAAAGACCGCACTGGGCCATCAACATCCAAACTCTAGACGACATTTTAGGATTACAGGCCGCTCTACTATGCTGGGATCTGTCTATTTTATTGTCTAAGACAGTATTAAAATCTCCTGCCATTATAATCTGATCTGGGAAACCTAAAATCTCATTTGCCAACTCATCTAATGGACCTATTTCGTCCTGATTCGGACCGTAATACCCTACCAATGTAAAGTTTTGACCAAAAATATTTAACTTTGCTACCAGCCACCTTCCTGCAATATTAGAGACACTTCTTTCTACTGAAATATTTGTCCCTTGCTTAACCAATAAAGCTACCCCTTCGTAACCAATGTCTGCTTCATGTAGACAGCATGTGCAATCCACCTCTGCGATTTAAAGAACTCCCTGCTTTCTTCTTCTGTAAAGTGTGTCTCTAAAAGGATAATAACTTGCGCTGAACATTCTTTTAAATACAACATTATCCTATCTCTCCTACTCTTTACCCGAAGCCCATTTACATTCCATGCTAAATTTTTTTTATCTCATTGGCCCTATTTCTAGACATCCCTTAAAAAAAGAAAAAATTAAGAAAAGAAAAGGCTAGCATTGCTGACTGATTTGGTGTATAGCAAGACATTTGAGGTATTTTTTTATTTTTTTCCCCTTTATGCTCCCCACCCTGTGCTCCCCCCAAACTACATCCCCACCCTTGGAAAACCCTAACCAACTTCCCATGGCCAGTAAAGCCATATGGGAGAACCCCAAGGTGTGCAAACGGGTTCTAATCTAGTACATGCAAATATATACAAAGTAGAGCAATTTAAGCGGGATCTTCTTACTAGACCTCCGATTGGAGCTCCTCTATAAATTTGTCAACCTCCTCCACAAATCGGAAAGAATGCATTTTATTGTTTAACATCTTCTTAAGCAAAGCTTGAAACTTCAGTTGAACTGAAGCCCCCAGCTTTCTCAAGGGCTCCATTCTTTTACCCAACTCCCATTGCCTGTTAGATGTTGCTATTGAGAGGTCTGATCTTATTTCAATTTTTACCCCATCTAGATCAAGCGATTTATTCTTCAGGGCCTTGGCCAGAATCTTTTCTTTTAAGGAGTACGAAAGGAAATTAACTAGAATTCTCCTTGGTTTAGACCTGTTTGCATTTAACCTAAATGGGTCTCTGTGAATCCTTTGGATATCTCTAGCTATTTCCTCTTCCGATTCCTCCAGCTGAAGCTCCTTTTGAACAATTGTACCACAAAACTCTTAATATCACTGCCTTCCTTACCCTCAGGAAGTCTTAGGATTTTTAAGTTGTTTCTCCTTTGAAAATTCTCCAACCTCTCTACCCTTTCGTCCTGATCTCTCCCCTTGCTTTCAGATTTTCTATCTCATTTCTGTTTACTTGCACCGTTGCCTTAAGGTCACTCACTTCCGCTTCTAAAGCTAGAGTCCTTCCACTTAGGTCATCTATCTTTTTCTCCAAAACTTCGCAAGCAGACTTTATTTCTCTCTGGTTCAGCTCTGAGACTTCAAATCTATTACGAATCTCGAGCATGAGAGAGGCAATCAAACTACTAATTGGGGGATCTCCATTCTCAGAATTGACAGCAACAAAGCCCTTCTCATTCTGCACAAATCCATCCTGGTCCCCAGATAGTTGTTCGGGCTAGCTCGCTTTACTGTTTCGAGATCCACCCTGTAGATCATGGGGCGGCTGAACCAAAAAAACGTACCAGTATCTACAGAAACTTCCCCATCCGGAGATTCCCCGACCCCCCGACTCTGAGGTCAGCACCTGAAAGCGATTCGGGCTCAAATGCTCTGTCCATTCTATTGTGAAATAGGTTTTTTGTCACAACCAGGACATGTAAAAAAAAAAGATACATGTCCTACCTTTTACTTACATAACACCGTCCCCTTAGGGTTACAGATGGCCTACATTAGGGGGGACTTATATGAAATAAAAGGGGAGTTTGAGTCTTGGCAAGTGGTTTTAAATGCCAAGTTGAAGTGGCAGTAAACTGCACAAACAGACACTGCAATGGTAGGCCTGAGACAGGTTTGAAAGGCTACTTATGTGGGTGGCACAATTAGTGCTGCAGGCCCACTAGTAGCATTTGAAGTACAGGTCCTTGGTATATGGTATACCACTTTACAGGGGACTTACCAGTACACCAAATATGCCAATCCGATATACACCAATGTCATCATGTTTAGGGGAGAAGCACATGCTATATAGCACTGCTTAACAGTGATAAAGTGCTCACACTCCTAAGGCCAACAAAAATAATCAGCAGAAATGGGAGGCAACAGGCAAAAAGTTGGGGTAAAGACCACCCTAACATTGACGGGTCTAACATGTGTCTCCCTAGCTGAAAGTGGGGAGATCTACCTAACCTCTAGGGAGTTCGCATCACTAAGGCTGAAAAACCTGGACATACCTCAGTACTGGTGTGGTCTACTCCTGGTCTGTGTTCCACCCTGCAATCAAAACCCTTTAGGGAAATGGACCACCTCAACAGTTTTGGATTTTCACCCCTCATTTGCATGAGCCAACTGAGGGGCCTGTGGTCTGTCTGAATCAGGAAGTGAGTGCCAAACAGGTATGGCCTCAACTTCTTCAGTGCCCAGACCACAGCAATAGCTTCACTCTCAATAGCACTCCACCTCTATTCCCAGGGAAGTAACCTCCTGGAGATGAATGCTACAGGTTGGTCTAGGCCCTCCTCATTAAGCTGGGATAGTACTGTCCCTATGCCATGCTCTGACGCATCTGTCTGAACGATACACTCCTGGGAGAAATCATGGGCCTTGAGCACAGGAGCTGTGCACATGGGTTGCTTCAGGGAGTCAAATGCAGTTTGGCATGCCTCTGTCCAAATCACATTTTCGGGCTGCTTTTTCAAAGCCAGCTCAGTCAAGGGGGCCACAATGGTGACATATTCTTTGGCAAACTCCTTCCAGTGAGGCCCAAGAATGCTCTGACCTAAGTCTGGGTTTGGGAGGCAGCCAGATGGTTTCTTTTATGGCCTGAAGGGGTTGCACCTTCCCCACTGCCCACCAGGTATCCCAAGTGTATCACAGACCTGTGTCCTATCTGGCACTTACTTGCCTTGATAGTCAGGCCTGCCTGTTGCAGAGCCTAAATCACTTCCTGGAGGGGAAGGAGGTGGTCATTTTAGATGCTACTGAAGACAGCTATGTCATCCAGATAAGCAGCAGAGAAGGCCTCCATACCAGCAAGCTCCTGGTTCACCAACCTCTGGAAGCTGGCTGGGGCATTTTTGAGTCCAAAGGGCATCACTCTAAACAGATTGTGGCCCTCTAGAGTGGAGAAGGCTGACCTCTCCTTTGCTCCCTCTGTTAGGCTGATCCCTGATGTAAGATCAAAACCACTTAAGTACTAGGCAGTCTCTAACTTGTCCATGAGCACATCCGCCCTGGGGATGGGATCAGCATCAGTCTTTGTCACAGAATTTAGCCCTCTGCAATCCAAACAGAACCTCAATTCAGGT
This sequence comes from Calotriton arnoldi, assembly GCA_963921515.1. Classification (NCBI taxonomy): domain Eukaryota; kingdom Metazoa; phylum Chordata; class Amphibia; order Caudata; family Salamandridae; genus Calotriton; species Calotriton arnoldi. The sequence continues at coordinate 231,551 of CAWUFW010018039.1, forward strand.
GTGGGCAGCTTTTGGTAATATAGCCTCAGGACTGGATCAGGGGCTACTGAAGGATTCTTTCACCCCAAATCCAGCATTTTGGACACTTCATCCTTAATGCTGGGCCTCACCTTATCTGACAATCTGTAAGATTTATTCTTAATAGGGAAGTTGTCCCCTGTGTCCACATCATGGGTACACAGGTTGGTAGTCCCATGGATAAGGGAAAACAGAAAAGAGCATTGCCCCAACAATTGGTGGCAGTCTCTCTGTTTTTGAGGAGTTAGAGTGGGGGGAACAAATCACTCCTTCCACAGACCCATCCTTCTCCTTGAGTTCAAGAGGTCAGGGAGAGGTTCACTCTTCTCTTCCTCTTCTCCATCAGCCACCAACAGCAGGGGGAGCTAAGACTGTCAGGCTGTGACAGGTAGTGCCTGCCTTACGTGTGGAGTTGGCGGAAGGATAACTGAACTACATCTCCCAGAAGGCAGTCCTTCTGGGAGGGACCACGCCTAGTTAAATTACGGCCAGCGCGCGGAGCGTTGTGTGAAATTCTTGTGAGCAACTGCAGATTCGTTGCAGGGCGGCTGCTCTGCGATTTGGACATTCTTCGCGTGCCTTGGGAGCGGGCACGTTGGTTTTGGTGCACTCCGGGCTCGGAGCTGCTTCTTCCAAGAGACGTTGAGCCGAGTCAGCCCAGTGCTCTATCTCGCTGTTGTCGGATCACCCGGAGGAGCGGGAGTGTCCGGGTTCCGTCCCTTCTCTGCAGCTGCAGAGGGGAGTTTGGATTGTTGATCCCTGTCGGCTTCTGGAGGAGTCGGTTTCACTGAGGAAATAGGTCAAGTGAGTCAGCGGGCTTTCCCCTGAAAGCTGTTATTTCAGAGGGAATCTCTGGCTGGGCCGTGTTTGTATTCTCGTTTCGTTCATTGACTATATTGAGACATTCTGGGGATTATGTACTTTTGCGAGACTTTTGTGCTGGCTTTCCGCATTCAGGACCACACTTGGGAAATGGAATTGGAAACATCTTTCTGTTCAGGCCTTTCAATTCCCAGTCTCTGCAGTACCCGCCGAGACAATTATCTTTTGTTCTTTCCTGTCCTCTACTTTATGGTTTTGTCTTAAAAGTTCATGGGAATGAGAGAAAGGGTATGTATGAGGTTCATATTTCCTTATATTGTATGGATTGAAAGTGGAGAGTGGAGTAGTAATTGTTTTGTTTCATTTATAGGTAGTTTGTCCTCCTTTTGAGAGAAGGTATCTCACTGAGAGTAGAGAATGTTCATCGCAGCGGTGAGAGTCTTGGACAGGTATGGGTTTCCCCTAGTGAGACTTAATGAGAGTAGACAGTGGCGTAGAAAGAGTTATATTAATCTTATGTTTTATTTTGTTACAGGTCTCCCTTTCCCCGCTGCTCCTACCCTAATTCCTATCCCTCGCTTGATCGCCTTAATACTCTGTGTCTATTCCGTCAGAGTTGGGGATGTCAAGAGGTGGACCCCTTTGAGCATCGCCCAGATCCTGAGGAGTTCTTGTGGTCGCGACAGAATTAAGCAAAACGCTCCGCGCGCTGGCCGTAATTTAACTAGGCGTGGTCCCTCCCAGAAGGACTGCCTTCTGGGAGATGTAGTTCAGTTATCCTTCCGCCAATTCCACACGTAAGGCAGGCGCTACCTGTCACAGCCTGACAGTGGTGAGAAATCAGTACCCGCTTCCACTCATCCCCGTGTTGCTGGATCAGGTGAGGGAGGCTTGCGTCTACACCAGGCTTGATCTCAGAGGGGCCTACCACTTGGTTCGGATACGTGAAGGGGATGAGTGGAAGACGGCGTTCAAAAAGCGTTATGGGTTGTTTGAATACTTGGTTATGCCGTTCGGGTTATGCAATGCCCCGGCGGCATTCCAGTATTTTCTCAACGACGTGCTCAAGGAGTATGTAGATCGGTTTGTCATTGTATATATAGATGACATACTGATCTATTCGTCCTACCAGGAAAAACATGCGACTCATGTGACACTGATACTCAAAAGGTTGCAAGAACATAGCCTGCTTTGTAAGCTCTGTAAGTGTGAGTTTAGCGTGACAGAAGTTGAGTTTTTGGGAGTCATTTTGAGTCCCCAGGGTTTCAGTATGGCGGAGAGGAAAGTAAAGGCGGTTCAGGAGTGGCCTGTTCCCAAGAGTGTGAGAGATGTACAGTGTTTCCTGGGCTTCTCCAACTACTATTGGAGATTCATCTCTCACTTTTCTCAGTTGGTCTCCCCAGTCACCCGTTTGTTAAGAAAAGGAACGCCTTTTCTTTGGAACGCGGAAGCCATGGAGGCTTTTACCCATCTGAAAACTGCCTTTTGTACTGCACCAATCCTGCGACATCCGCACACCGACATACCTTTCGTAGTTGAAGCCGATGCGTCGGACGTAGCGATAGGAGCGGTGTTGTCCCAACGGGATAAACATACAGGACAACTGCATCCGGTGGCCTTTTTGTCTCGCAAATTGAACGCAGCAGAAACCAACTATACAGTGGCCGAAAAAGAGCTGTTGGCCATCAAGAAGGCCTTCCAGGAATGGAGACAATACTTGTGGGGGGCGCAACATCCGATTACAGTGTACACTGACCACAGAAATCTCCAGTTTATGAAAACCGCCCGACACCTCTCACAAAGACAGATACAGTGGATGTTGTTCTTCGCGGAAAACGACTTCATAGTCACATTCCGGCCAGGGTCAGAGAACAAGAAGGCGGATTCGTTGTCCAGACAAGAAGAGAGTACTAAGCCACGGCAGGAACTCACTGAGGCAATTGTTAGTCCCGACAGAGTTGTGTCCCGACAGAGTTATGTGTTGTAACCGTGGAACAATTCCTTGAGCATATCACCAAACCTCAATCCCTGGATCGGTGGCAACGATGGGCCGAACAAAGCAGTCTTCGAACCCTCAAACACGGAGTACCATTGTACAACAACAAGTTGTACTTACCTACTCACGCACTCCGATTGAAGGCCTTCAACTGATGTCATGATGCGGTGCTGGCTGGTCACCCAGGACATAAGAAGACCTTACACCTAATCCAACGCCATTTTTGGTGGGAAAGAATGGCGAAGGATGTCGTGCAGTGGGTATCACAATGCGAGACATGTGCTCGTGCAAAAGGGGAACCAGCCAAGGCCAAGGGGAAACTGATGCCTTTGCCCACACCATCACAGCCATGGCAAACGATCAGTATAGACTTTGTCCTAGGATTACCATTGGATCAGGGATATGATGCGATTCTCGTTGTCATAGACAGTCTCACTAAGATGGGTCATTTTATTCCTTGCAAGAACCTTCCCACTGCTGGTCAAACAGCTCAATTGCTACTGTCTCATGTGGTTCGCTTACATGGGCTCCCAAAGGTCATTGTGTCAGACAGAGGGCCTCAGTTCATTGCTAGGTTCTGGAGCATGTGGTGCAAAGCTCTTCACGTGGAGGCGGCGCTGTCAACTAGCTTCCATCCTCAAACCGATGGACAAACAGAGCGCCTGAATCAGACTCTAAAGAAGTACCTGCGATGCTATTCCAAAGAGGCAACCGAATCATGGGTGTCCTTACTATGGCTGGCCGAACTGTCGTATAACAATGCCTGGCATAGCTCCATCAAGGAAACCCCATTCAGGGCCAACACGGGGTTCCATGCTAACACCCTGCCTCTGGCTATACCCTGCGAGGTTATGAATCACCCTACGGTTATGACACAAATGATGGCTCTCCTGAAAATACACTCAAGATCCAAACCAACTTGGACCGGGCCAAACAGTCCTACAAAAAGTGGGAAGATCGGCATAGGCAAGAGGGGCCTACGTATCAGCCAGGAGATCGGGTATGGCTCTCTACCAAGAACATCCATTTTCGGATGTGCAGCATATTCCATCCCCGGTTCATCTGCCCATATACCGTTCTCCGCAGAATCAACCCAGTGGCGTACAGACTGAAGCTGCCAGCTTCTCTGAGGATCCACCCGGTGTTTCACTGCAATCTATTGAAGCCAGCTAAGTGCGCCAGACGCAGAGCGGTGCCTCCGGTGGTTGCGGATGGACAAATGGAATACGAGGTACAACGCATCCTGGACTCCAGGTATCGGAGGGGACGGCTGTGGTATCTGATTGCCTGGAAGGGGTATCCATTAGAAGATGATTCCTGGGAACCATGCGCCAACGTGCATGCCCTTCGGGCGGTTCGGCTCTTCCATGTTCGCAATCCCGGCAAGCCTGGATCTAGGAGGCGCTTGGGAGGTGGGCGTACTGTCAGGCTGTGACAGGTAGCGCCTGCCTTACGTGTGGAGTTGGCGGAAGGATAACTGAACTACATCTCCCAGAAGGCAGTCCTTCTGGGAGGGACCACGCCTAGTTAAATTACGGCCAGCGCGCGGAGCGTTGTGCGTTATTCTTGTGAGCAACTACAGATTTGTTGCAGGGAAACTGCTCTGCGATTTGGACATTCTTTGCGTGCCTTGGGAGCGCGCACGTTGGTTTTGGTGCACTCCGGGCTCGGAGCTGCTTCTTCCGAAAGACCTTGAGCCGAGTCGGCCCAGGGCTCTATCTTGCTGTTGTCGGATCGCCCGGAGGAGCGTGAGTGTCCGGGTTCCGTCCCTTCTCTGCGGCTGCAGAGGGGAGTTTGGATTGTTGATCCCTGTCGGCTTCCGGAGGAGCCGGTTTCACTGAGGAAATAGGTCAAGTGAGTCAGCGGGCTTTCCCCTGAAAGCTGTTATTTCAGAGGGAATCTCTGGCTGGGCCGTGTTTGTATTCTCGTTTCGTTCATTGACTATATTGAGACATTCTGGGGATCATGTACTTTTGCGAGACTTTTGTGCTGGCTTTCCGCATTCAGGACCACACTTGGGAAATGGAATTGGAAACATCTTTCTGTTCAGGCCTTTATTTCCCAGTCTCTGCAGTACCCGCCGAGACAATTATCTTTTGTTCTTTCCTGTCCTCTACTTTATGGTTTTGTCTTAAAAGTTCATGGGAATGAGAGAAAGGGTATGTATGAGGATGATATTTCCTTATATTGTATGGATTGAAAGTGGAGAGTGGAGTAGTAATTGTTTTGTTTCATTTATAGGTAGTTTGTCCTCCTTTTGAGAGAAGGTATCTCACTGGGTGTAGAGACTAAGGGGCCAATTCCGATTTCGGCCGGAAGGGCACCGAACGATGGTCGGAGCCCTTCCGACCGAATCGGAACGTGCCGGCCGGATTCCTTTCCGACCGAGCCATTCCGATGGGCTCGGTCGGAAAGGAATCCGACTCGGATTTCCGGATGGCTTCCGACGGGCTCGGAGAGCCCGTCCGGCCTCCGGAAATCCTTCAGTACTCCCCCGGCCGCCTCTTCACGACCGAGGGAGTACGATGGCAGTATTTCACTGCCTTTTCGTGCCGGTCTTTCCGGCACGAAAAGGCAGTCGGTAACTGTCTTTGGGGGCCCCCAGTAGGGCCCCCATGGGTGCGGGGCCGCCAAATGGTGGCCTGGGGGCACCTATGTGCCCCTCTGTGGATCCCTGCACCCGGTGGCAGGCACCTTGGTGTGCCGGCCACAGGGTGCAGGGATGAACTGCACCCCTGCTTTTCACAATGCAAGCATGCATTCCGCTCGGAATGCATGCTCCCATTGTGCAGTATACGAGATGCGACCGAACAGGGTTCGGTCGCATCGCTGCTAGAGAGCCGTAACCGACGACAGCAGGTCGATCGGTTACGGCTCCTGGACTCAGGTCCGTCCGACATCGGAATCGGCCCCTAAATATCGAATTTTTAATATCGAAATGACAAAATATCGAGTCCAAAATATCGAGAGGACAGAATATAGAAAAGACATAATATAGTTGGAAAAAATATCGACATATAGGTAAGTAATATCAAATGTCATTATATCGAATTTTATTATATCGATTTTTTTTTATTGTTTTATATGTTACTATATGTGTTAAAAATATATATTATTTTTTTAATGTATGTTACAATTTTTTTAAGGTAATGGAATTTATGTGAATTAATTTTTGCGTATATTAGTTCCGTAGCGGGTTGTGGGTTTATAGGGGAATAGGATGGGAAGTAATTTAATTTACATTATAAAAATTAATAATTAATTAATTAATAATTTAGTGTTTAATAATTACTATTGTTTAATAATTTTTGCGTATATTAATTCCGTAGCGGGTTGTGCGTTTATAGGGGAATAGGGTGGGAAGTAATTTAATTTACATTATAAACAATAATAATTTATTAATTAATAATTTAGGGGCCCATTAGGATGGCGGGCGGAAGCACCACCGCCGTGCTGGCGGATGCAAAAACCACCAGTTACC